>JAHSUG010000016.1:0-542658 GCA_019926025.1 Rhodotorula kratochvilovae
CTCGGGCTCAGCCTGCAGACCGCATATCAAGCTCGTCGCCACGCTGCGACCGCATTCAGCCCACTCGGCACGTCTTCCAGCGCGCCCCTCGCCCTTCCCCTCCTCCCGACCTCCGGCTCCCGCCCCACCCGATCCCACGCCAGAGCGAGCTCGCCCGCACCACGAGCACACCAAAGCCCACTCTGGCAGTAACGCCACCGATTTGCTGCGCCGCGTCCGCCCTACACCGCTCGTCCCCGCCTCATCAGCTCGAAGGACGTCGGAGGGCGCAGCTGGCCAGGGACTGCACCGGTGCAGTGTTGCAGGACGCGCATCAGCGCACTCCGCTCGCACGCTCCCACCCACGGAGAATCGCGCTCGAGCTGACCGGAGATTCCGCCCTGCACGACGTCGTTTCTCGCGGCGAGGCTGCCTCCCGCTCTCCCAAACTCAGCACTCCACTCCGCTCTGCCGACTGTAGAGCACCGCCACCGCGCTCACTCTCGAGCGTACCTCCGCCGGACGCGCTCATCGAACTTGGCTCGAGGCGGTGCCCCACTCTCGACTCGACGCGCGCACGCTTGTTCGCACGCTTGTTCGCACTCGCTCTTCGGCCTCTCCCGCCGCACAGCTTGCTCAGCTCATTCTCAGCACCCACACGACCCACCATGGCGCATGTAACTGGCGACGTCGCGCCCGCCTTCGTGTTCCTCGTCCTGTACCTCGCCTTCTTCCTCCTCCTCACCACCCTCTACGCCCGCAAGCGCATCGCGTGGAAGTCGCGCTACACTTTCGTCTACATCCACGTCATCCTCCGCTTCGCCGGCATGGCCTGCGGCGTCGCATTCACCGTCATAGAGTGGCAGGAGGGCGGCGGGCCTCGCGTCGACGGCGAGTCTGCGGCCCGATCTCCCTTGTCGCGCTCAACCGAACTAACCCGCGCTCTCTCCACAGTACTCGTCGCGTACCTCGTTCTCAGCGCAGAAGGCTATTTTTCGCTCATCATCTGCGCCTTCCGTGCGTTTCTCCCCTTCTCCGCGCCTTTCGCGCTTCCCTCACAAAATCAGCGCCTGCGCACCCGCCCACACAAGCTGACCTTTTACGCACGCCTGCAGGCTTTCTCGTCGTCTGGCAACAAGACCGCCTCGGCATCTCCTGGCTCGAGCCGCGGATCCCCAAGTCGCTCCCCCGCCGCGCCAAGCTGCAGGCGCACCTCCGCGCGCCGCTCGCGACCGTGCACTGGGCGCTCATCGCCGCCAACGCGCTCATCATCTCGGGGTCGTCGGTGCTCGCGGGGACGATCGGCGAGGAGGACGGTGCGGACTTGCAGGACCGCGAGCGGCGGGGCAAGGCGCTGCGTGCGTTCTCGCTCTCTCCGCTTTCCCTACGCCCAAGCTGACGCTCAGGAGCACGCAGGCGTCGCTGGGACAGCCGTCTTCCTCGTCATCGTGCAGGGCTTCCTCCTCCTCTGCCTGCACGCAATGCGGCGACACGGCCGGGACCGCACGCTCGCGCTCGTGGCGCTCACCTGGCCGTTCCTCACGATCCGCGGCGTGTACGGGATCGTCGCGGTCGTCCTCCCCGCGTACAGCTGTGCGTCCTCGCCCTCCCCTTCCCCTCCTCATCTCGCCCGCTGACCTCCCCCTCCGCGCGCAGACTCCTCCGCAGCAGCATACACCTCCACAGGGTTCACCTCGCGCTTCCTCGCGGGCGAGTACGCGATGGGGACCGCGCCCGAGTGGATCGCGTGCGGGCTGCTGCTCGCGACGCACTTTGCGCGCGTGACGGGCGGGGAGGAGCTTGTCGAGGAGTGGGGTGGGGAGGACCGCCCGAAGGAGGGAGAGGGGGAGGGGGCGGAGCTGAGGGAGAAGAGGAGCGTGGGGACGGTATAGGGGAGGAGAAGGGGTGTACATAGACTTCCGCGATGAAGAGATGCGACGGGGCCGGGTTTGTTCAACGCACTCAGCATACGCATGCACAGGAGTGCGATAGACGCCCAGAGCTTGCTTCCACGCGCGCGTGAGCGAGCCGAGCGACAGCCAAGCGCGAGGAGACGGAGCAGGCCGAGGGAAGAGCGCGCGCACGCGCAAGTCGACCCGGTCCTCGTTCTCGCCTCCACGCTCCTCCGCGCCCGTGCAGCAGCAGCCAGAAAGAAGGGAGCAAGGCCAAAACAGCGGGTACGGACGAGCGAGAAGGAGCGTCAAGTGTCCGTCTCACGGCTAGAAAAGTACAGCTACAACAAACGTCACATCCCTCGCACGCAGCGGTCCAGCCGTCCGCGCGCCCCTTCTAGCGATGGTACCCTCCGTACGCGCCCCTGCCCGCAAAGCCACCCGCGGCAGAGTCCGCCGCAGACGGCGCGCGCTGCACGCCGCGGCTCGGCGCGCGGTAGTACCCCTGCGCATCGTCGAACCCGCCAGTCGGGCCGCTCTCCTCCCACCCGCCGTACCCTCCCCCGCCATGGCTCCCCGACGGCCCGCGCGCGTGCCCCGCGTCCGAGCCCGACAAGCCGGGGAGGTACGCGTGCTCGTCGGCCGAGTCGGCGGCGTTCTGCCGCGCGGCGCGCTCAAAGAGGTGCTGCCGCGACGGCGGGGCGTAGTCGACGTTGGTGCGCGACGCGAGGCTGCCGTTCAGCCCCGAGCCCGGGAGGGCGGGCGTCCCGCCGCGGTCGAACGCGAGCTCGCCAAACTGCATGTTCGCGAGTTTCTCGTCGTACGGCTCGGCGCCGTACCCGCCGTCAACGACGAGGTCGCGGCTGCTGGGATTGGTCCGATAGCTCGGCGCGCGGCCCATGCCCCCGCCGGGCAGGGCAAGCGAGACGGTCGAGTCCGCCGCGCCGTGCCCGCCGCCGTAGCCCATCGGCTGCGCGCGCGCGGCGAGCCCATCGACGGACGTGACGCTCTCAGCGTAGCCGCCGTGCGCGCCTCCGTAAGCGAGGACGCTCTCCGAGTCGCCGTACGCGTGCCCGCCTCGCGCGAGGCCGTACGGCACCGAGTTCCCGTACGGGAGCGCCGGCGCGCCAAGCGGCGGCGGGTACGAGTACTTCTCGCCGCCGCCACCCGGGACGCCGCGGACCGAGCCCGTCTCGGAGTAGATATCGCCATCGTCGAAGCCGATCTTGGGGAGCGTCGGCTGCGGGCGCGGAGCGCCAACGAGCTTGCCCGTCTTCTTGTCCTTGAGGCGGAAGTCGCCGGCCGCTTCGCGCCGCGCGAGCTCGGCCTCCTTGGCGAGCCGGCGGCGGTTCTTGCGCTTCATCAGCTCGGCGATGCTGCGGCGGGGTCGGGGCGGTGCGGAGAAGCGAGGACGGGCGAGGACGGGCGGTGGTGGCGATGAGAGACGGTGTGGGTGAGACGGTCACCGCCGGGTGAGTTGGAAAGCGAGGAAGGAGTAGGGAAGACGGTAGAGGGTGGTGAAGGAAGGGAGGGGAAGAAGGCGACGAGGTCAGCTCTCGCTCGACCAGCACGAACACAGGAGAGCGAGACGCACCGCTTGTCGACCTTGTGGCACGCGTACTCCTTGAGATTGCCCTGGATGTAGCACAGGAGCGGGACGTACATGACCGCGGCGACGAGGAGCTGGAGGGCCGAGATGATGAAGATGGCGACGGTGAAGAGCATGGTCGCGAGCGCGAGCTGCTTGACGAGCGAGCCTGAAGTAGACGCCAAAGTCGGTCGTCCAGTTCTGCGACTTGCCGAACGACCAAAGCGTGATGGCGTTGATGACCTGACGCGGCGCATCGGCGAGGAGCAGCCGCTTCCAGCCTGCGCGCGCGGGATCGTCAGCCCTCGAACACTGCAAGGAGGCAAGAGCGGACGCACCCTTGAAGGTGAAGAAGACAAAGAAGGCAAAGTTGTCCTTCTTCTTCTTCGAGTTGTCGATTTGCGAGAAGAAGCAGAAGTGGTTGTAGCTCCTCAGGGCGTACCAGTTGTGGCTCATGACGTTGGTGAAGGCGTACGAGATGTCGCGCGACTTGACAATGGCACGGGCCTTGCGCGCCTCCCACAGGAGGAGGAGGAACGAGAAGATGATGCAGCCGAAGAAAATCCACTTGCCGATCTGCGACGGGCGGGCACGCTCAGCTCGTCAGCTCGAACGGTAAGAGGGCGTCCAGGCGAGTGGACGCACCGAGAAGGGGACCTCGAGGACGTTGCTCGACTTGGAGTCATCCTGCGCGGCCTCGGACTGGAGGATCTGGCCTGACCAGCGGTTCGATGCGAGGAGGGCGATGAGGGTGTAGATGTCGGCGATGTAGACGGCGATCGAGATGAGGAAGAGCGTCCAGAACCAGGCGTAGCTGCGGGCGAGAGAGCAGGGTCAATCTCGCGCGCGCTCGACGACACAACGGCACGACGCTCCGACTGAAGAGACCGGCATGCTGATTTCGAGTGTGCGCTGACTCACGAGAGGCGGGTGCCGAAGGTCTTGCTGTGGAACTGTGCGACGTCGATGAAGTCGAACTGCGCGAGGGGGTGAGGCGAGGGTCAGCGACGGCTCACAGTGGCGCACCGCTTCGCGGCCTGTGTTGGGACAGCGGGAAGGCGGGGATGGAGCTGCTCGTGCATGCTGCGACGCAGTGCGAGCGAGCAGCACCCGGTCCTCCTCGTCGCCCGACCATCCGGCGGCGGCACCCTAACACTGCTCGCCCGCCAGCACCTCGCGAGCGGCCTCGCACGCCTCGGCCGTCCTCCACACACCCGCGCGAGGCACCGATACGGCCCACCAGGCCACTGCGAGGAAGCGTACGCGTCGAGCAGCGCGCCGTCCGGCGGTCCGCGCGCGCCCTCGCCCCGGCGCAGGGCGAGCGAGGCCAGCGGGAGCATGCCCGCCCTGTCCGTGTCGAGTGACACGTTCCTGCCCCACCCCACGCGCTGCATCGCGCTCGAGAGGCGCCCCCGCTCGTCGTCCGCCGTTGAGCGAGCCTTTGTCCCGAGGAGAGCGGCGACGAGAGCGAGGCGCACCTTGTGGTCCGGGACAACCTCGCGCTTCCACTTGGCCGACGAGCAGCACATCCCCGGGGGCGCGTCGCCTCAGGCGGCGAGCGAGGGGCGGAGAGACGGCGGCGGAGAGGAGAGACGACGACGACGACGGGGAGGAAACGCTGGGTGGGAGGGACTGAGAGGTGGGCGCGCTCTATGAGAGTAGCAGCGAGTATAGCAGGCGACCAAGGACGACAGTCTGCGGTGTAGAAACGGAGAAGAACGAACCTCGCCTCGTCCTCTCTCCTCCGCAGCAGCGAACAACGAACACCCCGCTTTCTCGCAGAACACCCGACGAGAGCGCAAGGACGGTCAACAGCGTCCTTGCATCGACGTACAACTACACGAGAGCCCGCACGAGAGGAAGGCGACATAGCGAGCTGCGCCTCGGATGGGCGCGCAACGAGGGAAGAGGGGTGCAACAAACGGGCGAGGGTGCAGCCCGGAGAGGGAAAGTCGAAGGGTACGGGTATCGTCACGTCGTGCGTCTCTACGCGGCCGACTGGCGCGAGCCAGGCCGCCCGCCCTCCGCAGCAGCCTGCCGCCGCTGCTCGCGGAACGTCGTCGAGCTGCGTCCCGCGGCGCTGCGCGTCCGAGAGTTCGTGCTCGAGTCGTCTGCGCGCATTCTCCTCGTCAGCACGCACGACAGAGGGGAAGATAGTCCGCGTGCGCGGGGACGCACCTGCTTTCGCTCCGAAGCTCCTCCATGCGCTCCTTCGCGCCCTGCCTCTCGCGCTTGACCTTCTCCTCGGCGGCCCGCACGCGCTGCTCGAGCTCCCTGACACGCGCCTCCCACTTCCCCTCCGCAACGCCGTACTTGCCGCGTTGCTCGCCGAGGCGCGCCTCGGCGTCGCGCAGTTGCGCCTGCGTCGCCGCGAGCCGGCGCTCGAGCGTCGAGACGGACGCCTGTGCAGCCGCGAGGCGCGACTGCACCGCGCTTCGCCATCGCCGGGTTGGGCGACCGCGACGCGTTCGGCGAGCCGCCGTGTGCCGAGGACGACCGCCGCAGCTGCGACTGTAGGCTTGCGACCTCGGCCTGCGCGCGCGCATTCGTCAATACCTCCTCCTCCACGAGCCCCCTCGCGCGGAAAAGCGCACCTTGGCCGCCTCGAGCTCCTGCGTCTTGATCTGCACCCGCGCGCGCCACTGCCGCTGCGCCTCGGTCGCGCTCTTGAGGCCCGCTTCGAACCGGTCAAGCTGCTTGTGGCGCGCGTCCTGCTGGCGCTTGAGCGCACTGCACGCCCCGACTTCGTCAGCACACGTTCGCGGAGGACGGAGGGGGAAGGGGAAGACGCACCCAAGCTGCTCGACAAAGCGCGCCTCGAGCTCGCGCGTGCGCCGCTCGAACGAGTGCTGCAGCCCATTGACGGCGCGGAGGCGCTCGAGGAGCCGCTCGTGGAAGACGGGGAAGTTGGAGAACGGCTTGGGCGTGTCGAGGCCGGGCGAGGCGGGCGGCTTGCGCTGCGGGCGGGGGCGGAGCGTGTCAGTTTCGAGCTAACGGGTCACGCAGCGAGATCCGCCGCATAGGTGGCAAGACCCGGCCAGCGCGAGCAGCGAGACGGAAACGCACCTTGTCCGCCGCGCCGATGCGGTCTACCGCCTGGAAGACCGTGAGCAGGAGCGTATTGCGCTCGGCGAGCTGGTCGCGGTACTGGTTCTCCGTCTTGCTCAGCGCGCGGTGGTCCGTATTGAGCTGGTCCTCGACGACGCGGAGGCGATCGCGCGCGGACGAGAGCTCGTGCTGCGTGTCGCGCAGGGTCTGCGGGCGGGGCGTGGGCGGGGCGTGAGCGCGGCGAGAAGGAGAGCGAGAGGGACGCGCACCTTGGTCGCGACGTCGTGCTTGTCCTCGAGCGCAAGACGCGCCTGCGTCTGCGACGCGAGCTGCGTCTGGAGCTCCTTCTTCTCCGACTCCTGCGGGCGGTGTCATCCCGTTAGTCCCGGCGCGGCGAGAAAGAGAGGATGCAGTACGCACCAGCGTCGCGATGCGGAGGTCCTTCTCGCGGACCTGCCCCGCGCGCGCCTCGCACTCGGCCTCCGCGCGCGCCAGGTCGCGCTTCGCGCGCTCGAGCTCGACCCCAAGCGCGACGCGGTCGCTGCTCGCCGCGTCGCCCATCTGGCGGCTGCTCCGCTCAAGGCCGTTCAGCGCGCGCTGCAGGTCCGCGACGTCGCGCTCGCGGTCGGAGCCTTCTCCCTCGCGGCAGCAAGGTCCGCCTCGACCGCCTCGCGCTCGTCCTCCTCCTTGCGGAGCGCACGCATGACCTCATCCGCCTCGTCGCGGAGGCGCTGCGCCTCGGCCTGCGCGGCGCGCGACGACTCGTCGAGCTTGGCGTGCGCGAGGGCGAGGTCCTCGACCTTGGAGCGGAGGAAGGCCGCCTCGGTTGTGGACGACTCGTGCTGGATTGTCAGCTCGGAGAGGCGCGCCTTGGACGTCGTGAGCTTCTGCGAATGTCGAAGCCGTCAGCGCTGCTCTCCTGAGACCGCGCGGAGAGGAAGGCGCTGCATCAACGCACCTCCTTCAGCGCAACGACGACCTGCTCGTGCACGCCATCCTTATCCTTGAGCTCCTTGTCGACGGCGTCGAGCTCGTTCTGCAGCTCGGCGACGAGACGCTCCTTCTCATCGAGCTCCTCCTCGAGCTGGAAGACCTGGCCGCCGAGCTGCACGATCGCCAGCGCCACAAGCATCAGCGCCCGCCCGAGAGAGCGCGGAAGACGACAAGCGCGGCAAGACGCACCTTCTGCAAGTCGTGCGTCAGCGCGTCGACCTCGTCCTGCTCGGCCTGGAGCTGCGCGTCCTTCTCGGCGAGTTGCTGCACGAGCGCCTCGACCTTGTCGGCGAGCTCGTCGAGGTCGGCCTCCTTCTCTTCGAGGACCTGCGCGTGCGCCCGACCGTGAGAGTGTCAGCACCACGCAAGAGCGAGTCGAGCGCAGGTCAACAGCCACTGGACGCACCTGCCGCGCCTGCCCTCCTCTCCCTCGCACCCTCGACCTCCTCCCTCCACTCCTCCGCAACACGGTCCACCTCAGCCTGGTGCGCTTCGTCGCGCTCGTCGATCTCGCGGAGCAGATCCTCGATCTCGTGCTCCTTGGCATCGAGCTGCGTCTTGGTGTCCTCGAGCTCGAGCGCGAGCGAGGTTGCGCGGTCGCGGTGCGCGTCGAGGTCCTGCGGGGGCCGTACAATCTATCAGCTCTGCCCGCCAAGTCGCCAGGATGAGAAGCTGAAAGTCCAGCGAGCCCACGCACCTTCTCGAGTGCCTCCCTCTCTTCCTCCCCCACCGCTTCCGCGCCGCCGCGGCCGTTCCGCTCCGCCCGCTGCGCGAGCTCCAGCTCGTTCTCGACGGCGGCGAGGTCGGCCTTGAGATCCTCGACTCTGGCGCGGAGGGCCGCTGCCTCGTCGTTGCGCGAGAGCATCGTGAGTTGCGCGGCGAGCTGTGAGCGGAGGGAGGTGTTGTCCTGCGCGTGGGACGCGATCCGGTCAGCGCGTCATCCCACGGGAGGAGACAGACGAGCGAGGAGCGCGCCAACGCACCTGCTCCAGCCTTTCCACCTCCCTCCTGATCGTCCCCTGCTCCGCCCCTCGAGGCTCGCGCCGCTCTGATCCGCTTGGTCCGCGAGCTCATGGCGCATGTGCGCCGCCTCGTCGCGGAGCTCGTCGAGCTCGTCGTGCGCATCGGCGAGCTCGCGGCGGAGCTGGTCCGCCTCGTCCTCGGCAGCGGCGAGCTGCGCACGGGTTTCCTGCGCGCGTGCGGGCGCGTCAGCTCCGTCATCCGCGACGCGAGAGCGGAAGAGAGGTGCGCACCTCGACCTCGCCCGCCGCTGCAGCGCCCGACCCGCCCTCGGCGCGGAGCTGCTTGTTCTCGCGGTGGAGCTCGCGCGCCTTGCGCTCCCACTGCTCGCGGGCGTCCTCCTGCTCCCTGAGCCTCTTCTCCAGCTCGCGCTCGCGCGCGCCCGCACCGGCACCGCCCGCGCTCGTCCGCCTGCCCCCGCCGGCGCCGCGCGCGAGGTCGTCGCGCTCGGCGGTGAGAGCCTGGATGGCGCGGTCGCCCTCGAGGAGGAGCTTCTTGTAGCGCTTGAGCTCGGTGCGGAGGGTCTGGAACTCGACCTTGAGCTGGATGTTTTCGCGGAGGGCCTGCTCGACGGACGAGGGCGCGAGCTTCTCGAGGCGCTGCTCGTAGAAGTGGAGCTTGAGCTTGAGCGAGAAGTTGTCCTTCTTGAGCTCGTCGATGACCTGCATGTCGAGTTGTGCGAAAGTCATCAGCTCCGCCAGCTCGAACGAGATCAAGGCGGGAAGAACGGCGTGCGAGACGCACCTTCTCCTGCTCGCGGAGCGTCATGTTCTGACCGACGCCATGCGTAGCCTTGCCCTTTCCCTTGGCCTGGGCGGTGCTCCGTGCGCCGAGTGCGCCGTCGCCATAGACATTCGCGAGGGACGAGTCGTCCTGGCGGGACGAGAGGTCGACCGAGTCGGCTGCAAGGCGGGCCGAGAGGAGGGTGGTGGTCTTGGTGCGGTCGTCGACCTCGGTGGAGGCGGTCGAGAGGTCGGCGGGGGGTGTCTGCGCCGAGGACGCGAGCGAGTCGTCGTGCGAGGACGAGGGGAACGACGACGCCGTCGGCGCCGCGTGCTGCCTGCGCGCGCCCTGCCCCGCCCGTACCCCCGCCTGCCTTGTAGTGCGCCGCGTAGCCCCCGCTGTCCCCTTGGCCGTCGTCGCTGTGTGCGGGCTGCTCATCCAACAGACTCTGGCTGTCGTCGTCGTCGCGCGTTCCTTGGCGGGCGAGGCGGGCCCAGTCGGTGTGCGAGATGCCCGGCGGGGGCTGGTCGTAGTCTGCGCTCTGGAACGTCTGTGCGAACGACGGCAGGGTCGCGTCGGGGCGCGGGCGGGGAGCGGGGGCGCCCGACGCGGTCGACGACGCGAGGGACGAGTCCATGGGGACAGTGAGCGTGCTCTGGGTACTGCTCGGCCCTTAGTAAGCTCGCCAAGGGACCGGGGAGGATGCGGAGGGGGCGACGTTCAGATCTGAGCTGGACGCGCTTCCTCTCCTTCGCTCCCCTCCCTGTCTCCGCTCTCAGCTCACGCTGGACTCTGGCTGGACTCTCGACTCTCTGCTAAGACTCTGCTTCGAGACTCTGACGCGCTCACTCCCGCTCCAAGCGCGCCATCTCGCCCGCTCCTGCTCCGTCCAGCCATCTCGCCCCGCGCGCTCCTCTCCTCCATCTCCCCCAGGCGCACAGATGGCACCCATGGCGGGCCATCTCCTCGCCCACTGGCCACACGCAAGCCAACTCGACCCTCCCTACTTGAACCCGCGCTCGCGCTCTCCCTTCTCTCCCTCCTTCAACCCCCTCGTCCACTCGCTCCACTGTCCGCCTCACCCCACCGCGCAAGTCGCCTTCCACCATGCACTACCCTCGACCTCGTCCTTCACCGTCGCCCTGGTGGCATCGGCCGCTCTCCTCGCTTCGCAGGCTGAAGGTGCGCCCCCTCTCCCTCACCACCCTCCTCCTTCATCCGCTGACCCTTGCCCTCACACCCACCCGCAGCCCTCCCGACCCACCGCTCGACCTCGACCATCGCCCGCCGCGCGCACATCGCCTCGCACCACCAGCACGCCGCGCGTGCCGCTGCGAGCGCGGACGACGCGGCCACTACCCTCGGCGACCACTCGATCGTCGTCGACGCGTCGACCTCGTCTGCCGGCTCGTCGGGTGGGATCAAGAACTCGACCATCAACCTCACCTCCATCTCGAAGCGCGCGCGAGGGCACGCTCGCGAGCTTTTCGCGCGTCGTCCGGTCCCTCTTCGGCCGCGCCGTCCCGCCCGCACCCGAGGTTTCCACGCCCTCCCCCTCACCTACTCGCCGCCCGTCGCGTCTTCCTCCTCCCGGCACCGCGCACAAGAAGCGCCGCGGCGCCGGGCACAAGAAGCGCCGGACGGTCAAGAAGCCGCGCGCGGGCGCGCCGCTCAAGGGCAACACGCGCACGCTTCCGAGCGGGCTCGTCCTCGAGCTGCCGGACGCGTACGACCACAAGCACGTCGCGAACGTGAAGCTCAAGCGGGCGCTCGAGCTCCGCGCCGAGAACGAGCGCCGCGCGATGAACTACACGCTCGGGCAGGCGCAGGCGTCGGCGTACCATGCCGCCGTCGCTGCGCTCGGGGACGGCCTCCCCACCGCCGAGCCCGTACTCAACGCCAAGGCTGTGGCGCCGACCGCCGCGTTCGCGAACGAGACCGCGCCGTCCTCCTCAACCTTCGTCGTCCTCGAGTCCGAGCCCGCCGCCACCGCCTCCCCTCCCCTCCGCCGCCGACGATGTCGCCTCCCCGCCGCGCTCGAGCCCGTCGCCCTCACCATCACGCTCGTCCCCTCGGGCGTGAACGGCGCGCTGATCGACGCTGCCGCCCTCCCGACCGCGACCGCCTCGCCCATTCCCGCGCTCGCCGCCCCCTCCTCCTCGAGCATCACGGCCAACCCCAAGGCCTCGGCGTTCGCCTCCCTCGCGGCCGTCTCGGCGTACGTCCCGCCCTCCGCGCCGTCCGCCTCCGCCGGCGCCTCCCAGGAGGAGGCCCCCATCCCCGTCAGCGCGGCGCTGAGCGCCGTCAAGCGCGGGATGGAGCGCCGGACGGTCGCCGCCAAGCGCGCGCCCGGTGCGCGCGCTGCTGCCGTGAAGGCCGCGGTCAAGCCCGCGCAGAAGTGGTACCCCGCCTAGATGGCGCCGTCCGCTTCTCCCCTTCTCTTCCCCCGAGGCGAGGCTAGCCCTCGCCCCTTCTCTCTGCGTTTGACACGACACGACCTATCTTGACGATACTCCCTTTTACGACTGGCTCGTACGCGCTGGGCGCGGGTTGTGTAGCTGCGCTGTGCAACCGCCATGGATCCCCTTCTCTCCCTCGCATCGTCCCCGTCCTCCTCATTTCGAGCAAGCAAATCGAGAGCGATTCGACGCGTTCACTCCGGGAAGTGCCAGCGACGGCCGAGACGACAGATAAACAGACTTGGCTCTTTCAACATGCGTCCCCGATCCTCGCGGTGTACATAGAGTCCGGCGTCCCGCCGCCGCCGCGCGGTCGCGCTCACCCCCTCCGTGCCTCCCAGCCCGCTTCCCCTCCTCGACCGCATGCCTGACCACCTCGGGGACCTTCGCGTCGCGGGGCTCGATCCTGCACTCGAACGGGAGCGGGTGGCTGCTGAAGCCCTCGCTGTACGCGTCCACGCTCGGGGGCTTCTCCTTCCCCGTGAGGGGGTCGAGCGCAGGCCGGAGCGAGCAGGACCAGAGCAGGCGCGTGAGGACGATGAAGAGGGAGCGCTGCGGCTCTTTTCCCGGTCAGCGGGGGAGCGTGGGGAGAGGAGGGGGAGGGGGGACGCACGTCGGCGATGTGCTTGCCTGGGCAGATGCGCCGCCCGAACCCGTACGCGTGGTGGCCCGCCTCGGAGAACTTGGTCCCGATGAGCTCGCCCGAGGGGAGATGAACCGCTCGGGCTTGAACGAGGTCGGGTCGGGGTAAAGCTCCTGTACGTGAGGAAAGTCGAGTGAGCGAAGCCGACGAGTGAAGACACGGGAGGAGAGGGTACAGAAGCGCGAGCTGGGGAAGGAGAGGAGAGGCGACGCACGGGGTCGAGGTGAATCGCCCAGTGGTTCGCAAGGACGATCGTACCCTTCGGGATAAAGTAGCCTGCGCACGTAAGCCGTCGTCAGGAACGCCGCACGATGGAGCAAGGCACCGAAAGCGCCACGCGAGTTTGAGAAGGCCAGCGCACCGTTGTACCAGTCGTCCTCGGTCGTCGCGTGCCAATCCGCCAGCGATGACAGTCCTCCAGCGGAGGATCTCGCGGACGACCGCCTGGCAGTAGACGAGGTCAGGCTGGTCGGCGAAGGAGGGGAGGCGCTCGCGGCCGACGACGGCGTCGAGCTCGGCTTGCGCCTTGGCCTGCACATGGGGGTGCGTCACCATCGCCATGATGATCGTGCTGATGCCGTCGGCGGTGTCGGACCCGGCGCCGTAGAGCGCGCCGCTGCGGGCCGACCGAAAAGCGTCAATGCGAGCCCAGACGCAAAGGAGAACAGACGCGCCGCACCCGAGGAAATACGCCTCGTTGTCGCTGAGCCCGTACGCCTGCTGCGACTCGAGGATATACTTGGCGAAGCAGTGCACGTCGCTGCCCTCCTCGACCTTCTTCTTGACATCGAGGACGTGCGAGCGGAAGAGCGAGAGCGTCTCGTCGAAGATGGCGCTCGCTTCGCGCTTGAACGGCGCGAGGAACGGCGGGAGGTAGTTGAGGAATGGGAGCGAGTCGACTGCAAGAGGCGAGAACGGTGAGCTGGGTAAGGCACCAGAAGCGGCGGAAAGGAGCGTACCGAGGTAGCGCCCAGCGACGGCCGTCTTGGTCATCATCTCGTTGATGTTGCGCATCTATGCATGCGAACGTCAGCGGGTGCGACCTGTGGGCGAATGCGAAGGGACCGAGGGGCGAGGCGGAGGACGAAAGGGCGGCTCACCCTGGTGATGGCCGGGTCCTTGGGCGAGGTCGCGCGCTTGTTGAACCCGATCTGCATGATCGTCGAGCCGGCATAGCGCTGCGCGGGAGAGGGCGAGTCAGCTCCGCCGGGCGTGGGCGCGGAACCGTATCAGCGGCGAGCGTCCGCGAGGAGAGCCAGCGGCGCCTTCTCGCTCCTCGATCGAAGCCGTCGAGACGAAAGAACGCACCTGGCAGTGACCCCAGAACTCCTTCGGTTTGTCGAGCATGTCGCGCACAAACTGCGCGCTCTCCATCTCCTGGATCTCCTCATACGACGCCGCACTCGCAGGGCTCGTGAGCTGGTGGAGGAGCCTCCGCTCACGGCGCCAGAGGTCGCCGTACGGCATGAAGGTCATGCGGAGGCCGCGCGAGACGAGCTCCGAGGTCATGATGAGGCGGGCGCGCGAGGAGTAGATGTTGGACCGCTTGTCGAGGAGGTCGATGGCGGGCTGGGCGCGCCCGAGGACGATCATCGTGTTGCGGCCCATCTTGAGCGTGAACATCGGACCTACGGGCACGAGCGTCAGCTCGTCTCCTTCCGGCGGGAACAGCAGAAGGCGCACCGTACTCCTCCGTCCACTCGGCGAAGCGGATCCACGGCTTCGACTTTGGGACATCGAGGATGTTGCCGATGAAGGGGAGGCCGGGCGGGCCCGGCGGAAGCGGGCCAATTGCCTTCTTGCCGCGAGCAAAGAGGACGACGGCGATGGCGAGGAGAGCGGCGATGAGCGTGGTCGGGGTCGCGCCAAAAGTGGCGAGGGGGAGCGCCCCCGCCAGCGCGGGCGGTGCGAGCGGAAGTGTCGAGTTCATCGGGGGTGAGGAGTGAGCAGGCGAGGAGAGCGAGCGACAGCGATGAAGAGCGCCTGAGGGGGATAAGAGGTTGGTCCGGGGTACCGGGGCGCGGGGAAGGTGGGGGTGAGAGTGCGCGGTTCTCGGAAGCGGCGGAGCGGCGTTAAAGGCGGTGCAATGGACGTGCTCTAGCTTCGTAACGGCAGAACAGAAGCGGCGTGCCAGGTGACAGGAGCGAAGGGACTCTGCGTGACCGGCGGTGGTTGCGGAAGGAGGTGAAGCAACGTTAACGGCGGACAAAGCACAGACGGCTTGCTCGCATGCTCCCGACTCGTGGAGGACGGCGCGACAGAGTATGCGGCGAAGCCAGATGCAATGCAAGGGTACAAGGAGGGGAAGGAGTGTCGTTCCTTTTTGAAGAGGCGACAAGCGTGTCCGTCCCATTGAAGGGTTCGCCTGCCACACGGCAAAATAGAGGATCGCCCCTCCCGGCGAAGGGAGAAGTCGGTTCTGCCCCCTCGTTAAAATCCGCGCGCGTATAAGCTCCCAAGGGAGGAGGCGCGAAAAGAGTCATCGAGGGGGGGTGGGGTGGATGGGTGGGGTGCAAAGGTGCGGCGCAAACGGTGCATCTGGGCGGTCACAAGCCAGAGCGAACTGCGGCCGATGTCGTCGGGCCACACGCAGCGGGTTGTCGCGGACGGAGGCGACAGGCGAGGCGAGGGGGAGCTGGCGATGCAAAAGTTCGGTAGCAGCGAGAGCAGCAGGAACCTGCGCGAGAGGATGAGTTAGCTCCTGTACGGCGCGGGTGCGGACTGGAGAGAGTGGAGACGCACCAGGATGCGGAGGGAGCGATGCAAAGCTTCCGCGCCGACGACGACGAGGTCAGGCGGGAAGCGCGAGCTCGCAGTGCGAGGCTCGCTTGTGAGCAGGATAGGGTGCAAGGTCGAGCCCGGCAGTAGCTGGCTCGCTCTGCGCTGTTGCGCGCGGGAGATGAGAAGTGATGAGGCGGAGCGAGAGCCGCAGACGGCGCGCGCGCTCGAGGTCGATCCGCGACGAGGCCGCTCTCTCGCCGCCCGCACGCTCTGGTGGGATGCTCTCTGCAGGGGCAGCGTTCAATCCCGCCTCTGGATGCGCTCGAGCTCGAACAAACGCGCCAGAGCGTCGTCCGCGTCTCGCTGCTTTCCTCATCTCGTCAGCCTCGACGCCGTCCCTCCCACTCGCCCCTACCCCTGAGCGAGCGTCCGCTCGGCACAGCTCTCAGAGGACGTGCGCACAGTGGGCCCAACTCATATGGTGGTGGACAGGCGCGGTGGGAGAGCGAGCACACGTCCTCGCCCTGAGCCGCCGATCTCTGCCCTCTCCTCCGCTTGCTCACGTGCAGTCAGCGCTTAATCCGCGGGCGTCACCGTACTTGCAGTCCATTCTCCCTGCTCGCCGCGAGCAAACGCCTTCGATCACCACGGCCTTCCTCATCCACCGCTTAAGACCGACCCGCTCACGCTGCTTCTCTCGCACTTCTGACTCACTCATTCTCACCCTGCTCGCGAGACAGTCGCTCGTCGTCCTCCTGGCCGAGCTTACTTGCGCTGACATGTGCACGATCAGTCTGCGGTACCGCCGTTCGTCTTCATCGGCTCGAGCACCGTCTCTTCGTCGAGGGCTGACCGCGCCATCGGCGCGCACGCATATCTGCTGCTCCTGCCGTCCTCCTGCATCATCCTACTCACGCTCCCGGTTCTGCTCGTGCCCTGTCAACCGGCCCATGTCACCGCTTCTCCGCCTTGCACCGCTCTCTCCCTCCCTGCCTCGCGCCCTTGTCCCCTTTCGCGACGCCAGAGTTCACGACAAAGCACAACCCATCCCTTGTTCTCTCGCTGCCTTATCGCTGCCTGCCAAAGCCAGCAAAAGCAATGCAGCACGCTCACCTTCCCGACCCGGCTTCCTCTGCTCCACGGCGCAGGCTCGGCCGGCGGCGAAGCGCTCTGCTCTCCGCGCGACAGAGCGATGTGGAGGGTCGTTCGTGGTCGATGAGGGAGCGGAGAGCTAGTGCGCTTGCGGCGGAGAGACAGCGGGCGAACTCTCGAGGACGAGCAGGAGGGCCGGTTCTTTCATTCGCCCGCTTGAGGGCGTTGATTGCATTACACGCCGCTGAGCTTTCGACGGATAGACGGCGCATCGACGAGCGAGACGGAAAGGCGGCTTGCCGGCAGCGAACAACGGACTGAGGAAGAAGGCAGGTCGGCGCCGGCGCATGAGCGTGATTGCGCTCCCGTTCATTCGGTCCGCCCCTCCCGCCTCGGCTGCCCTCCATTGAGCCTTTGTGCGCCTTTGTACGCACTACGGGAGGGTCTGGTATGGCATCTCACCCGTTCGAGCCGCACCCGCCGAGCGTGACCCGCCATCTCTCCTGGGCGCGGGCAGACGCCGCGTTGCGACGGAAGCAGCCACGATGCGCAGCTCGCGCGCCTGCGTATCGAAAGGCCGAGTCGCGAGCACTAGAGTGCGTGTTGATGAAGCGCGCCATCGCAGCGGGTTCGATGCCGGCGAAGCAGAGCGAGCGCAGCGGGGCCTGGCGGACGGCACGATCGAGTGATGCTGAGACTGTAAAGGGGGGCGGACTGCTCGCCGTCGACGAGACAGCCAGGCCCGTCCAGCGAGGATGAACGAAGATGCGGGAGGCGCGGCGGAGAAGAGACGAGGGAGAGCGGGCCTGGCGGAGAAGGGCGAGGCACTGATGTGGACGAGTCGAGGTTGTTCGCCCGATCAGCGCGCGGAGCGGCCGTGCAGATCAGGCCGGCTCGGCGGGAAAGCTGGCGGTCGAGCGCCGGGCACGCGCCCGAGTGAGCAAGAGGGCTTGCCGCGGGAGCAGAGCGGGAGCTTTCGGGCGCGCGGGTCTGGCTTCGTGCGCAGGCGGAGCGGAGCAAGCATGCGCCTAGGCGCATGGCAGGTTGGAACGAGGAGCTGGAAGGTTGGGCGCACGGAAGCAGGCGAGGCGGAGGCGAGCGACGAAGGAGCCGGCCGGTCGACCGGGGATGCTCCGCTCCTCAGCGCTCCGTGCAGCAAGCGGCGCCATTCTTCAGCGACAGTTCAAGACAGCGCGCCTCAGTGCACAAGGCGCACCAGTGCGCTGATTGCCTGTGACCCGTTTGCGCGAAGCGCAGCGTCGAGCCGTGAGACAGCCTGTATCCTCGACGAGGAGCAGGCCATCAAGGCGGGCGCGGCGAATGAGCGCCAGGACCGGCAAGTCAATCAGCTGGAGAGTGTCGGGTCGACGGACGCACGCGGCAGCGGCCTGCCCGAGGAACAGCTCACGTCGCCGGACTCGGCAGGTGCCCCAGCAGGACCCGTCCGGGTGACGCCTGTTCGATAGCGAGCGGGCAGCAGAAGGCCCTGGACCTCCGACGAACGAGGAAGTCGCAGGCACCGGCCTGTGGGCAAGAGGTACAGAGCTGGGTCGAGGAGGACGATGAGGAGAACCGTCTTTGTCGAGCCCGCCGAGCCGCAGCAGATCGTCTGCTCCGCCGCTCTTCCTCCTTCCTGCACCCTCCAGACCACCTGCACGCTCCAGCCAACGCCCTCGCGAGCTGCCAGCGCGTCGCCAACTTCATCACCCCGCTCGTCACACCGCCTTCGAGTGCACCCGCCCATCCGCCCGATCGGCGCTGTTGTTCTGCCAGCCCGCGCACTAGGTGAGCCTCTGTCCAGCCAGCGGTCGAGGAGGTCCAGCAGGGCTGTGGGGAGTGCTGGCGAGCGAGGACAAGGGGCGAGCATGCCGGGCGCGTCGCTGATCAACTTGCTCCAACGGTCCCCGCCCTCGCGCGCTCCCTCCTGCATCGCCTGCCGCCCTGCATCCTCCACAGACCCCAGCCCGTCGACAGCCACGCGCCCGACCACCTCCGAGGCCGCTTCCGCGCCATTTCTCCCGCCCGTTGAGGACCCGCCCAGCCATCTCTCCCGGGTGCGCCATCTCGTCCGCGCGCGTCGCTCTGCGCGCCATCCTCCTTGCTAACGCCCAGACGCCTGGCAGACACTCGCCATCTAGGCATCAAGCCAACTCGAGCCCCTCTCTCGGCTCGCACTCGCTCTCTCGGCTCTCTCTCCTCTCCACCACACCTCCGCTCGCTTCGTCGCCCTCGCCCCTCCCTCCTCGCCTCGCGCCTCCTCCTTCCACTCGAGGTCACCGCCTCGACTCTACTGTCATCTCGACGCTCGACCCCTCCACCCTTCCTCCGTCGAACATGTCTGCCTACCACACCAACGGCCGCCGGCACCCGGCCTCCCTCATCCCCAAGTCGTGGCACGACCCGGCCCTCCTCGAGTTCGTGCGCGCGCCCGTTACTCAGGACATGATCGGTACGTCCTGCTCCCGCTTGAACAACCCCGCCGACGCGTCGTGCTGACTCGCTCCCGCCTCCCGCAGCCTACCTCGCTGAGAAGGCCGTCGAGGTCATCCAGTGCAGCTCGCCTCCCGCCGCGGTCCTCCCTTCCCCGCCCGCAACGCCCACCAAGCCCGGCTTCCAGCAGCAGGCGCTCGACGCGCAGGCAGCTGCCATCCCCTCCCTCGAGGCGTTCATCACCGTCCTCGTCCAGAAGTCGAACGTCCAGGTCCCGACCCTCATGTGCACGCTCGTCTACCTCGAGCGCCTGAAGACGCGCCTGCCCAAGGTCGCCAAGGGCATGCACTGCACGCGCCACCGCGTCTTCCTTGCGACCCTCATCACCGCCGCCAAGTACCTCAACGACTCGTCGCCGAAGAACAAGCACTGGACGCGGTACTCGGCGCTCTTCTCGCCCGCCGAGGTCAACCTCATGGAGCGCCAGCTCCTCTTCCTCCTCGACTACGACCTCCGCATGGACGAGGCCGAGCTCCTCCACCACTTCGCCCCCTTCCTCCGCCGCGCCGCGCCCGTCGCGTCGACCTCGCGCGCGCAGTACGCCGCGACCACCTCCCCGTCCTACTACGCCCAGCAGCAGCAGCTCGCGCCGTCCACGCCGCAGCGCAAGGTCGAGCTCTCGACCGGCTACCTCACCCCTCCCCCTTCGGCGCGCCAAGCCGCTCACCACCCTGCACCGCGCGCGCGCCAGCCGCAGCCCGCGGCGCACACGCGCGTCTCGCCCGCCGAGTCGCAGTCGTCCGGCGGGACGCTCTCGGACGTCGAGTCGGACTTCTCCGACCGGGAGTACGAGTCGTCCGCGCGCGCGATCCGCACCGCGCGCGTCTCGTCGCGCCCGGCGCCGTCCTCCTCCTCCAAGCCGTCGACCGCGCCGCGGCGCAACTCGGGCAACAAGTCGGGCGCGTCTTCGCTGCCCGTCACGCCGACGGACGACGTCCCGCCGTACGTCTCTGCGGTGCACCCCGCCGAGCAGCAGCAGCAGCGGCGACCGTCGTTTGAGCCGCTCCGGACGCAGCGCAGCGGGTCGTTCCTTTCGCGCGCGTTCGAGCAGAGCCAGCGCATGCTCTCGCGCGGCGGCAGCGGGTCCAAGCAGGGCGGGCAGGGCCCGCGCTCGCTCGACCTCGGCGCCGAGCAGTCATACATCATCTAGGCGCTACGCGTCCTCCTCCTTAATCTTCACTTTCTCCGGTTCTCGGGCAGCGCCCGCGTGTTAGGTTCCTCGTCGGCAGTGCCGCACCTTTTCCTCCTCCTCTTCCGTGCACATAGACCCCTCCTCCTCCCCGCCTGTATCCGCTCTATTTATCCCGTCAGTCCCGGTTCGTCGTTTTCGTTCGCAGTGTCCCTCCTCTTGTCGTACCCTTCCCCTCCTCATTCCCTCATTCGTTTGCCCGCTCGATGCGCGGCCTAGTTCTTTGCCTTTCTATCGTCGGCGCATTTCTCCGCATTATTCGCAACATCGCTCTCTCGTTCTCTCCCATCTCTTCGCGCCTCCTTCAGCGAGTCGCAAGCAGCTCGGACCTGGGAAGGTCGCGCTCGTGCGGCCGTCCCTCGCGCGCACGACGCGTTCCTCGCGCCTCTGCCCTGCAACGCACAGCTCGACGTGTCCCTCGAACCGGGCGGCGCGCAACATGCTCCAGAAACCAGCACGCATTGACATCGCGCGCCGCGACGAGCTGAGGCGCTGAGGACAAAGGGCGACGGACGTGTCTCTCACTCGCGCTCTGCACCCGCGCGCGACGCGGCTCGGAGCCCGCATAACGAGGAAGAGAGTTCAGCACTGCCTGGAATGACAACATGTCACTTCTGCATACCCGCTCATTCGCTCGCCTCCATCGCATCTCACGCCGTCTCGCCCACCTCCCGCTCCACCTTGTCAACCAGCTCCTCGCCGCCCCGCGCAGGCGTCAGCTCCCCCTCCGCCTGCACGCGCTGCACTGCCTCCTCGTCGCCCTCCTCGCGGAACGCCTCGACCAGCATCCCTCGTCCGCCCGTCGCGCCCGCTCGCGAAGGCCGCTTGAGCTTGAGTGTGCTCCGCCGGCTGGCGGTGCTGCGGTACGAGGCGGCGGACGCGGCGGATGCGGTGGAAGTGCTGGAGAGGAAAGAAGCGGCGGAAGAGGAGGCGGTGCTGGAGAGGGAGGAGTGGGAGGTGGAGCGCGGGCGGGTGGGAGGAGGAGGAGCGCCGGATGTGGCAGCGGCCGAGGCGGCGGCAGTAGGGTCGGTACGCGGATCGCCGGTGGTCTTGGAGGCGGAAGGTGCTGCGTTGAGGTGCCGGGTGGGCGAGGGGAGGTCGGCGCGAGAGGACGGCGGGAAGAGGTCGTCGTAGCTGCAGGGATGCGGCGAAGTGTCAGTGGTCTCGAGGCATCACACCTGTAGCAAGTAACACCGCTATCGCGGAACAACTCGCAAGCGCAGACGAGAAGACGCACCGCTCAATCATCAGCCTCAGCACCCCTCCCACCGTGTTCCCCTCGCCCGTCCTCGCGCCTCCCAAACCTTCAGCGTCCCCATCCCCACCTCCCCCGGCACCCGGCACATCTCGATCTCTTCGCGCGTGGGAACGTCCCCCAGCCCGCCGATGAGCGCGGGGCAGAGGCAGACGACGAGGTTTGAGGGGGTCATGAGGTTCATCTCTGCCCGCGCTGCAACGGCGCTCAGCACGCCGAGGAGCTGCTGCAGCAATGTGTGGGAGGGCGGCGCCAATAGCGGGAGGAGCTTCTCCCGCACGTGCGCAATGGCGGCATCATCGTCGTCTGTCGGGCACGCGCGCGCGACGTCCCATGTGTCACCGCGCGGGAGGAGCGGCGCGGGGAGCTCGCGGAGGAAGAGCTTGAAGAGCGAGGCGGCGAGGTACGGCGCGTCGGGGAGGGCGGCGAGCGAGACGGGGTGCCCGCGGTCGTACGCGCCGCGGAGGTGCGCGACGTGCGCGGCGGAGGGCGAGCGGCGGAAGATGCCGACCGAATCGGAGCCTGCGGGAAAGCGTCAGTGGATGCCCGAGGGTGAGCAAGTACGCCGTGCGCACCTTGAACAGGAGAACATCGACGCAGTCCCGCACGACGGGTGGTACCCGCTGACCGTTCACGCCCATAAGCTGCGTCCGGACAAACTCGTCAGTCGGCTGCTTCCGTCGAGCAGGGGGACAGCTGCGCACCTCATCGAGCGGAACGCCAAACGTCCTAGGGCGCGGGTCGTCTCCATCGTTCAGCACGATCTCTTTTTCGCTCGCCGCGTTCGCACTGCGTTTGTACATTAGCACACCTTGCCCTCATGATCAAGTGCGAGAAACGACGCACCTGTACACCTCGAGCGGGAACTCGACCTGCGTGAACGCCTTCTCGCCGAGCTCCTGCGCGAGCGACGAGAGGTTCGGGCACTGGACGAGCTTCGCGCCGACTTGGCGGAGAGGAGGGTCGAGGAGAAGATGCCGAGGATGACCTGCGGGCGAAACGGGCGGGGCGTGAGTAGGCGGACGAAAGGAGTGGAACGAGACGAAGCCTCGAACGGGACGAGGAGGAGAACGCACCCGCGTCCACCACCCTCCGCCGACGATGCACACTCGTCGGACATTCTTGCGAGCCGTGCGCGACAGCGAGAGGTACGCGGAGACGAGATGTGCGGTGGTCGGCGCGTGCGGGGTGGGGTTGACGAGGAGGACCTGCGAGTCCGTAGTACACGATATCAGCTTGGCTCGTCCTGCGGAAGAGTGGGCTGACGTAGGTACGCGGAAAGGAGCGCACCACCGAGTACGGCCCCGTCTGTGCGAACGCCTCGAGCCGGACGCGCAGCTTCGCAAGCAAGTCG
The DNA here is from genome assembly GCA_019926025.1 of Rhodotorula kratochvilovae. NCBI lineage: Eukaryota > Fungi > Basidiomycota > Microbotryomycetes > Sporidiobolales > Sporidiobolaceae > Rhodotorula > Rhodotorula kratochvilovae. The sequence continues at coordinate 22,447 of JAHSUG010000016.1, forward strand.
GGGTGCGAAACTTCGCTCGGCGGCGGGATGCGCGAGCAGGCAATGACGAGGAGCGGGCCGGGCGGTTCGAGGCGGTCGTCGCCGGCCTGCAGGAGAGGAGGAGAATGAGCAACCTCTCGGCCGGGGCTGCCGCATCGCCATTGCCGCCGCAAACAGCGCAGTGGCCTGCCTCTCCTCCGAGAGTGATAGTGAAAGAACACACACCTGCCACATGACCTCCTCCGCGAGCTTCTCCACCCGGTCGTTCTCCTCCTCGCACACCGCCCCCTCCCGCTCCCCTCCATCCACCTCTCGGAGCTCCTCCTCTGCTCCCCAGCGCGGTATCCGACCCCTCTCCCTCCCCCTCGCGCGCGCGTCACCTGGCCCAGTGACGGTCGCTGCGCCCGTTCCCCCACCCGACGAGGAGGACGGGGAGTGAGCGGCGCCATAGCCCAGCGCGGAGGAGAGCGCCGCGCCACAGCCTTGCCTGTCCGCCTTCGCTCTGAGCGTCCGCGCTGGGCTCGAATCGCCCCGTGCGGAGGAGGACGAGGACGCGGCGAGGGGGCGATGAGGCTGGAGAGGGGCGCGCGGGCGGGGAGGGCGCAGCGGGCGAGGGAGGGGAAGAGCGCGCGAGGAGCTGCTGCAGCGACGAGACACTCGGACTCGCGCTCATCCCGCCGGGAGCACAGGAAGAGGGGAAGAGGGCAGAGGGGCGCCGCTCGCTGATGAGAACGAGAACGAGCCAAGTGAGGGAACTGCAGAGTCGGTTGCATGGGTTACGAGAGAGAGAGCGAGAGAGTGTGAGGGAAATCTAGGAAGAGGCACTCCAGGCGCACAGCAGGGGTGAAACGCGAAGGGAGAGGGGGAGGAGGGGGTATACACAGCACAGCGGCGACGGGGGGCAATAGATCCGCAGCTACCTCGGCCAGCAATGTCCATGGGCGTCAGTCCTCCCTCCTGCCTAAGCGTCCGTCTGGGCGAGCGGGGGCGCAGGCGCGCAGAGGAGGGGGGAAGGGCGAGTCCCGCGCGCCGAGTCGAGGCGGCATCGTCCCCGCGTCGAGCAGCGCCACCGCCGCGCACTCACCTGCAGGCTCACCTGCAGGAGAGAGAGAGACGTCAGCGCCCGTCAAGCGGGACCGGTCCGAGGGAGAAGACGCACCTCCGGTCTCCACGCTCAGTACTCATCCTCCACCTCCCCACCTCGTCCCAGCTGATCCACTCGCCATACATGTTGGGCCTCTCCCCGCGGACGTACGCCTCGAACGTGCGCTTGAGGACCGCCGCCCAGCTCAGATCGCGCTCGTCCTCCTCGACGCGCTCGTCACTCCAGTCGAGCTCGGCAAAGTCGCGCTCGTCGTCGCCCCACTTGTACCCCTGCCGCCTCTGCTCGGCCCTCACCGTCGGCGCAGGCTTGCCGCCCGCCGTCTCGCCCGGGGCGGTCGGGCTCGGCCCGTCGCCGCTGCCGCCCGCGCCGCCTGCGCCGGGCGAGGTCGACAGCGCAGCCGAGGGGTTCGCGGCGAGCTTGGCGGCGAGGAGCCGGCCGCGGGCGACGCGCTCACCCGCGGCGAAGCGCGGACCGAGGTCGGGGAAGTTGCGCGCCGGGTCGAACGGGATCCACCTGCACGCCCTGTCAGCCTTCTCCCTCAAGAAGGGGGCGAGAGGCGCGCGACGCACCAGAAGTTGTGGAAGTGGTAGCTGAAGGCGCCCTTGAAGAAGCCGTCAAAGCCCTGCGCGACGGGCGCAGCGTTGATCTCCTTGGGCGTGTCGAAAAAGTCCTCGAACCGCTTGAAGTACGGCTGCGGCGGCCGGTCGCGCTGGTAGTACTCGCTGCGGGGCGTGCGCGGACGCGGGTCAGCGTTGCTCTCTCGGCGGAAAGGGGGGGAACGCACGTGTTGAGCCATGCGGGGTCGAAGAGCGCATCGGGGAGGCGGAGGAGGAGCGGCTCGACGTTGGCGTCCTTGGTGTACCTGCTGACCGTCATCGGGTGGAAGTCGAGCCCGTTCGCGACGGCCGAGCGGAAGACCAAGTGGCCGATCGCGCTCCCGCGCTGCATCTTGAGCACGGCCGTGTTGTACTTCTCGAGGCGGCTCCAGCGGTACGCGAACGCGCCGTGCCAGTTCCACAGCTCGGTCCAGTCGCGGAGGAGGATCGTGTCGGCGTCGAGGTAGACGCCGCCGAACCGGTGCGTCAGGACGAACCGCGCCATGTCGCTCAGGACGACCGAGAGGCGGTCATAGTCGTTGTTGCCGCTCGAGCCGACGCGCTCGAACAGCGCGTCCTTGGCCTTGGTCGGGAGCGGCGCCGCCACCTGCGAGGCGTTCACCGCCGCGCGCGTGGCATTCGCGCTCATCTCGCGCGCGCGCGAAAGCGCCGCCTCCGCCGCCGAGGCAAGGTCGCCTCCGCCGTCCTCGCCCGCGCGCTCGGCGCGCTCCGCACTCGCGACTTTGGCATCGCGCGCGCCGGCGTCCTCCGCCTCGTCCGCCGCCTCGGCGGCGGCCTCGTCCGCTCGGCGGGCCAGCTCCTCGGCCTGCTTGGCGATGCCAGCGCCGCCGTACTTGACGCCGCCGCTGTTGAAGAGGCGCATGTCGCGCCAGCCCTGCATCTCGGCGACGCCGTCGAGCTGCTCGGTCGTGTTCCAGAGGCGGAACTTGACGACGTCCTGGAAGCGCGGGTGCAGGAACGGCGCGCTCCAGGGGTTGCGGGCGAGGTCGTCGCGCATGCGGCGCTCGGCGCGCGGTCGGGGATCGACGACGCGGGGCCGGGGTTGATCCAGATCCAGAGCTGCGGGCGGCACAAGGCGTGGTCCGCGCGGGTGGGGTCCTGACCGAGGGGGACGTCGAGCGCGAGGCGCTGCGTGTAGAAGGAACGAGAGGAGTGCAGAGTACGGCTTGTCGGTGAACGGGCCCGCCCAGAAGATGTGGAACAGGCGCGGGTAGTCGGGGTCGCACGCGGCGTCCGCGGTCGGGTGCGACGCGTGCGGCGTGTAGGTCGGGTGGCCGCGGCGCAGCGAGGCGGCGGGCGCGCCCTGCGTCGCGAGCGTGAGCTGCTGCCTTGCCGTGACGAGTGACGAGAACGCCGGCGCCGAGGCGTTGAGGACCTGGCTCATGTCGGCGCGGTAGTGCTCGAGCTGGTCGCGCGTGCGCTCGCTCGGCGCCCCTGCGCCTGCGCCGCCGCTCACGCCGTCGAGCGCAGGGACGAACGTCGCCTTCCACGCATCGTGCACGCCGCGGCGGAGTGGGGCGTCCAAGCCGCCATTGACGCGGAGGACCTCGAGGCAGTCGCGCACGTACTTGCCCTCGGCAAAGTCGCAGTGGTCCATCACTGCGTCGAGGTCGAGCGCAGCGCGGGGTGCCGGGCGCGGCGGGTGCGGGTGCGCCTGCCTGCCGCGGTTCAGCGGGAGGTCGATGTACTCGCGCGCGGGGCCGACGGGAACGACATCGAGGGTGGCATCGTCGCGAGGGGACGAGAGCACGCCGCCGCGGGCGCCGGCCTGATCGCGGAGGCGGCGCTCAACCTCGGCCTTGACCTGGCGCTCGCGGCGGAGGTCCTCCTCCGTGCGCTTGGGCAGGCCCGGGTTCTCGAGCTTGATGACGCCGTTGACGGCGGCGGCGTGACCCGAGGCGGACCCGCCGCCGTTCGGGAGGTCGAACGCGACGCCCGGGGTCGAGCGCCGCGAGGGGTAGTGCCCCGAGGCGATCTCCCACCGCCAGACGCGCTCGATCTCGGCGGGGGTGAAGACGAGGGTCGACGGGTCGGTGAAGGGTAGGTTCATGTTCGGATGCCGGTGGAGGAAGGCGCCGACGAGGCGGATGGGGCAGAGGATGCAGAAGGCGAGGAAGGCGATCGTGCCGGCGACGGCGACGAGGACGCGGACGATGGACTGGCCCGCGCGCGAGTCGTAGCGCGACAGTGCGGGCGAGTGCTTGATCTTTTGCCGCGAGGAGAAGAAGGGGAGGGGCCGCGAGGGATGCAGGACCTTGAGGACGGGGACGCTCAGTTCCCGCCTAGTCCCACCGCCGCCGGGCCCTCCGCCCGCGGTGAGGGGTATCCGCACGGCCATGAAGAGATCGCCACATCGCCGCGGGCCCGCCGGCGGCTGCGCGCGAGCGCTGGTACGAGAGGGCGACCTTCTCTGCGACGGCGCCGGACGGGGGCGAGCCGAAGAAGTTGGGCGAGTGGGAGCGTGGCGGGGTGTGCGTCGGCGAGTTGTGAAAGGAGGGGAGGGGAGAATGGGTCGGCATGGCGGCTGGTGGCCGGGAGGGGATGAGCGCGCTCCGCCGGTGAGGAGGGGTGCGGCGGTGCAGGCGGGCTCAGATGCGGGTTCCTGCGGCGTGCGGAGGGTGGGTCAGCACTGCGCTCGCTCGAGATGCATCGCCAGCAGAGCGGGATGGGATTGCGTCCGCGTTTAGGGTGATCGTGCAGCGGCTCCTGATCCGGGGGGAGGGCTCGCGCGGTGAGGGAAACAGGAAGGCGGATTGCAGAAACGCACGCAGGGAGGGGGAGGATGTGCTCGCTGGCGGTGCAGCTGTCCCGGTCGAGGCTGCGCGGTGCGACTGAGCCCTTTGGGAGGGAAGAGCTGCGACGAGACGAGGGGCGCAGCGGGAGCGAACGCCGAAGAGGGACGGCGGACGGCGCGCAGCAGGCGACAGTCCTGCGGGAGAGGGCGTGAGTCAGCGTAATCTGCTCGTGTGCATACTGTGGGAGTGCGCCTGTGCCCGCAAGTGCCGTGGTTGGTCCACGCTCCATCGCTCAGGACCCCGCTTCGACCACCGCACCGTCGACGCGCACCCACCGCACCAGGCACCGCGCCGTTTGGAGTTGGTACCCTTGCAGTCCATCCACGCTGGCTGGAGATGCGCGCACACCCACCCAGGGGCTGGTTGGCGCGTAGAAGAGCGACTCGGAGACACAGAGTGATCGACGGAACTCGACTGTCCCTCTGCACGCTGGCACTGGCGCAGGCGAGGCAAAGTGAGGTGGACAGCGGGACTCACGAAGGGAAGGAGCTCGACCCAGAGAGGCTCAGCAACGGAGAGGGACCGGAGGGACGGCGACCAAGGCGAAGCTCCGCTCGTCAACCCGCTCCGCAGCCCCCGTTAACCCACCGCCCGCTCAGCTGCACTCGCTCTACCTGCCCGTACACTACGCTGCCTGACCCGCTGATACGCTCCCTCACTGCTCGCGCTCGAACGGGCTCGCCCCGCCTCGTCCTCGCCTCGTTGTCCCCCTCGCAGTTCCTTCTGCTCATAACGCGCTCGCGAGCTTGTGTGGGGAGCTTTGCACCGCCAGTGCATCGGGGACGGGAGCGCAAAGGCTGGAGGCTCCTCGTCGTTGCGCTCTGGGTTCTTTGCTCACAAGCCGCCTCCCGCCGCTGCCTGGACTCCGCGTACACCGGGGCAGGTGTCGCGAATCCTCGCTCTTCCGCCTTCGCATGCCGCTCTCGTCGTCGTTGCTCTTCTCCCGCCCCGCAGCTCAGTTGCCGAACCCCCCACTGAAGCACCATGCGGCTCGCGCGCTGCTATCGAGTTTCGCTGGGCTCGTCCTCGCGCCGCGCACCCTCTGGACAAACAGCGCACGCGTACCGCAGTCCTCGCGACCTCGTCCATCATCAGCAACCGACGACCAAGGCCCAATCGAAACCCGGGGCAGGCGCGGCGGGCAGGAGCGAACGACGGAAGATGGAAGACGGCCACAGCGCCTTGTTGACCGCCGTGAGGAGTGCCTGCGGGCGGTGTCGCGCGAGGTCGGCAAGCTCGGTTCTCTCGCTGGCGCGCGAGGAGGAAGAAAATGCGCTAATGCTGACAACAAGGCGGAAAGTACGACCCAGGACCCCTCCCCTCCAAACTGCAACGACCCGACATCGCACACCGCCTAGTTCTCCCTCCACTGGTAGTTGCAGTGCATGTTGCAGCACCTGTGGGCGCGGGCGTCGACGTCAGCACAGCCCGGTCGACGGAGAGGAGGAGACCGGGAGAAGGAAGCGAGCGCGACGCACTTGTAGAACGTCGTGCTCGGCTCATCGGCCGAGCGGATCTGGATCTGCATGAAGAACGCGCGCTCCGAGCCGCACTCTTTCGGGCAGTCGACTGGGTGCGCGCGCACGAACCAGGGGAAGGGTCAGCTTGCATCAGCCGGAGAGCAGGAGGAGGGGGCGCACCGCTTGTCTGCTCGACGTTCTTCCAGCTGTCGGCGCCGCCGAGGACGTCGTCGACCTGCTTGCGCTTGAGGTACGTCCGCTCCATGTACTGCTCTTTGGCGTGCGGGTTGAGCGAGAGGTCGACGAGGGAGGGAGCGGAGCAGCGATGTCAGCGGGGCTGCTCGGCTGTGGAGGTGCAAGAGAGAGTGCGCACGCGTTTGTTGAGCGGGTACTCGTAGGGGCACGTTGCGCAGCCGAACTTGTTGCCTGATGCGCCCTCGACGAGCCCGAGCTGGTTGGCACAGTACGGGCAGCTGCGGGGGCGGTGCGGGTCAGGAAAGGGTAGACTTGGAGGTGGTACATGTGGCTGCGCGTACAAGATCATCTCTAGCGCGAGTCTGAGCGAGGAGAGCAATGCGGACGAGGACAACTGATGAGCTCGCTCGCTTCCCCTCGACCCTGCACTCGACCTTGCCAGCTCTAGCTCGAGTGTGGGACTGCACCCGCTCAGACTCCTGCTTTCGCTCCGTTCGAGACGCTCCAACTCGCGCAATTCGCTCCGGTCAACTCGCTCTGCTCCTCGACCCGCCTCCTCCGCGAGAGCACCATGGCGAGCAAGATCCGGCTCGTTGAGAACGTACGTACTGCTACATACGTCTGCTCTCCGTCGTGCCGCTACATATTGACGAACTTCCGCCGGCAGCACTCCGTCTTCACCTGGACAATCGAGCGGCCAGACGAGCTGATCGCGCAGGCCGCTCAATCGGAGGAAACGCTGCACCGTTCCGTGCGCATTTCTCCCCGTCACGTTAAGCGCGTGACTGGATTTGCTGAACCCACTCGCTGCAGTCGCCCGCCGTTAATGGTCGATGGCGCTTGATGTTTGGCCTCGTATGTTGCACGCTTCTTCTCCTCGCGCATCCTCACCTAACACCGTGATTGTGGCGCTTGCAGGCAGGCGTCAGCTCCTCCGATACTTCCTATGGCGTCTTCCTGATGAGCGTGGATATGAAGGAACCGCGTTATGGGGTCGCTTTCACTATCGCCGTGCGTGCTGATTATCCCGTCCGCTTGTCAGTTGACGCTCACCAGGAGCAACAGCTTTACGTGGATCGGATCGAGAAGAGGAGTCGGGTTGCCTGTGCAACAGAGAAGGCCGACGTCTCCCCCGAAAAGAAGGGCTGGGGCACAATCTCCTTCGTCCGCAAGACTGCGCTGGCAAACTTGACAGCCAAGGTACGAAGGAAACGTCGCCCCAAGTCTGCAGCAGGTGCACCTGACGTTGACTCTCCACCGCGCAGAACCGTCTAATCTTTCGAGTCGAAATTCAGGAGGGCGAGCCGGACCCTCCGCCCCCGCCGCCCCCGCCGTCCATCCCCTACAGCTTCTTCAACAACCCCGAGTACTGCGACGTCGTCTTCGAGGTGCCGAGTAGTTCCACGTCGAGCGATCTGTCCTACGTCTTCGCCGCCAAGCCCGTCCTCTTCAAGGTGCAGTACTTCCGCACGCGTGCGTTCTCTCCCTCCGCTCGCTCCTGAACTCGGGCTCACGCGCCCGATCCCGCAGTACTCCGCTCTGAGTTTGCGGAAGCATCTGCCACGTTCGAGCTGGATCCGGACGCCACGCTCAAGCCGCCGGCGGACACCTTGGCGGGCGACAAGGACGACTTTGCGGCGTTCGCGCCTGCGGTCGAGCCACCCACGCCGGCGGTTGGCGCCGCAGACGTGTCTTCTGCGCCGAGTGCCGCGGAGGAGGGCGCTGCGATGGCGGATGCGGACGCCGCACCGGCACAGGAGCAGTCGCGCACTTTGGCCGGGCCGAGCACGCAGACCGCGCCTGAGCGCATTCGCAGAGCGCGCGCGAAGACGTACTACCGGATCAAGGTCATCGACAGCAGGTGCGCGATTGCGGTGTGCCCGCGTCGCCCTCTCGTACTGACTGGATCTGCCTCGCGCAGCTACACCACTATCTGCGCCTTCATTGACTACCTCTACTACCGGACGATCGCCTTCCTCCCCTCCATGTCACACTACCTCGTCGCCATGTCCAAGGTCGAGGTCGGCGGGACGCTCGCGGACCCGCACGCGTGGCTGCAGAAGTTCCCCACGGAGAAGAGGGCGAGCTTCGGGCCGCGCTGCAGCCCGCACGCGCTGTACCGCCTCGCGGACTGCTACCTCCATGCCGAGCTGCGCGACCTCGCGAAGAAGCACATCCTCGACGGGCTGACGGTCGAGAACGTGCGCCCTCCTCTCCCGCTCCTCTCGCGCGCGCGCTGCTGACCATCTCGCGCCCCGCAGGCCGCGTACGAGCTGTTCAGCACGCTGAGCAGGGACTACTCGGACATCCAGAGCGGGATCCTGACCTTCATCCTCGCGAACTGGGTACGTCCGCTCTCTCCCTCCTTCCGTCTTCCCCTCCTGCCATCCGCCCCGCGCATACGCGACTATCGCGCTCTATTCCCCGTGCTCCTCCCCCGCGGCACCTCCCTGCCGCGTCCCCTCCCGCACCGCCGCTCCCCCTCTCCGACTCTCGCTAACCCCCCTTTGCTCCCTCCGCCCCACAGGAGGGCGTCACCTCCTCCCGCGCCTGGCAGCACGCCCTCGAGCTGCTCGACGAGGGCGCCCTCCCCGGTGGGATCGCCGTCGTGGGCAAGGTGCTCGGGATGGTCGCGCCCAAACCGGCGACGCCCGCGAACGTGGGCGCGGGGGCGTGAGCGCGCTGGGGTGAAAGAGGGAGGAGCTGCAGCGCTGGACGCTGCGCGGGTTGTAGGCCATGTCGTACTTGTTGTGCATGCTGTGCCGTCTGTTCGGGTCCCGAGTACGGCGAGACGAGCGAGGTCCCGCTTCCCGAGCAAGCCTGCGAGAAACAGCACAACAAGCGATTCCTCCCCCTTCTCAGGCACACCCTCCGCGCTCGCAGGTTGCGGCTACTCCCCCTGCGCCTGCTCCGCGCCGTTCGATCCGCTCGGCCCTGCGCCGTTCCCGCTCGCATGCGTGCCGGCGCCGGCGCTCTGCGGGTGGTAGAACGCCTGCAGGAGGGGTCCTGTGCATGTGGAGCGTCAGTCCGGGGCGTGCTCGCGGGAGAAGAAGAAGGGTGCTTGGCGAGAGGAGGGAGGGAGAGGGGAGGGAACGTACGGGCGGCGCGGCGCTGTAGTCGAACGGCGGGCCCCACGGCATCTGCCCTGGGGCGAAGGCCTGCGGGCGCCCGAGACTCGGAGCGTCAGTGACTTTGAACTATCGAAGTGGGATGCAGCGAGTGTGGCGAAAGCGCAACGCACCGTCCCGTCCGGCATCGTCTGCGGGAGGAAGAATCCCGCCGCCGCCGCTGCGGCCGCATGCGTCTGCGCCTGTGCCGGGTCCATCTGCGCAAACGCCTGCATCGGCGGCGGCTGCAGCGGATGCGGCTGCTCCTGCCCCTCATCGAGGCGGAAGCGCTTCCCGCTCGGCTCGTCGTCATCGTCGTCTTCCTCATCCTCTGCCGCGGCGACGGGGTACTCCGGCGCAGGCGAATTGCGCTGCGAGTGCTTGCGCGAACGCGAGGGGCGCTTGGACCCGCTGCCCGAGGCGGCGGCGCTGCCCGAACCGCCGCCGGTCGAGGTCGACGCCGCGGCGCGCTGCTCTGTCCGCGGGACGATATCCTGCGGTGCAAGGTGGGTCAGTATAGCGCTCACGTCGCGGAGAGGGGAGAGCGCACGATGAGGAAGTCGAACATGTCGCTCCGCGAGACAGCCTGCGCGACGTCCGCGCGCGAGAGGGTGCGGCGACGCGCGGCGAGCGAGACGAGGTGCGCGCGGGCGGTGAGCTCCTGGATAAAGACTACGGGAATGATCGGGTCAGCTGCAGCGCTTAGCGAGGGCAAGGAGGGGAACGCACTCTGGCACGCCTTCTCGAACAGGACCGTCACCTCGCTCGAGATCATCTGGTTCTGCATGGCCCAACAGAACACGCATCAGCTGCCGCACATGACCTAGCGAGCGTTGAACTGAAGGCGGCAAAGCCGACGCACCTGCACCTCGGGGTCCATCTTGGCGACCTTCTTGATCCTGGCGAGCGGGAGAGCCTGGTGCTTGAAGTCGTCCTCGTGGTGCTCGGCGACGTTCATCGCATGCTGCCAGAACCTGCGCGCGTGGAGCCTGTCAGCAGGGCGATCTGAGAGGGCCAGCTCGGGACGGAGGTCGAGGAGGAGGGCGCACTCGTTGACACTGCAGGCGGTACAGGCGGGTCAGCACGGGTCGTGAACGAGTTCACGGTGCACCTGTGACATCTCGTGCCCCTCCTGCGCCCGCCCAGCGCGTTCCCCCTCGGGTGACCCGGTTCGAGCGATGAGAATCGCGACGGCGTCGTCCCTCGCTCCGAGGCGGGTTGCGCGCGTGCGATGCAGTCCAGGAGAGTGCATGGTCAGGATGCACGGTCGACGCACAAGTCCTCCATCGAGGTTTCTGCGTGGGAGCGGTACGGCGGCGGCGAGTTCTGGCGGTTCTTGCTGCTCGTCGTCGAGCGCTGCACCTTGGGCTTGGTGTTGTCTGCCATCGTACTACCGCGTACAGCTAGTCTCGGCTGGTCTCGAGGGAGGAGCGGCGAGTGGTCGGAGCGGGGAGACGCGCCGACCCCGGTCCGCCCCTCTTCCTCCCGCCCTCGCTTCCCACAGCTCGATCGCACGTTCTGGAGCGCTGCTCCGCGCTGATGAAGCTTATTGACCTCGCCTCAATCGTTACGACCGCCTCTCACGCTTCCGCTCACTCTCTCGCTTCTGTCGTGGCGGTGCACTCGACTTGTCCCTCTCCAGCCGTCGCCTGTACGGCGATGAAGGATTTGACGGGCTCGACCGCTCCGAGCTCTCGATGAGGGGATGTTGGCGTGCGGACAAAGCTCGGCGAGGCGTGATGAGTGCGTAAAGCGGGACGAGTTGCGCCCGCTCACCAGCAGGGGTACCTACTCACACCCACATCACCTCGCGAAAGCGCGGCATCTGGCAAGGGACATCTTTCCGTGTTTAGGATGCTCGTGCCGCAGTCAGCGAACGAGATTCGTTTCGTCGAAGCGAATGACGATCCCGCTGTGCACGGCATCGCGCATTCTCCACTCCCCCTCTGACCGCGGTTGAACGCTCACTTCCTTCAGGACACCCAACGAAGGTCAGAGGGTGTTCGTGCGGGTGCAGAACACTCGACACCGGTCGCAGAGCTCGGCGCGCTCTTCGACATGCCCGTCACTTCCCATCCCGGATTGCCTCGTACAGCTTCCTGCTCCCGTACAGACGCGTTTTTCGTGTTCGCATCCCGCCAGAGCACTCGTACGAGACGCCGAGACGCAGGAGGGGGTCGATCGGGCTGGATTGACACGTGCGGGCGCGACGCGACTGGACGCGTCTTGGAGCTGTTTGGCATTCCGGGCGGGCTTGCTCCACTTGCTTGGCCTTGTTTGCGCCACTCCGCCGTCTCCCCTTGCTGTGACTGCATCGCTACAGTAACGCACCTTCGCAATCCCTAAGAAGCCACGCCGACCCGCCTCAGCCATGCGCACCTCCACCGTCCTCCCCTCGCTCGTCGCGCTCCTCGCGGCCGCCCCCTCGGCGCTCGCCTCCTCGCCACCCTCCGCGGCACCATCCCGGGCTCGCTGCACCAGTGCGAGGCGACGAACGTCTTCTTCTTCGACAGCGCGGCCGCGCGCCCGCTCACGCTCGTCCTCCTCCCCGCCGCGGTCGCCCCCGCCGCCGCGACCGTCACCCTCGCCGAGGTGCTCGCGCTCGGCCCGCTCCAGGTCATCGAGGGCATCACGACGCCCGACGCGCAGCAGACCAACTTCATCCTCGCCATCGCTGAGGGCGAGGCGTTCGTCGTGCGTCCCACTTAGCCCCTCCTTCTCCTCCTCGGAGCTCCGGCTGACGAGCACCCTTGCGGACAACGCAGTCGTACGGCTTCCTCCCCGACGGCACGGGCAAGAACCTCAACCTCCCGCGCTCGGTGCAGGCGCCCCTCCCCGGCGCGGCGGCGTGCAACCCGGCGACTGCGGCCTCCGCGCAGGCGGCTGTCGCGGCAGCGGCTGCTCCGTGCGTCTCCTCTAGGGATGATGACGGATCGCGCGGAACGATACTGACAAGATGCACGGCCTTTGCAGCGCACCGGCGACCATCGTCACGACCACCAGGAGGGCGCGCACCACCACCGCTGCGGCGTGCGTCTTCCCTCTCGCTCCCTTCCATCTACCTCGCACGAGGGACTTCGCGCTAGTCGAACGCGTCCTGACCCGCCCTCTTCCCCTCGCAGCGTCTCCACCCCCGCCGTCGCCGCCGCCGTCTCTTCGCCCCCGCCGCGGCCGCGAGCGTCGCCTCCTCCGCCGTCTCGGGCGCCTCCTCCGCCGCGTCGTCGGCCGGCTCGGCCGCGTCCGCCGCCGCCGCCAGCAAGGGCGCGACCTCGGACGCGGTCTCGCGCGTCGCGAGCGGCGTCGCCGGCGTGCTCGTTGGTGGTGTTGTCGCGGTTGCGGCGTTCGCGCTCTAAGCGGGTCATCTACGGCCGATGAAGCAAGCCTGGAAGGGTGCGCCGCTGGGCGGCGCGCGAGTGGGACGGTGGAGAAGGAGGAGGGGAGTCTTTCGCTTTTCAGACGGCGTTCTCCTGGTTATGTTCGGCTCTCTTCGTTCCGCGTAGATCGGTAGCTCTGCGCGGCGTGGTATCGTTATTTGTGTTCGACGCCCTGTGCCTGCAAGATGAGCGCGCGGAAAGCGAGAGCGGGAGGAGGAGGACCTTCGCAGTCGCTTTTCTCGCGGATGACGCGAGGGCAAGGCTGATGGTACAACAACGCTCGTAAGCTACTCCTCCTCCTCATCCTCCTCGTCGTCGTCGTCATCGTCCTCGGCTGCGGGCTCGTCCTCCTCCATCACGCTCAGCTTCGCAAGGATCTTGCTCAGCACCGCCATCCCGCCGGGAAGCGCGCCCTTCTCGAGCAGCTCCATGCTGCGCATCCAGCCGGGCGTGACCTTGACGGCAGCCTGTGGGCGAGGTAAGCGTCAACGCTTGCGAAAGTGACGGAAGGACGGGGGATGCGAGGAAGGGACGAAAGGCGGACTGACCCAGTGCTGCAGGATGAAGGCGACTACGCCGTCGCCGATGTCGGTATAGTCGCGGCCGAGAGCGCTGAACGCCTCATACGCGGCCTACAGTGATGAAGAGCGAACGCGGAGAGTGAAGAGTCAGCACGAGCGATACGGGCGACAAGAAGGGGGGCGGCGCACGCTCGACACGGTGAGATTGTACAGTATCTGGTCCTTGCACAGCTTTTTGAGCTCGTCGTGGAGATAGCGGTCGGCGAGGCGGTAGAGTGCGTGCGGCGAGCACATTGCGCCGCCGGCTTCGTCGACCTCGTCCTCCATCCAAGCGAGCGCACCCTTTTCGCTCGCGTCCTTGGTCTCAGCGAGGTACTGCGAGATCGGCTTGAGGAACGCGACCTCGGAGTAGTGCAGGAAGAAGAGGAAGGCGTGAAGGTCCAGTAGCTGCGGCGGGTGCGCGCAGAGAATGTCAGCGGTCCGGTCGGTACTGTGCAGGGGGCGCCAGCAGGACCGCACCTGCAGTCGCCGACCTTGATCTCGTGGTACTGGCGCGGCTCAGCCTCGACCGCGCCCTGCTCGCCAGCAGGCCGCGCCGCCGCTGCATCCGGCCCGTGCGAAAGCGAGCCGTTCTTGTCCTCGGTCTGGTCGACCATGGGCTCGTCGTCGCCTACGGATGAGGCATCGTCCTCGTTCCGGAAGAAAGGCTGGAAGTCGGGGTGGTCGCCTGCCCCAGGGTCGTCAGGCGCGGAGTACTTCTTGCGGGCGTCGAGGCGCACGGTCGATGTCGTCTCAGAGAAGCTAGAGCCGAAAACTGTGGAGCGGAGGTTTAGTGGCTGAGCTCGAATGCGCCGAGCTGCGACAGGGAAGGGAGCGTACGAGTCGCGAAGTAGGTAGACGTCTCGAGGAGGAAGGGCTTCGCAGCAAAGAGCGTCGTCTCTGGCTCTGTGCTCGTGAGCCTGAACGCGACGTCCGCGAAAAGGGGGTTGTCGTAAAGTGCCGACGGAAGCGCAGTAGCTTGGGGGCGCTCAAAGCATTGGCCGCTCTCGAGGGCGCAGCGAATGATGAGCGAGTCCTGCACGGGCGCCGGCGAGTGAGACGGGTTTCAAAGCGGTGCTACACGGTGACGTTGCGGTTACGCACCTGGTTGTCCGGCAGCGCACCGATCAGGCTCCATTTAAGGCCCTCCTTCGAACCCCAACCGTGGTTGTTGTCGAAACCGCGCTTATCCGTGCACGTGAATCGACTGAGGTGCCTGCCCGCGGGGGAAACGAGCTGTGCAGAATCCACGTAAGCGGCGAGATGAAGTAGAGGGGGCGACGCACGTCAAGGGAGTAGTCCACGCCGCCGTGCTCAGCTGCGTTCCCCCCGGCCTTGCGCAGCTCCTGTACCTCAGAATGCGCGTAGAGGAAGACGCCACAGTACCCTTCGCTCGCGTTCTCGCCCTTCTGCATGCGGTAGGCAAGCTAAGAGCCGGAGGTGCTTTGCCCGCGCGAGGTGCCCCTTGATCCCGTCGACCTTCCACTCGAACGAAAGGCGCTGCAGGTCGCGGGCCACTCAATGAGGCTCGCTGGGAGGGTGCACGAGTGCGCACCTGTCCGAGAGGCGTTCCCTCCGCCATTGAGCAGACAAGCTGATGAGAACGACGAGCGGGAGTAGCGAGACACGGAGGACGCGGGGGAGGCGTGTGGTAGTCGGCGGCGGTCGCGAGAGGCTGTAGCGAGATTTGCGCGGGCGGTCAAGCGAGAACAGGGAGACGAGCGGTGTGGGAGCGGGGAGACCGGCCACGAGCAGGAGAGACAGAGGTCACAGCGCGAGCGAGATGCTCGCGAGAAGAGGTGTCGCCTGGTATGTGATGTGTGAGGGTTGAGAGCGGCTGCAAGCTGTATCTGCGCCCCGAGAGGACGTGAGAGCTGGAGGGGGACAGCGGTCCGGACGGGAACAGCGATGATGGAGTTCTCCCGCAACAGCCTCCAGAGAGACAGCGATGACGAAGATACATAGCTATGGACAGTACATACTCGCGGGCGAGCGGCGGACGCCAGCGACGGCCGCTAGCACCCGTCGTCTTCGTCCTCCTCGTCCAGCTCCTCCCACTCGAGCCGCCTCTTCCACCTCCGCCGCGCCTCCTCGACGCCGACTTCCTGCGCACCCTCCTTCACCTCGACGCCGCGCATCAAGTCGGTCCAGACGAGCCGGACCCACTCGTCGTACACCTCGTCGCGGAAGTGCACCGCGTCCGGCCCTCCGTGGATCTGCTTCATCCACTCGTCGCTCTCGACAACGCCGCGCGTCAGCGCCTCGACGTTGATGACGCGGCCCTCGCGGGCGAGGGCGGGGTGCTGCGCCGCGAGCGCGTTCTTCGCGCCGATGAGGGCGTTGTTGCGCACGAGGTCCTGGTGCGGGAAGCGTGCGAGGGGGATGTGCCGCGGGTTGACGAGCGAGGTGGTGAAGAGCCGGAGGTTGGCGCGGTCGCGGGCGGCGCGGGAGAGACCGCTCGACTCGGAGAAGAGCGTGTCGAGCGAGGCGGAGACGCCGTCGCGGGAAAGCTGCTCGCCGTGTGAGCCGAGGGACAGGTAAGTGCGGTGTGGGCGGAGGGTACCGGCGAGAGAGGCGAGGGCGGGCGAGTAGCCGAGCGCGGAGGACATGTGCGCGCGGTCACGGAACGAGCCGAGGTCGGTGTCAACGAGCGAGACGAGCTCGTCCCGGTTCGCGACGACCTCGGCCTCGAACGCCGTCGCGCGCCCGTCCTCTCCGAGCTTTGCGAGCGCACGGGCAGATGGCGCCGCTTGGTACCACCATGCCCAGGTGACGACGAGGTCTGGCTGCGCCTGGGCGTCCTTCGGCGCCGACCCGCTGCGGAAGCGGAACGCAACGCTCGCGTGCGTCCCGTTATGCGTCGGCGAGTCGACGATTTTCTCTGCCGAGATCTTGCGCCCGCTGCCGAAGGACGCGGTGAGGTGGGTGAACATGTTGCGGGAGTTCGAGTCGCCGACGATATGCACCCAGAGCGGCGGGGCGGGGGCGCCGGACGTCGAGGTAGGGAGGAACAGGAGAGGTACAGTCGGCGTCGTGAGAGTGCACGGCGGCGAGGCGGGGAAGTAGGAGAGGTCCGACCAGTAGCCGGCGTTGGAGGAGAGGTCGGTGCAGCGGGGCAGTTCAAGTGTGGGGTCTGCGGGCAGGACAAGCGTCGGTGAGAGGTTCAGTTGAGGTTGAGAAAAGGAGGCGCACCCTGGCCCAGCTCGGCCACCTGTCCGCTCAACACCTCGACCCGTTCGCCGACGAACCGCAGCTGCTTACCCTCCGCCTCGCCCAGCGCGCGCTCGTCGCACACCGTCTGCCCCTCGCCACACACCTCGCCCTCGAGCACGCCAAGGAAGAAGCCGAACTCGAGGTGGACTTCGAGCTGGTACCGCCCGCGCGGGACAGCGAGGTCGGGCGGGAGCGCGAGGGCGTACGATGCGAGGTCCTCGCCGAGGTGCGGGCGGGGGAGGGCGACGAGCGTCTGCGAGTCGATGGCGTCGAGCGTGCCGTTCGAGGCGAGGGAGAGAAGGCGGGCGGTGAAGACGGCTTGCCAGAGGCAAACGGAGGGTACGTCGGCGCTGAGGGGGGAGCGAGGGGCGACGCGGTAGAGAAGCGGGGCGGTCTCTGCGGTCGCGACAGGTCAACATGGCTTCGAAGAAGCGGAAAGAGGCGGGTACGCACCCTCCACTGCCCAGAAATCCGCCCGTCCCAGCTGCTCCTTTACGCTCAGCGGGCACTCGACGCCGCCCTGCGGCGCCTCAAACCACTGCTCGTCCGCCTCAGCGTCCGCGGCTTCCTCCTCGAGGCCTGCATGCGGCGGCTCCTCCACCAAAGGGTGATCCAGCGCGCCCTCGTCCCCCTCGCTCGTCCCGCCCAGCGCGTCCGGCGAAAGCAAGTCCTCCGTCTCCTGCCCTGCGAGCTCCTCGGCCATCTGCTGCGCCTCGCTCGCGGCGTCCCAGCGCCACGCCGCGCCCGCCGCGTCCACCACGCCCTGTTTCGCCGCCCCGACCGCGAGCGGGAGGTGCTCCTCAGGGACCACGGCGAGCGACCTACAAACGGCGAGGGCGAGTGCGCCGCCGAGGACGAGGGCGAGGCGGTGGGAGATGCGCGCGGGCGGACCTGCTGCGCCTGCACCCGCGCTGGAGAGCGGGAGGGTCGACGGGGAGGGAGAGCCGGTGGGGAGCGGCGTGTAGGCGTTGCGGGGGCGCTTGCCGAGGGCGTCGGTCCACGGCGGCATTGTGTGCGTCCTGAAGAGCGTACTCAGTCAGGCGGCGAGAGTCCAGCGGGCGAGAGGAGAGCGTCCGGCCGACGAGGACTGAGCGCGCCGAGAAGAGGAGGACGACGAGGGGCGAGCTCGCGCGGGTGGGTGCCCTGCCTGAGGTCGTCGATGCAGTGCGTGCAGAGTAGTGGCAGTTGAAGGCGCTTCTCCCGCTTGGAGAACCGGCAGCTTCCCGGGGAGAGGAAGCGCGCCTCGCACGCGACGCGACGCGCGCTCCTCGCTCGTGCGTGAAAGAGGGGGACGAAATCGCTGGTAAGGGGACGCAGCGCGCAGCAAGCCCTGCCAGACGTCCAGCAGGGGCGTCCGTCCGCGCATGTCGGCCGAGTAAGGTCCTGTCGGCGGGCGACGAGGGTCTTCCCGCAGTCTGAAGTCGCGGCTCTCGACAGCGACAGCCTGCGCGTGTCTACAGCCTGCCACGGCGCGCACTATCATCGGCTTGTATGCCCTTCCCGGTCTGCCGAGCGATCCGAGAACAGAAGACGGGACGGCAGGTTGACGGGGACGGCGCCGAGCGACGTCGCGACGAGCAAGCCGTCGTATGGGCTGGGCAGCGCATTCGAACCCCAGCTTTAGTTCCTGGTGTAAGTATCGAGGCCGATGTTTGTGCAGACGTCGAAAGGAGGGCGTCGTGCGAAGCAGCCAGAAAGCGACGGCGATGCCTGAAGCGGGGAGAGCGAAGCACAAGCGGAGCGGAGTCCAATGATGGCGTGCGCCTCTGCTGCAGCGGCAAGCGCATGGGAACCATACTGCTGAGGTCGAGTGTGTGTATGTATCGGTCGCGAGCCAGGGCGACCCCGTGGTAAGGCCCGAGGTAGGGACGGACGAGGCTGCGGAGGAACCCTCAAGTCCCAGCCGACTGAAAAACTGCTCCAGATCGTGAAGCGGGCAAGAATCGCGGATTTGTGAAGCCTGAGATGCACACACGAGAGCAGAGACCGGGAAACAAGGTTGCAGCGATGAAGCGACGAGACGGGCGATAGCAGTACGAGCGAGCGCGGGAGCGGCGGGAGTCGGCGGCGCGTGGTGAGATGGTCACAACGGTGCAGATGAAGCGCAGCTCAGGCCCAGCAGAGGTTGCGCAGGTGTTGGTCGGGAGGAGAGGGGGCGAGCCTCGTCCGGGTCGCCCTCCACCGCGCTCCGTCACGCGCCCCAGCTTGAGCAAGGATGGCACCACACGACCCGCGCATCTCGGACAAGGAGGCCTTTGCGTGCGCTCCTTCTCCATTCCTCGCTGGAACGCTGCGATGAGGGCCGTCCGTCGTCGAGGGCGAGATGGGGCGCACTCCTCGCCTCACTGCGCCACAAGGGTGAAGGGCGGGATCTCGAGGCGGTGCGATGGCCAAGGGGCGGCGCAACTACCCACAGGGCAGCGTCGAAGAGCGAGACGAGGGCGCAGACGGCGTCATCACCGCCCAGGCCTCGAGGCGGACGCTCCCCTCCTGGCGCTCACAGCAGCCAGAACGATCAGGTTAGGGCATGCACTGACCTGTACTCTCCCACTCGCACGCCCGCGCAACTCTCGCCTCGCCTCGTCGCCGCGTTCACCCTCCTCCGCCCCCACCTCCCGCCTCGACCCCCTCCCTCTCGCTCCTCACGCACGCACCCTGGCCAACATCCGCCTCGCTCGACCCGCTCCATGCGCCTGTACGACGCCACAGCCTCAACGCCGCCGCCGCCGTGCGCAAATACGATGTCAACCCGCGCCTCGACTACCGCACCGTCTCGGCCGTCAATGGTGCGTTCCCTCTCACGGCAGTCTCGCCGTTCTCGTCACCATTCGAGATTGTGCTCACACGTCCTTGGCCCGCAGGTCCTCTTGTCGTCCTCGACAACGTCAAGTTCCCGGCCTACAACGAGGTCAGCCGCACTCCGCTCGTTCCGGTAGCCCTTGCACAGTTGGCCAGACCTCGACGTGGTAGACACGCTTACTGACACCGTTACCGCATTCGCACAGATCGTCGCGCTCACCCTCCCGGATGGCACCGTCCGCGGCGGTCAGGTCCTCGAAGTGTCGGGCCGCAAGGCCATTGTCCAGGTCTTCGAAGGCACGTCCGGCATCGACGTCAACGCGACGCACGTCGAGTTCACCGGCAGCAGCATGAAGCTGCCCGTCTCGGAGGACATGCTCGGGCGCATCTTCAACGGCTCGGGCAACCCCATCGACAAGGGCCCGAAGGTCTTTGCCGAGGAGTACCTCGACATCAACGGCTCGCCGATCAACCCCTACTCGCGCATCTACCCCGAGGAGATGATCCAGACGGGTATCTCGACCATCGACACCATGAACAGCATCGCTCGCGGGCAGAAGATCCCCATCTTCTCCGCATCGGGTCTCCCTCACAACGAGGTGCGTGCCATGCTCGTCCGTCCGTCTCTCATATGCTGACAATGCCGGCCCGCAGATCGCAGCCCAGATCTGCCGGCAAGCAGGCCTCGTCGACAAGCAGTCGACGGAGCGCAACCCGGAGAGCGCACCGACGAAGGGCGTGCACGACGGCCACGAGGACAACTTCTCGATCGTGTTCGCCGCGATGGGGTCAACATGGAGACGGCGCGCTTCTTCCGTCAGGACTTCGAGGAGAACGGCTCGCTCGACCGTGTCTCGCTCTTCCTCAACTTGGCCAACGATCCGACGTGCGCCCATCCGCTCGCCTTTCACCGTGCTCGAGACTGACCACCCTCTCGCTTGCGCAGCATCGAGCGCATCATCACGCCGCGTCTCGCGCTCACGACGGCCGAGTACTTCGCCTACCAGCTCGAGAAGCACGTCCTCGTCATCCTGACGGACATGTCCTCGTACGCGGACGCGCTCCGCGAGGTCTCCGCCGCGCGCGAGGAGGTCCCCGGTCGTCGCGGCTACCCGGGTTACATGTACACCGACTTGTCGACCATTTACGAGCGCGCGGGACGCGTCGAGGGCCGCAACGGCAGTATCACGCAGATCCCCATCCTCACCATGCCGAACGACGGTGCGTTTCCCACTGGTCCTCTCCGTGCGGAGGATGCTGACTCCGGCCGCGTCCGCAGACATCACGCACCCGATCCCCGACCTGACGGGCTACATCACGGAGGGCCAGATCTTCGTCGACCGCCAGCTGCACAACAAGCAGATCTACCCGCCCATCAAGTGCGTTCCTTTTCCCTCTCGCCCTTTCAATCGCGCTAACGAACACGCCGCACCCAGCGTCCTGCCCTCGCTCTCGCGGTTGATGAAGTCTGCGATCGGCGAGAAGCTGACGCGGAAAGACCACGGCGATGTCTCGAACCAGATGTGCGTCTCTCTCGCTCTTTCGCGGCGCGTGCATTGCGCTGACTTCCAGGACTCGTCTGCAGGTACTCGATGGTGCGCGGAGCTTCCCATGCGCGGCGATTCCCTGCAGAGCAGTGCTGACCGCTTTTCATGCTTGTTCGGCGCACAGTACGCCATCGGCAAGGACGCGGCAGCGATGAAGGCAGTCGTCGGCGAGGAGGCGCTCAGCACGGAGGAGAAGGTCTGTCCTCTCTCCTCTCCCGCCTCCACTACCGCTGACCCCCGTCCCCCGCAGCTCGCACTCGAGTTCCTCGGCCGGTTCGAGAACGAGTTTGTCAAGCAGGGCCTGAACGAGAACCGCACCATCTTCGAGTCGCTCGACTTGGCGTGGTCGCTCCTGCGGCTGTTCCCGCGCGAGGTGCGTCTCGACTCTCGGCTTGGAAACACCCTCTCTTATGGCGCGAGAGGCTGATCATCTCTCGATACGACCTGGTGCACAGCAACTCAACCGTATCCCGAAGAAGGTCCTCGACGAGGTGCGTCTCTCCCCTTCGTCCCCTCCCATGTCCTCGCTCACCCATGCGTTGCCCCGCTCGCAGTTCTACTCGCGCAAGGCGAGCGTCGGCAGCCAGCTCAAGCCCAGCTCGGACTAATCGCGCACCGCCCTGTTCCCCCGCCTCGTATTCGCCCGCGCCTCGCTCTCGCAATGTTCCCCCCCCCGCGCCTTACATACCGTTTTCCCCCTTCTGTGCAACGCTGTGCTGTCCTCGCTCTCGTTCTTCAGAGTGCACGAGAAGAGCGAGTCCATCGTCGGAGTTGCCGAGCACGTGAAAGCCCGCTTCACGTCATGGCGATCCTGCGCGTCCCGTGTCCCGCGTCGACGAGTGTTTCTTCGGCCGGGAGCCAAGTCGCTAGGGCGGGCTCGGGTGCTCTGCGTTCGAAGGGAACTCCGGCGCGCGCGCCCTTGGGGAGAGGAGCGGACGCGGGACGACGCCTCTTGGCTCCTGCGCACCCGCCGTCGCTCTTCCTGCACGACTCCTGAGAGCGCCTGAGCAACTCGTACAGACACAAACGCTACTCCCTCCAGCCCACGCACCCTACAGCGCCGTCCTCGCTTATCTCCCACCGCCCCCCACCTCGTCCCGAGAAGCCATGTCCTCCTTCCCGTCGCAGGGCGAGAAGGTCGCCGCGCCGCCCGCGCCCGTCTACCAGCAGCCACAGGCCGCGCCGATGATGCTCGCGCAGCACGACGCGCCGCCCGCGCACAACGCCGCGCCGCCGGGCCAGGAGCGCGAGTGGAGCACGGGACTGTGCTCGTGCGGAGGGGATCTGGGCGGGTTCTGCCTCGCGTGTTGGTGCCCGTGCATCACCTACTCCCGTGCGTGTCCTCTTTCTCGCGCCTTATCGAAGACTGCTTACTGACCTTTCTCTCCCACTCGTTCGCACTTCCTCTTCTCGTCGTCCCCACCTCTACCCCCTCGTCAATGGCCCCCTTCGTCCGCCCTCAGAGTACAAGATGCGCTTCGACACGCTCCGCCAGACGGGTCGCCCTCTCCCCAAGGAGAAGGTCGGTGCGTCTGACTTTCATCCCGCTCGGTATCCTCTCATGCGCGCTCATTGACACTGCGAGTCTCCCGCAGAGAGCTGCGGCACGCCCGGCATCCTCTACCTCGCGATCCAGTGCATCGCCGGCGCGGGCTTCGTCCTCGACTTCATGGCGCGCGGCGACATCCGCCAGCGCTACGGGATCCGCGGCAGCGCGTGCGGCGACTGCTGCACCGCGTGCTGCTGCCTCCCGTGCACTCAGCGCCAGCACCACCGCGAGCTCCGCGTCGAGGAGGAGCACCAATGGGGCGCTCCAGGGGCGCAGCAGGTGCGTCTCCTGCTCGCCGTTCTCGCAACGCTTTCGACGCGGGACTGATTGACGCCACCGCCCGCAGAACCACGACCAGTTCCAGATGCAGGGCCAGCCCCCGATGCAGAGTCAGCCGCCGATGCAGCAGCAGCAGCCGCCCGTCTGAGCGCGACCGTCTCACGTTCCCCTCCTCTTCTTCGCTGCCCTAATGACCCCTCCCTGTACACTCCGCTTACCGTAGTATCGTCTCTCCGTACGCCTTGCCTACCACCCGTAATGCCCTTGCTTGATAACCGACACGCAAGCGCGAGAAAGCCCACCCTCGGGAGTTTGGGAAGGTCCCGCTCACCGTGTCTGCTCGCTCACTCCAGGGCGCGCACAAGCAGAGAGAAGAGGTGAGAGATGCGAGTGCAATGCGAACGACAACGTCCTTTGCCTATGTATGTAGGTCTACGAGATCTGTAAGGGGGTCTAGTATGGAGGGGGAATCTAACGAAGGAACGAAGGGGCGCCCTCTTGCTCGGGCGGGAGAAGTGCGAAGAAGGGCTAACAGCGCGCTCAGGCCTGCTTGGCGACCTCCTCGTCGTCGGCGAGGTTGCGCTTCGCGGGCACGTTCTCGAGGTGCGACGCCTCGGTCTGCAGCTTGAGGCGCTTCGCCTCCTCCGTCTCGGCGTTGCGGCGCGTCGCGCCGCCGAAGGGCACCCAGTGCGAGCTGCGCCACGCGGGGACGCCACTGCGAGAGGGGAGGAACGTCGTGAGTGGGGGACAGCAGGCGAAGGAGGCGAGAAGTGGGCACACCTGAGGTAGAGCTCGTCGACCTGGACGAGCGAGAGGCCGCCAGTCTCGGGCAGGAAGAAGAACACGTAGGCGGTGAAGACTGTACGAGGGAAGGGTGTCAGGAACGGTTGTGAAGAGCGAAGGCGGCGAGAAGGCTGCCGACGGTCGCCTCCTCATCCTCCGAATATGCGAGGGACTGAAACGTACAGGCAATCGCGCCGGCCCAGATAAAGCTTCGAGTGCGAAAGAAGGGTCAGCGCACGTCGGCAGAGCTAGAAGGAGATGAACGCACGTGATCTTGCTCTGGAGGTTGGCGTACTCGGCGTCCGTGATGTACGGGACGATCATGGCTGCGTAGGTCCGTCAGAACTCGCCAGAGAGGGTCGCAGAGGGTGAAAACACACCGATGATGAAGTCTGGGAGAGGGGAAAGGGGTTAGCGAGGGACGAGACGAGATGTCGGAGAGCGACGCACTGTTGAGCCAGTTTGACGCCGTCGCGAGGGAGACGCAGAGGGGAGCGATCTTGAGCGGGAACTGCTCAGCAGCGACGACCCAGCCTGTGGGGAAAGGGCTGCGTAAGCGGGAGGAAAGGACGAAGAGAAACGACCTCCTCCCCGACGAGGTCTCCCCCATCCCCTACGGCGATTCTGGACGTACCGAGGGGTCCCCACGACGAAGCGAAGCCCGCAATAAACCAGCAGCTTGCGAAAATCAGTGCTTTGCCAGCAGCAGGGTCGTCGGGCTTCGCGGTGGAGACGGCGCCGGCGATGATTTGGCCTGCGGGAGGCGCGTCAGCGCCTGTTCTCCCGCAGTGCGCACATGCACAGCCAGTGTACAACATGCAGAGCGACGGAAGACGAGAAGAGAAGGCGTACCGGAGAACATCATCGCGGAGCCGATGAAGAGAACGGTACGGCGGCCCAGGTGGTCGACGGCGAAGAGACCGGGGAAGGTCGCGATGACGTTGACGCCCGAGAGGATGAGTTGCGTCATGAACGAGTCCTTGATGCCCGACGCAGCGAAGAACTGCGAGGAAGAAGGGAGGAGGAGGAGGAGGAGGAGGTCAGCCGGCGAACCTCCGCCGTTGGGAGCGAAACGCGACACACCTTGGTGCCGTAAGAAAAAGAAGTTGACACCCGTCCACTGCTGTCCCATCTGGATGAGGATGCCGTTCATCGTGCGGAGGAGCATCTTGTCCTTGAGGCGGAAGCAGTCGAGGTAGCCCGAGTCGGCCGCGAGCTTCTCGTCCTCGACGCCGGCGACAATGCCGTCCATCTCGCGGAGGAGCAGGGTCGTCCTGCTCGAGGCCGCGGAGCTTGCTGAGGTTGGCGCGCGCCTGGTCGATGTTGCCGCGCTGGACAAAGTAGCGGGGCGACTCCGGCGCGAAGACGATTCCGACGAACACGCCCGCGCCCCAGATGAACTGCAACGCGAGCGGGAAGCGCCACGAGAAGTCGTTCCCGGCGTCGTGGAGCGAGTAGTTGACGGCGTTCGAGAGGAAGCTGCGGAGGCAAGCCGGTCAGCCTCGAGTTCGCAATCAAGGAAACGAATGCACGCACATGCCGATGGTCGCCATAAGCTGGTAGGTGCCGGTGATGAGACCACGGAGGTGCTTGGGCGACGCCTCAGCCTGGAAGAGCGGCGCGAGGAGCGAGAGCGAGCCGACGCCGAAACCGGTGACAAAACGACCGGCGACCTCCTGGCCCCACTGGTTCATGCCCGACGTCTCGATGGCGACGCCGACCATGTAGATGAAGAGCGAGAACATAAACGACTTCTTGATGCCAACGCGGCGCGCGACGGGGCCGATGAGGAGGGCGCCGAAGAGCGCGCCGAGCGACATGAACGAGGTGATGAGCGACTGGCGGGTCGAGGGATGGAGTAGCCCGAAGGAGGCGGCGTCCGGCTCGCCGAAGCGGCGCTGGTAGACATCGTTCTGGACGAGGCCCGAGATGACACCCTGCTCCCAGCTGCACGTCCGCCACGGGCGCGGTCAGCTTCGGTGTACGCACGCGCCTCGGACAAGACGGAAGAGGAGGGTGGCGTACCCGAAGAGGAGACCGGCGAGCGACTGGAAGAGGCAGAGCGCAACGACGAAGACGGGGGCGCGGTCCTTGGCGGGCACCTCGTCGACCTCGTCCTGCGGGTGGAAGGTCGACGGCGCACGCGACGTGGGCGCCGAGCCGGGCGTCTTCTTGACGGAAGCAGCGCGAGACGGCGCGGCGGACCCAGCGAGGGTCGTCGCCTTCGAGGCGGGCACAGACTGGTCGTGCTCCATGACCGGTCTGGGGAGGTTGGAGAAAGAGGGAGAGAGAGGTTTTCGAGCGCGGGCTGAGAGGGAAAGCGGGCTTGATGGCGGGGAGATGGTGCCGCACTCGAGCCGCCGAAGGAGGAGGGGCACCAGCAGATGAGACACCTTGCCGCGCTTCGCAAGAACCCTCGTCGAGCTGCAGCACGTCGCTCTGAGCCTTGTTACGCGTGTCTGAGCGCGTCAAGAACCCTCCTGTGCGCCCACAGCAGCCAGAACGACCAAACGAGCCGGAGGAGGGCAGCCGGGCCAGTTGAGAAGGTCAAAGCTCGATGCCGACGCGGAGACCCAAAGCGGAGTCGCAAGGGGGGCGAACGACGCGAGTTCGCCCGAAGCGAGGGAGAAGCACGGGCCGATCGCATTTGTCGCCCGGCGACGCGTCAAGCAGAACCGCCGGCCGAGGACCTCGACGACCCGGACGGACAGCGAGCGGCCTCCTTGTGCCGTTTGCCACGCTCGATGAACGCCCTCCTCGTCCGCAAGCCTCCTCCACGCGTCCCTGCACCTCCCGTACACTCGTCGAAGCGCACCCCACGCAAGCAAAAAGAACGCGGAGGGCTCGGAAGCGGAGCATCGATGTCCTCCATGTGCGCCCTCCGACGCGGAGCCCGCCCTTCCTGCCCCGTCGCCCAGCGAGCGTGGGGGCATCGAGGCGGAGGTCACGGGATGCAGAAGGGTGCGCCGCGGCAGGCCACGCGAGATGGGCGAGCCGCGGCGAGGAGGAGGAGGGGGTGGATGTGCGACGCCAACAACGATCTCTGCAGCCGTGGTGGGCGCGCTTCGTGAGCTGCTGTTATGTAGGCTGTCCGTGGACGGCGGGCTGGGACCGAGTCGGGCGTCGGAGAAGGTGTGGGTGCGGAAGGAGCGCAGCGAGAGCGGGCGTCGAGCGGGGCAGCGTGCGCGCGAGCGCGACGAGTGTCCCTTCGCGCTCGAGCGTTGTACAGCGGGAAGCATCGTCGCTGGCGAGAAGGAGAAGAGGGTGGAGAGGCGGAGGAATGAGGGAGGGGGACAACGGGATGAGGCCGGAGCCGCGCGGGGGCCTGCGGGTGACGAGGTCAGCGTGAACGGCGAGGACGTCGCGGGAGAGGCTGAGAGGTGCGCACTGTTCTCCAGAGCCTCGGTCTCTGCCCCCGTCCCCGTAGCCCGCCGTCCCAGCGTGCGCGAGCGAAGAAAACGCTCCGGCGGGTGGTGGGGGTCCCGCGAGGGGAACCGCGGAGAGGGGAGTCGCGAGAGCGCGTCGCAAGCAGTCGTAGCGGTTCGCCGAGACGCAGCAAGAGCGCACAGCGACGGAGAGCACACGTCCTGCGCGAAGGAGGGATGTGGGAGGAGGAAAAGGAGGCCGCGGGACGGCAGCGTGGGCGAGAAACAGGAGGGCCGGCCCGCTCGCCCGACCGCAGCGCGCACTTTCATCTTTCGCATCGCAAGGTGCTTGCTGAACCTCTCCGTGCAACAGATAGGCGGTGCCAGACCGGCGCGCTGCACTTGCAGTCCGCCCTCTCCCCCGAGGCGGCTTTCAGGCGCATCCTCCTCGGCCCTCCTCTTCGGGCCCAAGTTTCGCTCCCTGCAGGGCCGATGCACACTGTCCATTACGATAGCCCCCGGTACACCTTTTAAACCCGTCAGCGCGGCTCATGGCCTGCGCTCTCGCCCCTCCGGGCGACGGAAGTCGTCCGGCCTGCCGTCGCGGCGCCGGCGGTTGGTGGGACTGTCAGTGATTGACGACCGGCGGGAGGTCTGCTCCGCGTTGTCCTGCGGGCGAGGAGCGTGTGAGCGAAGTGGACGGAAAGGGGTGAGGAGCGAGAGCGTACGGAAGCGCCGTCTTGTGGCTCGTCCGCGTCGGTCGACGAGAACGAGAAGCGCGACACGAGGGGGAGGCCATCTGCATGCCAGCGAAAAGGTGAGGACCTGCACGAGGCCGGAGTGGCGAAGAAGACGGGATGTACCATCGCCGATGTATGGGTTGATGCGAGCCCTCGACGCTGCCAACGCCTCTTCGTGAGAGTGCGTGCGCCTGCCGGTGTGAGGTCAGCGCCTGGGGCATCGAGAAGAAGAGAGGAGAGTGGTGACGCACGCTAGGGGAATGAAGCGCTCGTCCTGCCCCATCTGCACGCGGTTTGTCGGCGGCCGGACAGAGTAGCGATCCGGCGTGGTGCCGTTCGCGTGGTGCCCGTTGACGCCATTGCCGTGCGTTCGGTAGCCGTTGGGATCGTTGTCCTCCCAGCCTCGCGGCCGCCCCGACATCGGCGAGTATTCCTGCTCTCCGTCGCTGTCCTCCTCCTCGTCGTCGGACGGAGTGCGAGGCTCGCCAGCGGGGCCCGAACCGCTCCCTCGCCACGCGTTCTGGACGAAGTTGCGCTCTTGCCTCGCCTCGAGTTCGCGCAGGCGCGCAGTTGCCTCTGCAACGCTGTCCGGCCCGGCGGCGAGGCGGCGGCGGCCGCGACGGTGGTCTGGCGAGGTGTGTACCGAGTGCGGCATAGCTGGAGCGAGACGGATGAGGGAGAAGGAGGAGGCTTGGACGCGGGGTCGAGAAAAGACGCAGCCGCCGGAAGGTCCTCGGACCCTGGAGAGGGGAGCAGGCGGAAGCCGCGAGGAGGTCGAGCACAGCCGCCTCTCCACGGCGGCGAAGGCGGTGCTCCTTCCCTGCGCCTCTTCTTGGGTCGCCCCTTTGAGCGTCGAGGAGGTCCGGCCGGTCGGCAGGAGAGCGCTTGGGGCGTTTGTCGGTGTGCTCGATGGGATCTCGTCACGCGCGGCGAGGAGGAGGCGAGGGCGGCATCGAGACGCAGAGGCCTGAACGCGCTTCTTCACCACACTTTGAGCTCCCCAGTGTGCTTCTGCGCCCCATCGCAGGCGGAACAGCGAGAGGTGACTGCGGTCGGATCCTCCGCGCCGAGAGCGAGAGAACGAGGCGACAGTCGCGAGGAGAGCACGGAAGCGCGTCGGGGCAAGACGAGCGGGTAGCCAGCAAGAGTCTCGAGAGTGGAGCCATTCATGAAAGCACGCAGAGGGGAGAGCGGGCGAGGGAGCGCGGCGAAGGACTGGGGATCGCTCGGTCGGACAACGCGCTCTCACGGCGTCTCCCTCGTGCTCAGCAGCTCCGTACAGAGTCTAGCGCACCAGAGTGCATCTACAGCGCTCATATGGGCACCCAGCCCGCCCCTCGCGCGTCCGCACCGCGTGCAGCCGCGCCTTCGCCCGCCCCCACCTCGCACCTCGTGCCCTCGCCCTCCCTCCCCCTCCACACCGCAAGCCAGACCGCGGGGGATGCCTTCACCGCAGCAGCGCACTTTCAGCAGCGCGTGCTTGCAGCCCCCGTTTCTCCCGGACCTCTCGACGCTGCCTACGCCCGCCCGTCATCCCTCATCGCGCCCGCACCTCGCTCTTCTCCCGCGCCCTCGGGCGGTGATCGGCGACGCGCAGCCGGAACAGTGGGTGTGCAGAACGGCGGGGACGGGGCGGCGCACCCAGCCGAGCGCGCCGAGTCGTTCTCGCCTTCGCTCGACCGCAGGGGCGCGCCGAAGGGGCTTGAAAAGCGCCCGCGCACTCGGGAGCGGCGGCACGCCCCTCGCGCCGCCTGGGATGAGGCTGCACAGGACGGCGCAGAGCTCGTGCGGCGGCAGTGGCAGATCCCGCAGGCCGAGGGATGTGCGTCCTCCCTCTCTTCCGTTCACAGCCCCCTTCGAGCAGCGCAGGCTGACGACCTCGCCCGCGCGCAGACCCCTCGTGCTACTACGTCGATCTGAGCGTGTTCACCTGCTACCCCGAGTCGAACACGACCCTCGTCCAGGACAACTACTCGCTCGCGATCTGGAACTCGGCGCAGCCATCCTTCATCAGCCGCGGCTACGTCGACGTGCACCTCTACAACGCCGACACACAGGACGTCGCAACCTCCTGGCGCAACGAGTCGAACGCGGCGGGCATGATCGGGATCGTCCCCGACGACCCGTGGTGGCCGGGCGGGCAGACCGTCGACGAGTGGTTCGGTGCCGACGCGCGGAACCGCTCGACGCCGTACTTCTTCGTCGTGGTGCCTGCGGGTGACGACCTGACAGGTGGCGAGGTGCACGGCGCAACGTTCACCGCCATCCGTGCGACCCCTCTCTTCTGCCTCCCTCGACTATGTGACGGCTGACCGCCCCCCACGCCCACAGAAACGGCCGCGCCGGGCACTCTCTCCGCCGCACTCGCCGCCATGACTACCTCGTCCCTCTCTTCCGCCTCGTCCGCCTCCCTCGCCTCGCTCTCGTCCCTGTCGTCCCTGTCCGCGATCTCCGCCTCCTCCGCCTCCTCCCTCTCCTCCGCCTCCGGGAGCAGCTCCACCCGCGCGCGGGGCGGCCCCTCCTCCTGCAAGACCCCTCCAGCGGCGGGTCCTCCCTCCCCAAGTACGCCATCGCGCTCATCGTCGTCCTCGGGACGCTCGCCCTCCTCGCAGGCGCCCTCGCCGTCTTCTGCTGCCTCGGCCGCGCGCGCCGTCGGCGCCGCCAGGAGGCTGCTGCGCGGCATGGGGAGCAGCGGCGACTTTACCGAGGCGGGCAGCGCGGAACCGATGCTTGCGGGCGCGGCGGTCGGCGCCGGCGCCGGTGTCGGAGCGGGCAGCGCGGCGACGCGTGGCAGCCGCGCGAGCAGCGGACTTGCGCCGCCCGTGGGGCTCGCTGCAGCTGGCGCGGGCGCGGGCGTGGGCGCGGCTATGGCGGGTGTGAAGGACGCCGAGAAGGCCGAGGACGACGCGACGCTCTCGCAGTCGGATGCCGCGCGCATGGCCGCGGCGTTCCGCGCCGCGCTCCGCAAGCCCGAATACGAGGCTCCTCTCGCGGCGCCCTCTTCCCCCGGTGCTGGGCCGGGCGCAGGGCCCTCGCCGACGGGCGCGCAGGAGGGGACGGACTCGAGCGGGAGCGGCGCGGGGGACAATGAGGCCGGGAGGGGGATCATGGAGGAGGAGCTGCGGAGCGAGGGGAAGAGCATGCGCAGCGTCGAGGGCGGGGGGAAACGCTGGGGCCGGGGCGTGAGCGCGCGGCAGGGAGCGAGTGCGGTGGTGGTGCTTTCGACCTTTCTCTCTCGGTGTCCCTTTCAAGTCGTCTTTCCCCCCCTCCTGGGCTGTCGAGCCTCTTCTCGAGCGCTCGGCCTGATTCCCCTTCTGTTTCTCGCGCGCGCACACACTCCCTCCCCTCCCCTGTCACACTCTTTCCACCTCTTTATCGAGCCTATTCTCCCTCCTCCCCCTCACACCTGCGATCAACTAGCCTACAGACACTTGCGCGTAATGAAGCGCGCGGCGCGGCGGCGCAGCGGCTTTCCCAGTCCTCCTTCGCAGCGAGCGAAAGCACGAGCGAGACGCTGAGGAGAGTCGGAGCTGTCGCGTATGCTTCGCACGGTGCGGGAAGATGTGCAAGAGAGGGTGCACTGCACGGCAAGCAACGGGATGGATACAACACCCAAAGCAGACTCCACGGAGGAGGAAGGGCGGAGGAGGGAGGTGGGAGGGGCTCAGGGGTCGCTCGCGTTGCGGATGAGCATGCCTGCGGGCGGGAGAGAAGTGTCAGTTTCATCGCGCGGACCTGCAAGACCTGTGACGCGGCGAGCGCGTGCGGTCGACGCACGCCTGCCCAGCACGCGGGGAGGGTGAAAAGGACAGCGCGACTCACGGACGTTGTTCAGCAGGCCCTGCACCATCTCGAGGTACCTGTTCTCCTCGCCCCTCTGCTCCTTCGCCGCCTCCTCGAGCAGCGGGCGCGCCTTGCGCACCTCGATCTCGAGCTCGTGCGTCGGGCCCGCAGCGCCCTTGGCCTGCGCGGCGCCGGAGGTCACCTGCGTGAGGTCGACTTGGAAGAGCTGGTGCGAGTACGAGATGCGGTCCTTGGCGCGGGAGTGCGTCGGAGGGGTGTCGGGGACGGGGGCTGGGGCGGACAAGGTCCCGGAGTTGAAGAGCGATGGGGGAGAGTCAGTCCCCTCGCGCGCGCGCTCGAAGGAGTGGACGCCCGAACGCACCGGGCATCTCCAAGCTGACGCTCACGCGCCAATCGAACCTCCTCTTCGGGCTAAACACGTTCATGTCCGCGACGCGCATCTTCTCGACGGCGTGGACCTTGGAGCGGTCCTTCTGGTCGCGCGTGACGCGGACCTTGCGGCGCCCCTGCCCCGGGACGCTCACCTCGTGGAAGGTGTCGATCTCGCGCGTGTGGGCGTACCGCACGGGCGCCGAGAGGTACGAGGCGTGCGCGGACTCCTCGACGCGCGAATTGAGGAGGCGGTTGAACGCTTTGTGCTGGTTCTGTGGGTGGCGGGAGCAGTGTTCGTGCCGGATTAGAGGGCGGAATTGCAGCAGCGGAGTAGCGGGTGTAGAGGCAGGAGGGGGTTGAGAAGGTCAACCCGGTCAGCTTCAACCCTCGCGTGGACGCTAGCACGCAACGCACCACCGTCATGTTGCTCTCGAAGCGCAGGCCCGTGTCGTCCGTCAGGACTGGGGGCGTGTCGGTATCAGATCTGACGCGCTGCGGGAGGAAAGGAAGAGGGACGCACTCGTCTCTATGGGCACAGGTAGGCTGACGCGCGTCCCGCCCGCGCGCGAGTCGACAAGGAGGCCGATCTTGGCCTCGATCTGCGCACGGACGTCCCTCGCTTCAATCAGCTGCGGCCCCAAGCAAGCGCAGAATAGCGGAAGGAGCAGGGCGCCGGTACGCACCTCGACCCTGTCCCAGTCGAGCGGGGCGCAGAAGCCCCAGAGCCAGTCTGCGACCTCGCGGGTGAACTCGTCGATGGGCTCGACGTTGAAGATGCTCGGCTCGAGGCGGAGGTCGCTGCCGCGCCGCGTTGGCGCTGGAGGCGCAGGCGCGGGTGCTGGCGCGGGTGCTGGAGGGGGCGGAGGAGGAGCGGGACGTGCGCCCGCGCCTGCTCCGGGAGCGGAGCGGGAGCGGTCGTGGGGCGGGAAGGCGAAGAAGAGCGGCGCAGTGGTGCGGGTGGAGGAGGCGGCGGAGGGGCAGGGGCAGGAGCTGCGGCCGAGGTTGCGGACGAGATGGAGCTGGAGCGGCGGAGGCGGGTTGCGGGTGGTTCCATTGCGCCCTCCTCCTCCTCCGTGCCGATACCCGCCCCGTTGAGGACGTGGTCGAGGGAGGCGGTGCCGCCGAGCGAGGGAGATCCGGTCGACGACGACGAGCTGGTCGGGCGCGGGCGCTTGTGCGAGCTGCGCGGGCGGGGCTGTTGCTGCACCTCGTGGGTGGATGCAGTCCCTCCGCCAAAGTAGTCGTGGTCGAAGGGCGTCTCGAGGTCTTGCGGGGCGTTGAGCAGCGAGACGATCGAAGGCGACAGCGACGGCGACGGGCGGGGAGCAGAGCCGGGAGGGAGCGCAGCACTGCCACTGTAAGGCGAACGAGACGCGCCCGTGCCCTCGCTCGCCATCTTCCAGCGAAATAGTCGCGGTAAACACGGCGACGAGGCGACTATTATAATAGGCGCGGGGTTGCAGTCTCGAATACAACTGGGCAATTGTATTCCAGCCCTTACCCCTCCACTCCCTCCCGCCGTGCCCCACGAGCAGCTCCGCAGAGCATGTCTGCCCGCGCAGAGCAGTCCAAGCAGGCAGTCCGTCGCGCGCTCCCCTCCCTGCGAGCCCCGCTGACCTCCTCCTCCTCCTCGTCGGATCCCGCCTGCGCAGGGCAACGCGGCGTTCAAGGCGGGCGACCTCGAGCTGGCACTGGCGCACTACTCGACTGCGATCCAGCTCGACCCTTCCGTGTCGACCTACCCGCTGAACCGGGCGCTCGTGCACCTCAAGCTGGGCAACCACCGCGATGCAGACCGGGACGCCACAAAGGCGCTCGAGCTTGAGGGAGGGCAGGGCGCAAAGGCCCTCTTCCGCAGGGGACTCGCCAGGAAGGCCCTCGGCAGACTCGACGCTGCGAGGCAGGGTCCGTCGTCTCCTCCGCGTTGACCTCGACCCTCCCGTTGACATCTCCCGCTCCTCCCGCAGACTTCGAAGAGGCAAAGCGACAGGGTGCAGGAGACGATGTCGACAAGGAGCTCACTGCCCTCGTCAAGCAGCTTGCCGTCAACGGCAACACGCAGGGTGCCAAGAAGGCGAACGGCATCGTTCAGGTGCGTTGCTTCTTCCTCCCCACCCCGCTCTGCCCTCGCTTACACGTCCGCTCCCACAGCCTGCACCATCACCCGCACCCGAACCCCCAGCGAAGGCGTCCTCCCCCTCGACGGAACGCCTCCGCGCCGCCATCGCCTCTCCCTCCTCATCCTCTCCATCTCCCGCCAAGCCCGCCGCCGACGGCCTCATGACCGCCGTTTCGTCCCGCCGCCTCACACCTTCGACCTCCTCCCCTGCCCAGCCACCATCTCCCACGCCCGCGGCCGCACCTTTACCGGCGGCGAGCGCGCCCCGCTCGTTCGCGGCGAAGAAGGAGGCACGCGCGGCGAAGCAGCAGCAGCCTCCGCGGCGCGAGCCGCCGTCCACTGCACTCGAAGAGGCTGTCGCATCTCCGCCAGCCATGCCCCCCTCTCCGCCAGTCTGCTCGAGCTCGCCGCCGCCTCCTCCCGCACCCTCCCAGCCCTCGACTGTCACTCCTTCCGCCGCCGCGCCCTCCCCTGCGCCCGCACCAGCACCCGCACCCGCCCCTGCACAAACACCCGCCTCCGCCGCCTCCTTTCCCGCCGCGCTGATCCCCTCCCCCTTCCTCCTCCCCACGCCCTCCTCCACCCCCGCCCCCGCGTCCGCCACCGCCCTCGAGACGCACTTCCTCCTCACGCCCGCAGGGACCCCCTCGCGGCTCGCGCTCCTCCGCGCGCTGGACCCCCGCGCGCTGGGGGCGTTCTTCGGCCCGGCGGGCGTAGGGCCCGAGCTCCTCAGCGCGATCCTCGCCGAGGTGCTTCCCCTCGCCTTGGCCGCGGGCGCCGAAGGAGAGAAGGAGCTCGACTGGGTCGTGCCCCTCCTGCGCGGGCTGAGCGCGACGAGGAGGTGGGATGCGGCGGTGCTCTTCCTCGAGGAGGGGGAGAGGGAGGGCGTGAGGCGCGTGCTGGAGAGGGAGGAGGCGCGCGGGAGGAGGACGAGGCAGGCGTGGGGGGTGTAGATGGGGTGAGAGCGTGGTTGGGACGGGACGCGATGCGCGTGGAAGGAGGCTCGGTGGCTCGTCTTCGTCTGTGTGCTCGCTCGCGTCCTTTCCACCGCTCGCTTCCTTGCTCGTGCTTCGTCGCACTCGCTGCTGCTCGTGGTCCTACTGACACTGTTCTTGGATGCTGTATGCGCGTTACTGACTGCACAACACGGCTATGGGTACAAGCTGGTGGCGCACAAGTTCCCGGCCGACGCTCCTCAGCGCCGCCGTCATCCGGTACTGACCTCCCTCCCCCTCGCGCCTACGCCCTCCCCCACCCCGCGCGCCTTGCCTCCTCCCCCTCCTCCAGCTCCCTCACCGCCGCGCCCCACCCCCGCGCCATCTCCCCCTCCCACTCGCTCGCCTCCGCGCCCCCGACCCCAGTGCACAGGAGACCTTCCACGCGCCCTCGAGCGCGCGCAGCCGCTCGGAGGGGGGGAGGCGCGACAGCGGCCGGAGGGCGTGCGAGGGGCGCGAGGTGTGCAGCGAGGCGTGTAGGAGGGTGAACCCTGTCAGGGAGGGAGCGCGAGGGGGATGACCGGGAGGGAGAGTGTCGGTGCAGGTGCGGGCGGCGCGGGCGCGGTGCGGCGCGGGGAGGGCCGCGCGCCGAGCGGAGGCGAGGACGGCGGCGTGAGGGGCGCGCCGGGCGCGGCGTGCGGCGGCGGAGGAGAGGGCGGCGGGTACAGCAGGTGCGCGAGGACGGGGGAGGCGAGCGCCCAGGGGAGGGCGTGCACGGGGACGAGGACGCGCTGCGCTTCGTCGCTGCCGTCGTGTTCGGCGCCGGAGGAGGGGGAGGGCGCGGGCGGGAAGGTGAGCGCGAGGAGGTGCGTCGGCGGGAGGGCGTACCCCGCTGGGAGGTCTGGGGGCGAGGTGAAGGTGCACTCGAGGACGGGGGGGAGCGCGCCTGTCGAGGAGGAGGAAGAGGAAGACGAGAGGGGGACGAGGGGGGTGATGGAGTCCGTCCCGGCGAGGAGGCGGGGTGCTGCAGGTTTCCGCAACGCCGCAGGAGGATCGAATCAGTCTCGTGCGTCTGAGGAACCCCGGATGTCGTGCGACGCGAAGGGGACGAAGGGGAGGAGACGATGAACGTACCCAAAGCGGCGAGCGAGTCGCGCACGAACGGCAGCGGGACTCCCTGCAGCTCTGCGTCGACGGCGAGAGGGCGCCTTGAAGGTGGGGGAGACGGAAGACGCGGGAGCCGCCGAGGGAGGGACCGCCTCGTATCTTGCGAAGGCGGTGAGGGGTGTAGATCCAGCGGAACCGGCGAGGGAGGCGAAGCGAGGTACGCCGGGCAGACTACGTCGACGCAACCAACGTCGAGGCTCAGTGCAGCGGGCGGTACGACGAGGGAAGGCATGGTGTAGCGTGAGGCCGGCCAAAAGGGAGGAGGGCGGAGAGAGCGGCTCCCGACGGGGGAGCGGGCGAGCAGCGGACAGCGGCGTTTCTGCAGATCCTCTCGTTTGTTCATGCGTCTTTTGCCGGCCGGCGAAGGGCCATCGCGGTCCTCCGAGTCGTGGACGAGGTCACATCAGGGTCAGCGGAGAGGGTGCGGGTCGCCGGAAGGGAAGATTGCTCGGACAGTTGCAGCTCAAGAGCTTCTCATTGGCGAGAGGGATCGTGTTGGCCGAGCTGCAGCCGCCCTGGGCAGTACTCGGAGTGAGCATGGCCCTTCCTTTGTTCGCTGCGGTGTTTCACCGTGCACTGTCTGTAGCCGGGAGCTCTTCGCGGCTTCCGATGCGCAGGTGCATTTAGAGGCGTTGCTCTGCCATCGGGCGACGTCTGGCGTCGTACGCGAGGCGCGGTAAACGCTGCAAGCACGAGTTGAGAAGGTCGACCACGAGGAGGCCTCGCGCTTCGCGTGGTCTCCCTCGTCGCTCGTAGTACCGCCGCTTCGTTCGCAAGGGCCTGCGTGGCCCACAGCGGTCGACACAGCACACGACTGATACCCCTTCGCCAGGTTGGGCCCGGCCGCAGGCTGCGGCTGCACAGATTGCCTTGTCTCGCGGCAACAGACGTCCTGGGCAGGCAGCGGGGAGGGCAGCGCTCCAGGTGGGCTTTCCACCGCATCGGCGAGCCCGGAGATCTACACCCAGCGAGAGGGAATGGCGGCAACTCTTGCGCGACGACGCGAACGACAAAAGGCGACCGTATCATCACCGCCTCGCCCCACTGCGTTGCGCGAGGCTCTGGGCAGTTGTGGGCAGAGTTCGCGACAAGTGAATGACAGCGTAAGTGTCGCTAGCGCTGTTGCAGGCGTAGATACGCAGGCTGTCGCCATCGAGAGCCGCGACTGCGGGCGGAGCCTCGTCGCCCGCCGACAGGACCGTGCTCGGCCGACATGCGCGGCTGGACGCCCCTGCTGGACGTCTGGCAGGGCTCGCTGCGCACTGCGTCCCGTTGCCAGCGATGCTGTCCCCACTCTTTCGGCGCACGAGCGAGGAGCGCGCGTCGCGTCGCGTCCGAGGCGCGCTCCTCTTCCCCGGGAAGCTGGCGGTTCTCGAGAACCGCTTCCCAACTGCCACTACTCTGCACATACTGCTGCGACGACCTCAGGCAAGAGCACCACCCGCGCGCGCTCACCCCTCGGCGTCCTCCTCTTCTCGGCGCGCTCAGTCCTCGTCGGCCGGACGCTCTCCTCTCGCCCGCTGGACTCTCGCCGCCCGACAGAGGACGCTCTACTCGACGCGCACAATGCCGTCCTGGACCGGCGCACTCGACAAACGCCCCCGCAACGCCTACGCGCCCCTCCCCGGCTCGCCCTCCCCGTCGTCCCTCCCGCTCGCCAGCGCAGGTGCATCCGCAGCAGGTCCGCCCGCGCGAATCTCCCGCCGCCTCGCCCTCGTCCTTGGCGGCGCGCTCGCCCTCGCCGTCTTCGGGTCGCTCGCCGTCGTCCCTGAGGAGCACCTCCCGCTCGCGGTCGGGGCGGCGAAACAGGGCGTGGTGGACGCGGCGGGCGCGGCGTGGCGCTGGGACGCCGCGAGCGAGGCGCAGCAGATGGCGGAGGAGCTTGCGGGGCAGGAGACGGCGGACTTGCTCGCGCCGAGCGAGCTGGGCGGGATGGGCGAGGAAGGGGAGGGCGCGCTGGATCACGCCGTGGTGGAGGAGCCGCCGCGTGCAGGCGTCGCGGAGGAGGCCGCGGACGCTGAGGCGGACGAGCAGTGGTTCGAGGCGCCGCAGCACGGCGTCGAGTGCCCGATGCGCGTAAAGGAGCAGCTGGGACGGGCGGATTTCTGGACAGTCGAGGGTGCGTACCCGCCTCTTTCCACTTCTTCGAAGCCATGCTGACCCTGCTCGACCGCAGAGACCGCCCCGCTCCGCTACCGCGTCGCCCCTCGCACCCCCCTCGGCGCCGACGTACCCTCTGTCTGCCTCTCACAGGCGGTCTTCACCGCCCGCCTTCTCTCCCTCGCCTCGAACGGCACGCTCGACACCATCGACTCGCAGACGCTCGTCGCGCTCCCCCGCCCACACCTCGCCGACGACCTCGCGTCGTACGCCCTCACCCTCGCGCCCGACCTCGCCGCCCCGCGCGGGCGGTACCAGCTCGACGTGCACCTCGAGTTCGGCTTCTTCCCCGGCGTGCTCGAGGGTGAGGTGTGCGGCGAGGGGATGAAGCTGTGCGACGAGCGCGCGCTGGGCGAGGCGGAGGGTGAGCAGCTGCGGTTCGTCGGCGAGCGGGTCGAGGTGCTGAGCGGGCAGGTGATCGAGCTGGGGCAGGGTGCGCCTCCTTCTCTCTACCTCAACTAAATCTCTTACTGACGCTTGTTTTGCCCGCAGACCCCGTACGCGACCTCCCCATCTGCAGCGACCTCTCCTCCATCTCCGGCTACTGGTCGAACCTCTCCTACTTCCCCGCCTCGCCGCTCTGTTCTCTCGCGACGCCGACTGCACCTCTTCCCTTCCTTCCTGACTCCTCGCCCGCCACCCCCGCCGCGCCAATCTGGGTGCACATCGTCGGCGACTCGAACTCCCGCAACATGTTCACTCATCTCACGGCCTCCTTCGGCGGCGGCCGCAAGATCTCGGCAGAGAAGATCGTCGACTCGCCGACGCACAACGGGACGCACGCGAGCGTCGCATTCCGGTTCCGCAGCGGGTCGGCACCCAAGGATGCGCAGGCGCAGCCAGACCTCGTCGTCACTTGGGCGTGGTGGTACCAAGCGGGGCCGTCCGCCCGAGCACTTGCAAAGCTCGGCGAGGACGGGCGTGCGGCAGCGTTCGAGGCCGAGGTTGCCGCAAACCGGGACGAGCTCGTCTCGCTCGTCGACACCGACCTCGCTTCGTTCCTCGATCGCGCGCACATGTCCTCCGCGCTCGGCTACTCGCCCGCCCTCGCCTCTCTCGCCGGCACCCTCCGCCCGCGCCGCACCTACCTCTCCCTCGGCTCACACGGCGAGCAGCTCTCGCTCGCGGGCGTCGCCGCCTCGCTCGATGCCCTCTTCTCCGAAACGGGCGGCCTCTCCCGTGCCGCCCGCGACCGCGCCAACCTCCGCCTCTTCACCACCTCGCTTGTCAACCCGCGGCACATCCCCCTCTCGCGCTTCCCGCACCAGGACCTCGCGCGCAACAACGCCCTCATCGGCGCGAAGAACGCGCTCGCGGCGCAGCACGCCGCGCTCGCTGGCGAGGGGCGCGTCATCGACGTCGAGGCGCTGACGCGCGGCGTTGTCGAGAGCGACGAGTGGATGAAGCAGATCCACGGCGGGCCGGACGCGGTGCACTTCCGCGACGAGGTGTACGACGAGTGGGTTCGGCTCGTCTGGACCGACTTGATGCGCGGCGTCGAGGTGCAGGAGGGTGCGCAGGAGGTCGGGGTCGAGGAGGCGCGGCGGAGGTGGAAGCGGCGGCTCGAGCGGGAGGAGCTGGATGAGGAGGAGGAGGAGGACGCGTTCTAGCGGCCGTCGCTGGCGTTCGCCGCTCGCGCGGAGGTCTGTACTGTCTATAGCTTTGCACTGCTGTCTTTCTCGCCTGGCTGGAAGCTGGTACGGGCGTGCTCTCTCATCGCTGTCCCCGTCCGGACGGCTCTCCTCCTCCAGCTCTCACGTCCTCTTGGAGCGCAGACACAGCGTACAGCCGCTCTCGATCCTCACTCGATCACACGCCAGGCGACACCTCTTCTCGCGAGCATCTCGCTCGCGCTGTGACCTCTGTCTCTCCTGCTCGTCGCGGATCTCCCTGCTCCCACACCGCTCGTCTCTCTGTTCTGGCTTGGCCGCACGCGCAGATCTCGCTACGGCCTCTCGCTACCGCCGCCGACTGCCACGCGCCTCCCCCGCGTCCTCCGTGTCTCGCTACTCCCGCTCGTCGTTCTCATCAGTTCGTCGATTCGATGGCGGAGGGAACGCCTCTGGGGCAGGTGCGCACTCGTTAACCCTTCCAGCGAGCCTCATTGAGTGGCCCGCGACCTGCAGCGCCTCTCGTTCGAGTGGAAGGTCGACGGGATCAAGGGGCACCTCGCGCGGGCGCAAGAGGCAGAGACGAAGGCCACGTATCTCATGGTGCGTCGTATCGTCCCCGCGACGAACCGCTCGCGCTGACAACCCGCACGCAGTCGCCCAAGTTCAGTGGCTGGTCCATCAAGCTCGCCCTGGTGTGCTTTCCTCCGTCCGCGTTCCTTCCTCCGGCTCTTAGCTTGCCTACCGCATGCAGAAGCGCGAGAACGCGAGCGAAGGGTACTGTGGCGTCTATCTCTACGCGCATTCTACGGAACAGGAGCTGCGCAAGGCCGGGGGAAACGCAGCTGAGCACGGCGGCGTGGATCACTCCCTTGACGTGCGTCGCCCCCTCTCCTTCGTCTCGCCGCTTACGTGGATTCTGCCCAGTTCGTTTACCCCGCGGGCCGGCGCCTCAATCGACTAAAATGCACGGATAAGCGCATTTTCGACGACGGCCACGGTTGGGGCTGGAAGGAGGGCCTCAAATGGAGCCTGATCGATGCGCTGCCGGACAACCAGGTGCGTTCTCGTGCAGCACCGCTTTGAAGCCGTCTCACTCGCCGGCGCCCGTGCAGGACTCGCTCATCATTCGCTGCGCCCTCGAGAGCGGCCAATGCTTTGAGCGCCCCCAAGCAACTGCGCTTCCGTCGGCACTTTACGACAACCCCCTTTTCGCGGACGTCGCGTTCAGGCTCACGAGCACAGAGCCAGAGACGACGCTCTTTGCTGCGAAGCCCTTCCTCCTCGAGATGTCTACCTACTTCGCGACTCGTACGCTCCCTTCCCTGTCGCAGCTCGGCGCATTCGAGCTCAGCCACTAAACCTCCGCTCCACAGTTTTCGGCTCTGGCTTCTCTGAGACGACATCGACCGTGCGCCTCGACGCCCGCAAGAAGTACTCCGCGCCTGACGACCCCGGGGCAGGCGACCACCCCGACTTCCAGCCTTTCTTCCGGAACGAGGACGATGCCTCATCCGTGGGCGACGACGAGCCCATGGTCGACCAGACCGAGGACAAGAACGGCTCGCTTTCGCACGGGCCGGATGCAGCGGCGGCGCGGCCTGCTGGCGAGCAGGGCGCGGTCGAGGCTGAGCCGCGCCAGTACCACGAGATCAAGGTCGGCGACTGCAGGTGCGGTCTTAGCTGGCGCCTCCTGCACAGTACCGACGGGCCCGCTGACGTTCCTTGCCTGTACCCGCCGCAGCTACTGGACCTTCAACGCCTTCCTCTTCTACCTGCACTACTCCAAGGTCGCATTCCTCAA
Source organism: Rhodotorula kratochvilovae (assembly GCA_019926025.1). Lineage (NCBI taxonomy): Eukaryota > Fungi > Basidiomycota > Microbotryomycetes > Sporidiobolales > Sporidiobolaceae > Rhodotorula > Rhodotorula kratochvilovae. The sequence goes on from JAHSUG010000016.1 coordinate 63,885, forward strand.
GCCGATCTCGCAGTACGTCGCTGTGACCAAGGACCCGAGCGAGAAGGGTGCGCTCGCTTGGATGGAGGGTGAGGTCGACGAAGCCGGCGGCGCAATGTGCTCGCCGCACGCACTCTACCGCCTCGCCGACCGCTACCTCCACGACGAGCTCAAGAAGCTGTCCAAGGACCAGATCCTGTACAATCTCACCATCGCGAGCGTGCGTTGCGCACCCCTCTCCCGCCCTCTTCGCTCGTGCTGACTCTTTCCTCTCCTCGTTCGCTCTTGATCCCTGCAGGCCGCCTATGAGGCGTTCAGCGCTCTCGGCCGCGATTATACCGACATCAGCGACGGCGTAGTCGCCTTCATCCTGCAGCACTGGGTACGCCTGCCCTCGGATTCTCCCTCGCCCTCCCCTCGCTCCGTCGTCTGTCCAGGTGCTGACTTCCCTTCGCCACAGTCTGCTGTCAAGTCGACGCCCGGCTGGGGGCGGTGCATGGAGCTGCTCGACGCGGGCGCCCTCCCCGGCGGCGCGGCTGTCCTGAGCAAGATCCTCGACGGCCTCGTCGCGAAGACGAACTGAGCTTCCCACCCCCCCCCCCTGTTGCATCGTACCTCCGCTTCCTCTTGTTGTGGATTTCCTGCCCCGCGCTGTGCAATCTGCTGTTCTGTGTCGCTGGGAATCGAGAGGAGAAGCCGTGGGAGACTGTCGCCCCTTGTCCGTGTTGCACCCGCCGTCCGCGTCGCTTTCGCCCTCTGCGCAGCACCGGCGTGTAGATGCGAGCGCGTTTCTGTCACCGCCTGCCAGCCTCCCCGCTTCCTCCGCCGCAGCTCAGCCCTTAGCGCCATCCCGCCGAGTACAGCGCCCTCCGCCGCCCGGTCCCGCTCCTCTCCGCGGCTGAGAAGCGGTGGTGAAAGCCCTGAAGCGTGTCGATGTCAGCCGTGCGCTGTCGGGAAGCGATAGTACAGGGAGCGAGGAGCGAGAAGAGAGACCAACGCGTAACGCACCTTCCCGAGCTCGCGATTCTGGGGCAAGGCGACGAAAGGTTTAGGAACGGCGACATTGGGAGGAAGATAGAGAGACGCACCGCATCCTCCAGCATCCGGTCGAACGTCTCCTGCGTTGCCCGCTGCGTCTTCGCCCGCTCCCTCCGCTCCTCCTCCTCGACCCTCCGCGTTTCCGCCTCCCTCTCCTGCGGCGACAACCCCTCCCACCACCTCCGCAGCGCCTCGTCCTGCTCCCTCGGGCTGAGCCTATCCCAGCTCCTCCTCAGCCGGTCCTCGTCCTCCCGCGCGCGCCGCGCCCTCCCGCTCCGCATAGAGCGCCTCCGCGTCCGGGTGCCGCAGCCGCGCGAGGACGTCCCGCCGCACGGGGGCGTACTCCACGGGCGTGAGCACGTGCCGGATCGCGCGGGCGGCGTGGCCCTCGTTTGGGGCGTGGATGGCGCGCGCGGAGGGGGCGTGTGGGCTGGGTGCGGCGCGGGTGGGGGCGGGTGGAGTGGAGGAGGAGGAGGAGGGGCGTCGAGAGGAGGAGGACATGGCGATGGCGGAGAGAAGGGGGCTAGCGGCCGCGTAGACGAAAGCGTCGCCAGCGGGAAGGCGCAAGTAAAGCGGTGAAGCCGGCGAATGCTCCTGCAGCTTGTCAGAAGGAGGCGCCGCGGGCCTTCCTCGGATCTTTGAGGCGGTGTCGACCCCTGACGACGCTTCTGAAGAGAGGAGCGCCAGTTGCGTGCGGTGCAGAGGAGGGGTCCCGCAGGACGAGGACAGGAGAGCCGTGACAGAACGGCGAGGAGGCGGGCGAACGCGGGAGCGAATGCGCGAGGCTTCTTTTCCGAAGCCTTCAGTCACCTGCGTAGGCCCTCTCGCACGCCACGCTCGTTGCGCCGCCGTGAGAGGAGCGCTGAGGGCAGACGATGATGAGGAAGCGAGAATAGGCAGGAGCGGAGCGGGGAACAAAGCAGAACCGGTGGCGGGTCACAGAGGGCATGTCGAGCGAGGCCAGCCGAGCCAAAAGTCCAGCACGAGCAAGTGGGGCGAGTTGTGTCGGGACGAGGAGGGGCTCCCGAGGGCTGGCGCTCTCCCCACCGCTCCTCTCGCTCTGAAGAGCCAGGTCTACCCGGAGCGTACTACGATGGGCTCACACTCGCGCACCGACGACCGGCCGTCGTCCTCGAAGCACTCTCGCTCGTCGACCCGCTCTCATCGCGACGACGACGGCGACCACTCCTCCAAGCGGCACCGCTCGAGCAGGGATGACGACAAGGACAGGGACCGCTCCAACAGGCACAAGCACACCTCCTCCAGCAAGCGCGACCGCAGCAGGAGCCGCGACCGCGACAGCAAGCACTCGCGCCGCTCCTCGACCCGTGACGTCGCAAACCGCGACTCGCGCAAGGACACCAGCGACGACGAGTGGGTCGAGAAGGGTGCAGACACCCCCGCTTCGCAGGCAAACCCCCCGTCGACTCGGTCGGGACCTTCTCCGTCGGCTCGATGCCCACCGCCCAGGGTCTCCACCGCATGGAGGCCGCAGACCTCACCGACGGCTACGGCGAGGGCGACGTCGGCGGCAGTTCGGCGCGCGGCGGAGGCTCTTGGCGAGCTCCCGCAGGGCGAGGGCGCGAGCGCAGAGGCCGACTTCTTCGGCTCGTTCGGGACCGAGAGGCGGCGTAAGGAGCCAAAGGAGAAGCCCGACCCCACCGTGCGCCCTCCCGCTGTCTCCCTAGCACTTTCAAGCTCACGATCGACGCCCGCAGCAAACGATGGGCCAGTCGTCCCGCGAGTTGAACAAGGCCTACTGGCAGGGCGGCGCCGAGTCCACCCCGTCCTCCGCCACCGCCGCCGCACCCGCGTCGACCGGCTCGCCCGCACCGGGCTCGACAGGATCGGTATGGCGGATGACCAAGCTCAAGCGGACGTACGAAGCCGCGGAGGAGGAGGGCCGCGCGATCGAGGACGTCGCGCTCGAGCGGTACGGCTCGCTCGAGGCGTTCGACGAGGCGCGCGAGGAGCGCCGCGTCCTCGACCAGCGGCAGGGACGGCGGGGCCCGCCGCGCCGCGAGAGCGGGTACGGCGGCGGGGGCGGGCATGCGGGCACGCGCACCCCGACGGGGATGGGCGCGGACGGCGGCGGCCGCAGGTTCGTCTTCACCGACACGGGCGTCGCGGGCGAGGGCGGCGACGGTTCGCGCCCCGGCTCAAGGCAGGGCTTCCGCCGCCCGGGCGAGGCGCCGGGGCTCGCGCGCTCGAGCTCGACGTCCTCCCTCGCGGGGGCGGCGTCCGCGGCCAGCTCGCGGCCCGGGACGCCCATTCCCTCGGTGTTTACGCCGCCCGTCGCACGCAGGCTGCCGTCACAGCTCGCGCAGTCAACGACGGTTGTCAACCCGGATCCGACCTCCACCGGGCCCGCCGCGGGCGGAGCAGGGGGGTCAAGCCGCCCCGTCCTGACACAGTCAGAGCTGAACAAGCTCCAGGCCAAGGTGCTCAAGGCCAAGCTGATGGACTCGGACGAGGCGGGCGCGCTCGAGCGGCAGTACGACGCCGAGCTCGCGCGCGCGCAGGCGGCCGGCCCAGCGCTGGTCGACAAGGAGGGGATGGCACAAACGCTCGGGGGAGCAGCGCGCAAGGGCAGGGCGTGCAGGTCCTCCCGACGCTGGATAGCCGCGGGAGGATGTATGATGTCGGCGTGGGGACGGAGACGGCCGACAAGTGGGAGGAGGAGCGCAAGAACCGCGGGAGGCACGTGCGGAAGGAGATGGTGCGTGGGCTACTCGTCCCGTCTTTCTCCTCGGGTTGAGCCAGCGAGACTGACTTCTTGGTCGATCTACTGCTCGCGCAGCTCTTCGAGTCGCATGACCCGAAGACAGGCGAGCTGATCCGCAACCAGGCGGACGACGACGCGCTCTCTCTCGGTGACCTCGTGCGGCAAGAGCGCTTCGGTGGCGGGTCGGGCGACGCGCGCCAGATGGACGCCGAGTTCGCCAACCGGATCGCGACCGACGCGAGGTTCACCAACAACCTCGATTACTATGATGAAAACGCCGAGAAACTCGCAAGGAAGAAGATGAAGAGCGAGGCGATGAAGCGGCAGTTTGCGATCAACGACTACGCACGGACGAAGAAGGCGCTCGACTCGTACGCCTTTGCCCTCCTCCTCCTCCCTCCGTCCGAGTGCTGACCCAGCGACCGCCCGCAGGTGCACGATGTGCTACTCGGACGAGGGCGACCCGCCCAGGGCGCCGATCATCGCGCTCGGCACGCGGACGTACCTCGCGCTGATGGAGACCGAGGAGCTCGTCCCCGGGCACTGCCGCATCGTCCCCGTGCAGCACTACCTCAGCTGCCTCGAGATCGACGAGGAGGAGGGCTGGGACGAGATCAAGGTGCGTTGCGCTGACCGCTTCTTTGCTGCTCCGCCCGCTCGGGTAACGAAGCGCTGATACGACTCTCGGTCGCTCGCAGAACTTCATGAAGACGCTGATGCAGATGTTTGCGGCCGAGGACAAGGGCGTCGTCTTCTTCGAGACGATCATCTCGCACAAGTGGCAGAAGCACAGCTACATTGAGGCGATCCCCGTTCCGTTCGACCTGTTCGACCAGCTCCCGATCTACTTCTCCGTGCGTCGCTCTCGTCCTTCTCTCACAGGCTGTGAGCTGACACGAGATACGCCCACAGGAAGCGATCAACACATCCGAGGCGGAATGGTCGCAGCACAAGAAGCTGATCTCCTTCTCGCCCGCGCGTCCGTTCCGCCGCTCGCTCGTGCCGAACCTGCCGTACTTCGCCGTGCAGTTCGACTACAAGGGCGAGAAGGGCTTTGGGCACATCATCGAGGGCATCGACGATGCGCCCGACCGGGACCTCGATGGCGAGGAGCGGAGGGGCGAGTTTGGCGAGCAGGGGCAGGGCGAGTTCCCCAAGTGCGTCGGCGTCCTCCCCTCGCAATCCTCACACAGCTTGCTCCTGGACACGTCGACTGACCGCGAGCCTCACGCACAGGTTCTTCGCGCAAGAAATCATCGGCAACCTCCTCTCGCTCGAGTCGCGCAAGTGGCGCAAGCCGCGCCGCGTCGACCGGCGCGAGAACGCCGCGCGCGTCGCCGCCTTCCGCAAGAAGTACGACCAGTTCGACTGGACCAAGATGCTCGCGGGCGGGAGCGGGGCGTAGCGCGCGCGGAGACGGAGGGGAGAGGGTGTAACATCAGGAGAAGGGCGCGTGCTTCCCCGCGCAGCGCTAACGACGGGCTTCGCCGTGCTCCTGCTTTGGTTCTGCACTCTGATCAGCATCAAACGAGCGAGTTCGCGCCGCCTGCTCCCCCTCCGCGGACGCTCCTCTCGCTCGTTGTTTTCTCGCTGCCCTTACCTCGGTGTGTTCTCGCACGTGCATGCTCGCCTCGGACAGTCGCGCTGCACCCTCCTGATGCACCTCCCCTTCCCTCGAGCGCTGTATCCCTCAACCCCCTCCCCACTCTCCTCTTCGCCCCGCTCTCCCTCCTTCCCCTCCCTCCCGCTCCCGCTGCACCCACTTTCCGCGCTTCATCGCCGCATGTCGGCGCTCTCAGCTTCGCAGCAGTCGCGCCTCGTCGCCGCACAGGCGAGCACGGCCGCCCCCGCGCAGGGAGGAGGTGGGGAAGGCGGTCTACCCGCGAGCGCAGGCGGCGGCCCGGGGGAGGGCGGGGAGAGGTGGTGGACGGCCGAGAGGCTGCAGGAGACGCGCAGGCGGGCGCACACGACGGACGGGATCTGCGGCGGGGCAGGCGCGACGGGGAGCACGGAGGGGAGGGGAGCGGGAGGAGGTGCGTCGCTTCCTCGGCTTCGTTCGCGGGCCAAGTACGTTCTCCCAGCTCGGACTGACTACTTGAACCGCTGACAGCCGCGTTCGAGCACCGAGTGGTCTTCGGCAGTTTCCCGCCGTCGGCGCCATTCGTCTTCACCGGCTTCTCCCCGACAGCCGTCAACGCGCCTCAGAGCTCCCGTTCGCCTCCTACCCGCCTCCAGACCGACTCTGTCCCGTCAGTGTACCCGTCCGGCGCCCTGCCGAGCCCCCCGCCCGCCGCTGCACCCTCCTTCACCCCCTTTGCCGCCTCCGCCTCACACCCCGCGCCCTTCCTCAACGCCACCGCTCCCGCTCTCGGCTTCTACTGCAACGGCGACCAGTACGCGTCGGACGACGTTCCCCTCATACCGATGTCGCCACCACTCGCGAGCTTCTTCGCCCCGCCGCCGCTCAAGCACGAGGCATCCTCTCGTGGGCCGGCTCAAACGCCGATGCGGCGACGGTGCGAATCGACGGCGCGAACGACGAGCGCCTGAGTAAGGAGGAGAAGGAGCGAATCCGCGACGCTGCGAGTGCGGGCAGGCGTGCGAGCCGCGCCGTCCCGATCAAAAAGCCGCCGCCACCCCCGCCCTCTGCTACGCCGCCCACCTGCGAGCCCGCCGAGACATATCCGTCTCCCATTTCGCCCTCCGCCCCGCTCCTCACGATTCCCAAACCCCCCGACGCGCCGTTCGTCTTCTCCCCCACCGTAACGACCTTCCACCCGCGCCCGCCGGCTGCCGTGCAGGCATACACTCCGCCGAGCCCGTCACCCGCGCCACGTGCGTCAACCGACCCGAGCACGCCGCTTCGCTCCCCAGTCGCCCAGAGCTCGACGCTCAACCCCGCTGCGGCGACCTTCCCAAGTCGCGTGAACCCCCTCCCCTTGTCGCTCTCGCGCTCGCCCTCGCCCTTACGCGCGCACATGCCGCCCTCACGCCCCGCGTCCGCTTGCACGACCTCGGCAGCGCGCGCCGCAATCGACGCAGACGGCTCCGAGTCGGGCTCGTCTTCGTCGACCTGCGAGGAATCAGCGCCGCCCAACCCGCAGCGCAACGAGCGCGAGGGGACGCCGTCGCCCTCGCTACGCGACGTGAGCGAGCCATGCGCGCCCTCGCTGCGTGACGAAGGCGACGAGGAGGAGACGCCCTCGCCCTCGCCCTCGCCGCGCGCGAGCGGGACGCGCACCCCGCCGAACTCGCCGGCTACGCTGCGTTCGGGCGCCGTGGAGGAAGAAGGCGTCGTCGAGGAGTGCGAAGAGGCGGTGCGCGGGCCGAAGGGCGAGGAGGTGGTGGATGGGGAGCGCTGAGAAGGCGCTCGCGAGGCTACTTGGCGAGGCGGAGCCGGAGGTCGAGCGCGGTGTCGCGTCGGAGGGCGAGGTCGAGGAGGAGGTGCGCACGCCCGGGCGGGTGAACGACGACGCCGCTGAGGGGGGGAAGGGCGAGAAGAAGGACGAGGGGGAGGCGCAGGCGGAGGAGCGTACGGCGAGCACGCCGGAGGACCCACCTCCCGCGAAGAAGGCGAGGACGTGTGAGATAGTCGTCGAGGCGGACGAGGAGGAGGGCTGCCCCCGGCTGGAGAAGGAGCAGCGCTCTGTTGGGCTGAAGTACGAACCGGTGCGTTTTCTTGCTTGTTTCCGCAGAACTCCGGCTCATTCTACTCCCCGTGCAGACCCGCGACGACCAGTACACCTCGTCCCTCCATGCCAACTTCGGCACCCCCGCTTCGCAGCCGCCGCCTGTCCGCTCCGACACGCTTGTCCGCGCGCCCGCGCGCATCCCCCCTCCGCGCATGGATTCCTCGCCCTGGCCGACCTTCTTCCCCGACGCGCGCTTCACCGCCGTCGCGAACGGCTCGAATCCGTTCGCGACGCCGCCCTTCCCGCTGCAGACGCAGCCCTCTCCGACTTTCAACCCGACCGCGCGGCCGTTCTTCCCCACTCCCGCCACGAGTTCCGCGCCCGCCCTCCCGCCCATCGTGAGTGCGAAGGCGCTCCCCCCGCCCACCGCAGCGCTCCCAAGCGACCCCGTCTTCGCGACCGTCCGCGCGCTGCTCGACGCCGCGCAGGGCAAGAACGGCGTCTACGAGCGCAAGCTGCACAAGTTCGCGGCGGTTCACGAGGCGGACCGCAAGCGGATCGATGTGCCCGAGGCGCTGCATGACGCGGACAGCGAGCGCGCGAGGGCGCTCGAGGCGGACGTCGCGCGCCTGAGGGCTGACGTCCGGGCGGGCGAGATTGCGCTCGCGCAGGTGCGACGGATGCTCGACGAGCGCGGTGCGCAGGTCGAGCGCGCGCAGGGCGAGGGCGACGCCGCGCGCGAGCAGCTCGTGCAGCTGCGGAAGGACCTCGCCGCGGCGCAGCAGTGCGCAAGCGGGGCGGCGAGCGCGGCGCTCGAGCGCGAGACGGCACGGGCAGAGCGCCTCGCGCGCGAGGCGCGCGAGCTGCGGGAAAGGAGCGCGCGGGCGGAAAAGGCGCGCGACAAGGCCGTCGAGCACCTCCAGGCGCTCGAGACGGCGCGGGTCGTTGCGCTGCGCGGGCTCGAGGAGCAGCTCCGCGCGAGCAGGGACGAGGCGCGCGAGTGGCGGAGCAAGGCCGAGCAGGAGCGCGTCGAGAAGGTGCGGGTGGCGGACGAGCTCGAGAAGGCGGTTAAGGCGCGCGACGAGCTCGACCGGGGCGTGCAGAAGGTCAACAAGTCCAAGCGTGCGTCCGAGCATTCCGCCCTCCTCCTCCTCGCCATCTCGCTGAGACGGCATTTTCCGATGGGCAGAGGACCTCGATAACAAGCTCGCGGTCGCGATCCTCAAGCTGGAGATGGTCGAGAGCGCCGCCGACAAGCTCAAGGAGGAGGGTGCCGCCCTCGCTACATTGAGCGAGCGGAAGCTTACGGACTGCGAGCGCCAGCGCGGTGCGTCCCATCTGTCCGCCCCGACCTCAACGTCGAGCTGACGGTTGCCGCGCAGACTCGGCCGCCACGCAGCGCGACGATGCGATCAGGCTCCTCGTCTTCGAGCAAGACCGCGTCGAACAGCTTACGCGCAGCCTCGACGATGCGTACGCGGGCGTCCGCGACCTCATCGAGCTCAGCGACGAGCTCGAGAAGACGTGCCGCGCGCAGGTCGAGGCGATGCGCGCTGCGCTTGTGGATGAGACGAAGCGCGCGGACGAGGCGAAGGCGGCGCGCGCATCTCGTCTCGCAGTCCGTCGCGAAGCTCAAGGATCTCCAGGCTGAGAACGACCGCCTTCGCGCGGCGCACGGCGTGACCGCGAGCAACGAGCTGAAGGTCGTGCAGGTGCAGCTCAAGGACGTGCAGGCGCAGCACGCGACGACGGCGCGGAGGCTCGAGGAGGCGGACCGCGCGCGCGACGCGCTCCGCGAGAAGTACGACGACGCGGCCAAGGCGCTCGAGGGGGAGAAGCGGGCGCGCGCGGGCGTCGAGGCGCTGTTCAAGAACAAGAACAAAACACGTGATGAGGAGATCAAGAGCATCCAGGCGCAGCTCGACGCGCTCAAGGGCTCGAGCCAGAAGGTGCGCTGAGCTAGCGGACTGTTTCTCCTTGTGGGCGAACTGACCGGTCCCGCACTCGCCCGCAGATCCGCCAGCTCGAGCAGCTCGCCGCCGAGCACGAGCGCAAGATGCAGAAGGTCGAGCAGGAACGCGACACCGCGCTCGGCGAGGTCGACGAGGCGGGCAAGCACCTCGACGCGACCTTTGCCGAGATGGAGGCGCTCAAGCAGGAGAAGAGCGCGGTGGAGCAGGAGCTGCAGAAGCTCAAGTCCAGTGTCCCCATTTCCTTTCCTTCCACGCCTGCCTGGATGCTTGAGCTCACTCGCTGACCTGCTCGCGCGCACGTGCAGAGCGGGGGACGGCAGCGCTCGGTGGCCGCACCTTCGTCTCGCGCGTGGGGAGGGGAACAACGGCGCCAGCGTGAGCGCGGCGCGGTGGCGGGGGGTCGTTGCTTGCACGGTGTTGTTGGAATGGCTTACAACCGCTTGAAGACTTGTGCTTCCCAACGCTCGTCGTCGTCGTCGTCGTCGGGGTTGACCTTCTCAAGCTGGACTCTGCGATCGGGCGGACTCGGCGTCTCGCTTACTCCGCCGAGGTTGCGCCCCACATCGCCCCTCTCCCTCCTTCCCTTCACTCGAGATGCCGCTCTCTGCTGCTGCGCGTGCGCTCTGCGCTCACTTCCGCTGCTCGCTCCCGCTCGTGTGCCCGCCCATGGCCGCCGTCGCGGGAGGGGCCCTCGCCGCCGAGGTGCACAAGGCGGGCGCGTTCGGCTTCATTGGCGGCGTGCGTAGCGCTTCTTCTCTGTCGACAACCCCTGCAGGCTAAAGAGGACGGTTCTGGTTGCGCAGGGCCACTCGCCGTTGGAGAACCTCGAAGCGGAGGTCGCGAAGGCGAGGAAGGCGCTCGAGCTAAGCGACGACCAGGACCTCCCGTGTGCATGTTCTCTTCTACATAGAGACTACGAAGATGCTGACGAACGTGCGCGCGCAGCCTCGGCATCGGCCTCATCCTTTGGCGCCTCGAGCAGCCGTACCTCTCTCCCTCGCTCGCCTCCTCCGAGCCGGACCGCTGGCTTCGCTACATCATCCACACGGCGCGGGCCTCGGCGGTGTGGCTCTCGTTCTCGGCGAGCGGGGACCTGCGCGGTTGGGTTGAGCGGGCGCGGCGGGTCGAGGCGGAGCAGCAGCGCGGGGAGAAGCTCCGCGTCGTCGTGATGGTACAGACGGCGAAGGCGGCGAAGGAGGCGCTGAAATGGGAGGGACTGGACGCCATCGTCGTGCAGGGTGCGTCCCTTCACCTACTCTGACCTGGGCGCCCCACCCCGCTCACCCTGCCTGCTTTCCCTCGTGCAGGTACCGAAGCAGGCGGCCACGGCCCCTCTTACGCTCACGGCGAGCCCCTTTCCGCGCTCGTCTCCTCTCTCGGTGCCCACCTCCCGTCAACCCCCCCGCCCTTCCTCCTCGGCGCCGGCGGGCTGGCCTCTGCGTCGTCCATCACCCGCATCCTCGCGGACGGGCTCGCCGGCGTCGTCCCCGGCACGGCACTGTCCGTCGCGGAAGAGGCGCTCCTCCCGCGTGAGCAGAAGGAGCTGCTCGTGCGCGCGGAGGGCGAGAGCGCCACCGACCGCGGGATGAAGTGGGATGAAGCGCGCGGGACGATGGGCTGGCCCGCGGGCATGGACGGGCGGGCGATCAGGAACAAGACGAGCGAGGAGGCCGACGCGGGCGGCGAGGAGGGCCGCGCGAAGTACGCGAGGGCGATGAAGGAGGGGGACGTCGAGCGCGTCGTGACCTGGGCGGGTGCGTCTGCTTTCCATCGCTCTCAGCTGGTCACGGCACGAGATTGACGCTGTGCTTCACAGGTACGGGCGTCGGCGAGGTAAAGCGGATCGCGCCAGCGCATGAGATCGTGCGCGAGCTGATGGCGGGCGTAGCGTAGCATCAGAGCCGCCGAACCATAGTCGCAACCAGCACGCTTGCTCTTGTCTTTCCCCCTTTGCGAGCAATCCTGGGCGAGAGCACGGCACGAAGGCATTGCACAGCACAACAGACAGCACGAATAACGAGCCTCACTCCTTCGGCTGCACGCCCGCGGCAATCTTCTGCAGCGTGCCCCACGCGCCCTTGATCTTGCCTTCGCTAATGAGCTCGGCGGCGTGCACCCAGCCAGCCGTAGCGCGGACAGCGTCCTGCGAGAGTGACGACGGTGACGACCGCGTGGGAGGACGGAGGGGAGCAGCGGGGCGAGAGACGATGTCAGCGCCTGTTCGTAGGAAGCACGTCCTCCAAGCTCGGGCGATTCCGGCGCATACGGAAAGGCGGAGCAACTGTTAGCGAGATGGTGGAGGACGCACCCAGTTCGCAACGACGAAGGGAAGAAGCGCGTCCCTCAGCTCCAAGTGATCGCAGCTGAGGTCGCTGAAGAGCTCGTAGGCGGCCTGCGAGCAACCCGGAGGGCGGGCGGAAGGTAAGTGCGTGCCGGACGGTGCGAGGATCGCGGGACGAAACCCAAGTCGACAACGCACCGTCTCGACCGTCAGGCCCGCGACGATGGCAGCCCTCGCCTGCTCCAGAACGTTGAGCTCCAACACCCACGCGATACGATAAAGGGCGTGTGCGCTGCAACGCGGCTGGCCCTCGTTCCCCGACATGGCGTCCGTCGCGCTGGGCGAGTCCTGCGCGGGCGGCTTGGCGAGGGCAGCGGCCGGGGAGGGGCCGAAAGAGAGGGAGCCGAAGTGGAGGTAGTACAGGTACGCCAAGATGGTGTTGTGACTGCGTGAAGTCGTTTCATCCGCGGCGTGAGCATTCCGAGACGCTCACACGGGGAGGACGCCTCACGCACCTCGCCGCGTAAGGCACCTTGACGGAGTAGTACTTCTTCTCGCTCGACTCGATCTCTTCAAAGATCTTGTAGTCGGGCGAGTTGTACGTGACGTACGAGACGCGTGGCGTCTCGACGAGGACGCCGTCGTCGCTGTCGGAAAGCTCGTCGAGGCGCAGCATCGACTGCTGGTCCTGCTCGTCGCTCCTGTCGCCGCGGAAGACGCTGAACTCGTCGAGGTCGCCGCCGCTTGGGTTGCGCACAGCCTTGAGCGCAATGCGCATGTCGAGCTTGTGGTAGGGCTTGCCAGAGGTGCCGCAGGCTATCACCAGTGGGAAAGAAGGTGAGCCCTCAGCACCTGGCGGATAGGAGGGAAAAACGCACACGGACGAAGGAACGGGTCGTCGTGAATGACATTGAGCTTCGTGTAGGCGTAGGAAGACAACCCCTCAGCATCCGTCACCTCGACCACCGTGTCCCCCAGCAGCGGGGTGTTGAAGAACTCGCGCAGCTTCTGGAAGAGCGGGCGTAGCGTGTCGTCGAGCGACTCTTCCGCGACTGGCTCGGTGGACGCGACCTGCTTGGTGGGCGCGACCTGCTCGGCGGGCACGACCTCCCCGTAGGCGCGACCTTCTCGGCGGGCACGGCGAGCTTGTCCGCGTCGTCGCCGACGTCGTCGTTGTCGAACACGCGCGTGACCGTCCAGCGGAACGTCAATTCGTCAAGGTCCTTGTACTGCCGCGCACGGTTGTGTGGGTCAGTCGCTGCCAAAGTTCCGCACAGCGAAGGGAGCCAAGTTCACCTCGTTCAGGATGCCGGGCAGCTGGGCCTCGAAACCGGCCGCGTTCGGGTCGTACGTGAGCCAGAGGACCTTGTTCTGTGCGTCAAAGTTCCACGCGTGCTCACGCCCGCACTTGTACGATGAGAGCGTCTTCTCGCCTGCCACGACCTGCGTCGCGCTGCCGTCAGTCCGGAAGTGCAGAAGGCGAGCAAGAGGTGACGCACCTCGGCGTCGCAAGCGTAGCGTCCGCGGTTCATCGTCTCGCCCGCCTCGCTCTTCTGCGGCACGGCCCTGAGGCTCCACCCGACGCAGTCCCTGCCGATTTTGAACCCGAGCCGCCAGCACCCATGGAAGACCGCTGCTGACTGTGGGTGATGGTCAGCTCCGCATACAGCTCCCGCGAGGGGGAAGAGTTGCAGACGCACCGCGATCTCCTCGACCTGGCCAGTCTCCCTGGCGCGAGCGAGCATCGCGCCGACGTCCTTGACTGTCCACTCGAGGGAGAAAGCCTGCGAGGAGCGCGGAAAGTAGAGCCGTCAGCGCGCGTCCTGGCAGCGCGAGAAACAGGGGGAGCAAGACGCACCTCAACCGTCTCGGAGACTTCACCGGCAGCCGGCGGGCCGCGTTCAACGAGGAAGCCAAGGAAGACGAGGAGGCCGAAGAGCACGACCGCTCCGCCCGCGCCGAGCCAGCGGTTCCTCCAGACGTGCGCAGCGGGGCAGACGGCCACCTCGGGCGGGGCGGGGCACGCGCTGAACACGCGCGCCGCGAAGGCAGACTGGCCGTTGACGGCGTGTGCGAGCTGCGCGCGCGCAAGAAAGGTTGGGCGTCAGTGTGCGGGAGCGGGACGCGGCGGGACGGGGAGGTCGGAAGGAGGGAGTGAGGCGCGCACCACCGTGCCCGCGGCGCGGCGCAGGGTGTCGAGCATCGTGCGCGAGTGCGAGTACAGCGTAAAGGAGAAGGTGGGAAGCAGCAGCGCAAGCAAGAGTCGAGCGGGAGAGAACGGGAAACTAGAGCCGCGAGCCCGCTCCCGCGACGGCCTCTCACGAGATCTCACGCTGCGCAGGGGCTGCCGTGGAGCTGCACGCACGCTGCATGCGTCTGTAAAGGCTCTGCGAGGCCTAACTGCGCGCCCCGCAATGTGTGCGCTGCAGGAATGCTCTCATCACCTTTGAGGAGACGAGGCGGGTGAGCAGGTCCAGCAGGCCCTTTCGCCGCGCGTGCGGATTCGCAGCATCGAGAAGCAGGCCCGGGAGAGCGGTGGGTGCGTTCTGGCGCTCGGCGAGAGAGGGAGGCGGAACGGAGAGTAGGCAAGCCTTCCGTCGCGGACGCCGCGCAAAGGGGACGGCGGGCGCTCCGCGCTGGAGCGGGCATGGGCGCAGCTCAGCGCCGCTCGTGAGCCCGTTCAAGCCGCTACCGCGAGCAAGAGAGGCGCGAGACGACGCCGCAGGCTGTTTCACGAGCCCGTGCTCTCCGCCTCGCGAGGACACGCCCCCTGCGCTTGCAACAACCTCACGCGCTCTCTCCTTCACTCTGACCCGACGCCACGGGCCAAGACGAGGTCTCGTGCGGTCCAGCCGCGTCGGCTCAGCTACTTCCCCCCTCCTCCTCCCTTCTCCTCCCTCATCCCCGCCCTCCTCGCCTCCCTCTCCCTAATGCCCACAAACCCCTCCCCGACCCACTCCAGCTCGGCGCGCCCGTCCCCGGCCCACGCAAGGCGCATGACGCGCCCCAGCGCGCCGAGGAAGTGCGTCTCGAGCGCGAGGCCGGGCGAGGGGAGGCAGTACCGCGTGCAGTCGCCGCTTGCGGCGGTTCTCAGCCCTGGCCTGCGCCGGGCCGTGCCCGCCTGAAGGACGAGCGAGGACGCGGCGCCGGCAAGGGAGAGGGAAGAGCCGACCATCCCCGCGCGCCAGACGCTGAGGGGCGTCTCGAGGTCGAGGAACAGCGCCCCGAACGCGGGAAGCACCTCCTCGGAGCGCGCGACGGCGTTCTGCAGGACGAGCTGGGCGTTGTGCCACGCGATGTGGAGGGGCACTTCTGGGGCGAGGAGGAGCGCGGCGAGATCGGGCGGGGCGGTGTGCGGGGCGGGGCCGTCCCCGCTGCGGCATCGCCGGGAGAGGCGCAGTCTGCGTGCTGCCGCCACCCGCCGCGGTAGACGACGAGGATGTCGGTCGGGGAGGGCGGGGCGCGGAGCGCGCGCAGCGAGTCGAGCAGCTCGGGGAGCCAGAGGCGCGCGGTCCACTCCGCCGCGAGGTCCAGCACCCTCTCTGCGCGCTCCTCCCCCTCCGCCGTGGCGTCGAGCACCTCCCAGAAGCTCGCGTTCGCGCTCCGGAGCGGGAGCGGGAACGGCGCCTTGGTCAGGACGACGACGTCGCTCCTGCGCGCGTCGGCGAGCCACGGCTGGTTCACCTCGCGGACGCCGGTCGCCGGGTGGCGGTACGTCGGCGCGGTGTAGGCCGAGGAGGAGCGGAGGCCGTCGCTGCGGCGGTAGCGGAGGAGGGTGCCGTACGAGGGGGACGAGTACCGCGACGAGGGGGACGAGGCGCGCTCGACATGGTCGCGTGCGCGCGCTACAAGGCGCCCAGGAGGAGGCGAGCCAGGAGGAAGCGGCAGCGCAACATGCACGCGCTCGTCCTCCTCCCTGCTCTCGACGTCTGCCTCGCGGCCCTCGCGCACCGCGCGGAGGACCTCGCCGCAGAGGGCGTGCTCCTTGCAGTACAAGTCGCCGTAGCAGCTCTGGGGCGTCGTCGCGGCGTAGTCGAGGAGGAGGTCGTGCAGGCTGTACTGCGTCGCGTCGCCGACGAGGAGCGTCGCCTTGTGCGCGAGGAGCGTGCAGAACCGCGCGCGGGTGGGAGGGTCCTCGTCCTCCTCTCCCTCTGCGCGTCGCCGGGAGCGAGTGCCGCGCACGTAGAAGAGGGCACCCACCGCCACTGCAGCGACGGGCGAACGTCCCACTCCGCCCCTCCTCAGCCGCAGTGCGCCTCGCGGCCCTTGTAGAACCGCCTATCGCACGCAGCGTACCTCCCATCCTGCTTGTGCACCGTCAACCCGCCCCTCGAGCAGCGAGGTGCGCGCCGGCGGGGTCGTGCACCCACTCGCCGCGGGAGGAGACGCAGTCGAGGTGCGCTTGGAGGGCGCGGGCGTCGCGCGCGGAGAGGGCTGTGCCGGGTACGCCGGCGAGGCGGGACGAGAGGGCGGGGGGGAGGGCTGCGGAGGAGAGGGTCGAGGCGTGGGCGGTGAGGGAGGAGAGGTGCGCGGAGAAGGCTGCGGCGAGGGAAGGGGGAGAGGAGGAGAGCGAGGGGAGGGTCGAGGAGATGGGGATGGGGGCGTAGGGTCCGCGCGCGCGTACAGCGTGTGCAGGTGGTCTTGCTCGTCGTTCTCGCGCTCGTCTAGCCGCTCCTGTGCGGAGGCGAGCGCCCGCACCTCGTCCCCTTGTCCCGGGTCGCTCGTTGCGGCAAGCTCCGTTCGCCTTGTCGGGTCGTGTGCGCCGCCGTGCGGATGTGCCCGTGCGGTCGCGGCGAGGGCGAGGACCACGAGCGCTGTAGCGACGAGAGCGAGAGGGCGGGTCGAGCGGGGCGATGAGAGCCGGGCGCGCATCTTGCGCAAGGCGGGCAAGGCTGCGGACGGGCAAGGGCGTCAGTTCAGGGTGCAGGGCGAGGTTAGGGAGTGCTCACCCGGTAAGGAGCTCTGCGGGCGGTGAACGGCGGTGGATCAACCGACGCAAGGGGGGCGGTGCTCTCCTCGTTCTCTTCCTTAACCACTACTAAGCCAGATTAGAGCTGCACCTACTGCAGGGATGCCCTTCACCCAGCCCCTCGTCCCCTCGCCCTCGCTCTCTGCGCCTTCGCCCTCGTCCTCCTCTGCGCCCGCCTCGCCCGCCCTCTCCCACCCGCCCTCCTCCGCAGCAGCACCCGCAGCAGCGAAGCAGCCCACCGTCGGACTCGGCGTCACAGGCGCAGAGGCCTCGGCGTCGCCCACTCAGAGGACGCAGCCACGCGCGCAGGGTCACCTCGCCGCTCGAGTTGACCCAGTTCGTGCGCCCGTTTTCCCTCCTCTGCTTGTCTTGTGTGTGCACTGACGAGGACGGGATCGCACATGCAGGTCGACACACTCTTGAATGACCTCGAGGCGCGCTTCGACTCGATGTCGACCGACGTCCTCTCGCGGCGTGCGTCCCCTCCCTCCTCTCCCTCTCCTCACCTTTGTTCTGCCTGCGCAATCTCTCCTCACGTCAGTTACTGACCACGACGACCCCTTCGCGCACGCAGTCAACTCGCTCTCGACGCGCGTCGACTCGCTCGAGACGTCCCTCGCCGACCTCATGAGCGGGACGGCGCTTCCTCCCGCGCAAGGCCTGCCCGCAGCAGGGCAGGCGGTATCGGTAAACGGGGACGGTGCGTGAGGCGGGGCGGAAAGACGGTGGAGGGAGGCCAAGGGGAGAGAGCGGCGTGATGTTGTACTTCCTATGCATGGCTTGGTCCGCGTCCGTATCCGTTCGCGCTGCTCTACGGCGGAGGACTCGACGACGAGTGGTGACGAGGACCGCCGAAGAGATACAGCGTGAAGACGCGGTGAGCGAGGAAGACAGCTTGAAGCGCAGCCGGGAGACGGCGAGTCCAGCCTCCTCCCAAGATGCGCGTGCACTCTGCGCCTGCTGGTCCGACATCGTCCCGTAGACGTCGATACAACCGTCGCCCTCGTGTACGTACAACGCCCCGCTACCGCCTGTCGACGATCCTGAACCCGCGCTCGTCGCCCCTCGCGCGCTCGCTGCCGACGCGGATGACGCTCCCGTCGTTCGCGCCGAGCTTGACGCGCATCCCGCTGCCCTGCCTGCCCTCGCCAGGACGGTCGCGCCACTCCCTGCTGGCCCAGAGCGCGACCTCGGCGGCGGAGACCTGCCTGACGCCGACGAGCTCCTTGATCCGGAGGACGTAGCCCGCGTTCTGCGGCGTGATGGGCACGATCGACGACGAGAGGCGCTTGTGCAGCCCGAGGGAGGCGGCCGACGCGCGCTGCGCGGGCGGGAGGTGCAGAGGCGAGCGGAGGAGCGTGATCAGGAAGTGCGAGGGGGTGGTCGGCGTGGCGGGGAGGGAGGACGCCGGGAGGGTCGGCGCGGGAGGGGAGGTTGCCGACGTCGAGGCCTGCGGCGGGGGCGCGCTGGTGCTCGTGCTCGCGGCCGAGGAGGAGGACGACGAGGAGATTTGGGCGCGGAGGAGAGGGGGCGCGGTCGGAGCCGGTGAGGGCCGGGCGAGGGGGCGGGCTGTCCGTGCGCTGGTGCGGATCATCCTGGGCGGGGAGTGTCGAGGTGCCGCGTGGTGAGGCTGCGCGGCGAGGAGGAGATGAGGATGGAGCAAGTGTATGGGGGAATACAGCTAGAATAGAGGAATCCTCTGGAGTAAGGCAACGCTAAGGGGGGATGAGCTCGCCTCGCCTCGCTCGTCTCGCAGCGCCCCCCGCCCCTCCCTCAGACAGACTTCGCAACCATGGCTCCCAAGGCAAGCCCCTGCCCCCGCTGGCCCCGCCCATAGACGCGCCCACTGACCCCGCCGCTCTCCTCGTCTTTCCCTCGCCGTCGCTCCTCATCGCCCGCTCCCCCCGCCCGCCCCACCTCCGCGCGCGCCATGCCCTGCAGAACAAGAAGGGCCAGAAGATGGACCTCAACTCCTTCCTCGCCGACACCAGTCCGTCCCCTCGCTCTCTTCACCCGGACCCCCTCTGCGCAGACACCGGCGCGTCGTGGGCTGACGAGATGGACGAGCTCCCCACCGGTCGTGCGTGCTGTCTTCCCTGGGCTTAACCATCGCAGCGCACAGAACTCACGCCTGCTTGCGCCTACAGCGTCCGCCGGCCCGGCCTTTGGCGACAGCGGCGCCCTCGGCGGCTCGCACCTGACGCGCAACATGGGCATGCGCGGTGGCCCCGACGGGCCCGGCGGGTTCGGCGCCTCGCGCTACGGCGACGACCGCCCGCAGCGCGCCGAGGTCCCCATCCCGACCGAGCCGCCGTACACCGCGTTCGTCGGCAACCTCTCGTTCGAGACGACCGAGGCCGACCTCGAGGACTTCTTCGGCGGCCTGGGCGTGCGTCCTTCTTCTCTAGAGGCGCCGGGAGCGAGAACTGACCCGGTGCGAACGGGTGCGCAGGTCAAGTCGGTCCGTCTCGTTGACGGCCAGGACGGCAAGCCCCGTGGCTTCGGCTACGTCGAGTTCGCGACCGTCGACGACCTCAAGCAGGCCCTGACCGCGACCGGCACCGACCTGCAGGGGCGCGCGATCCGCCTCGGCGTCGCGGAGGCGCGCGACGCCCGCTTCGGCCGTGCGGACGAGGCCTCGACGTGGGAGCGCACCGGCCCGCTCGCGCCCATCGCCGGTCGCAGCGGCGGTTTTGGCGCCCCCCGCTCGGGCGGGTTCGGCGACCGTCCTCCGCGCGGCGAGTTCGAGGAGGTCGAGCGCGAGGGCCCGATCCGCGGCGGCAAGTTCACGCCGAGCGCTCCGAGCGAGCGTCGTGACCGCGGCCCTGGCTTTGGCGGGTACGAGCGCGCCGGCCCCCCGGGCGGAGGCGGCGGGATGGGCGGCGGCCCGCGCGCGCCGTACGAGGAGGTCGAGCGCGAGGGCCCGATCCGCGGCGGCAAGTTTGCGCCGAGCGAGCCGCCGCGCGAGCAGCGCAGGATGTTCAGCGACCGCGAGCCGAGCCGCGCGGACGAGGGCAGCTGGGAGCGCAGGGGCCCGCCGCCCGCGCGCAGTGGGCCCGGTGCCGGTGGCGGTGCGTCTTCCCTTCGCTCACTCACTGTCTCTGGCTGACACCTCTGTTGCTACGTAGATGCCCCCGTCCGCCAGCGCCTGCAGCTCTCGGCCCGCTCGGCCGCTTCACCCGCCGCCGCCGCCGCGAGCAGCGGCGCCGAGCCCTCGTCGCGCGCTTCGCCGTTCGGCGCCGCCCGCCCCGTCGACGTCAGCTCTCGCGAGCGTGAGGTCGAGGCCAAGCTCGCCTCTGCGCGTGCGGCTGCGCCCCCCAAGGAGGAGCGCGCGCCCCGCGAGGACAAGAAGGACAAGGCGGAAGAGCCCTCTCGCGCGGACCAGGGCTCGTGGGTCCGCCGTGGCCCGCTCGCGCCCGCCGCCGCCAAGCCGAAGGAGGTCGCGCCCCCGATCGCGGGCGGCGCCGGCGCCGCGGAGAAGAAGCGCAAGGACGAGAAGTTCAGCTTTGCGAGCGCGGCGGGCGTCGACGGTGTTGAGGAGGTCACCGAGGGCGTCAAGGAGCTCTGAGTGTGCGCGGAGGAACGAGGCGTGTGTATGAACCCGTTAGTGTAGACTGCTGCTTCGCTCGAGCGTGCGGGCGGATGAAAAGGACTCTGGTATCGGTTTTCCCTGGCCTGCCCTGGGTGAAGGCCTCGCACGACTATGCATGCTTTCCTCCTTTCGCTTGCGCCGCGCGGAGCATCCCGACTGTGCGAGCGCAGCGCTCTTGGGCAGCAGAAGGAGCGCTGCAGGACTGAGACGCGAATGATCTCGATATTGGCAGCGAAGAAACGAGAGGGGACGGCCGGCGTCCCTCCGCGGGAGCCGTGGGGGAAGTACGAAAAGGGCTGCGAGTGCGTGGTGCGAGGGGTGTGAGTGGGACTGCATGGCGGAGCGTAGGGGCGGCGACTAGCGCGTGCCGGGGGTACTGATGAGGCGGAACGAGGGCTGGAGAGGGACGAAGGGGAGGGAGGAGGTGCGCAAGCGCTGAGAGGAGGGTGGAGGCAGCGCCGCGGGCGCGAGGAGGGCGGTCGGAAGGGATGGGGGAGGGAGGAAAGGCGGACGGCGTGGAGGCAGGCGGGCGTCTTTACTTGACGCGGGTGACCTTCCACTGCTGCGCCTTGTTTCCCTGTACGCGCGACCGATGTTCCATGTCAGTGCGTCTCCTCGCGTGCGAGCGACCAGCTGAAGCGACGGCGGAGAGCGCACCTTCTTCCAGTCGGTGATGGCCGTGTTGCTGATCCCACCGCGCTTGACCGTCTTGCCCGTCAGCGCCGCCGTCCGGTCAAGGAGGTGGTCGGTCGGGACGATGTAGAACGTGCCGCCGACGACGGTCTTGATCCCGCGCTTCTCAAGGACGTGCCTCCTGACGCGGGCCATGCGCGTCGACGAGCGGCGCGAGAAGGCCGCCTTCTGCGCAGCGACCTTCTTCTCGCGCGTGGCGATCGAGTCGGCCTGTGCGGCGAGGAGGACCGTGTTGGCGTAGGACTTGGTCGACGCCTTGGCCGTCGGCTTGGACACGGGGACGAAGAGCCACCACTCTGCAGGCGGAGTGCGAGGTGTGGTCAGTCTCGGCAGCTTGGGGCGCAACATGGTCCTGCCGCTGCCTCGGCGGAGGACTGGGGACCTTGATCCGTGGTGGGAAAAGGGAAGGAGGAGAAGGCACGCACGCTTGGTCTTCTCGAGCGTTGTCTTCTCGCTCCCCTTGCCGCTCGCGCAGACGTAGCTCACGGCCTCCGAGTTCTGCGTCTTGCCGCTGACCCAGGCGGACGAGAGGCACTTGTTCTTGTTGCCGAACTGGACGCGGTGCCAGGGAACCTTGGAGTTCGAGTAGGCGCTGATGGACGCGGGCGTCGCCTTGCCCTTGGTCGGGTAGATGTGGTTGCCCTTGGCGACGTAGTAGCTGCGCGCGTGAAGGGCGGTCAGGATCGTTGCGTGGCGGCGGGGCGAGCCGGAAGAGCGACGCCCTGCGGAAGGCCGCGTGGCGGAAGCAGGACGCACAGGTACTGCTTCGTCTGGACGTTCTGGAACTTGTACTTGCCCGGCTTCAGCTTGACGGCGGCAGCCTGTGAGCATGAACGAGGGTGAGCACGCGCCTGCACCGCCATTGAGGAAAGGAGGGACGGTGCGCGCACCTGGATTGCGGCGGCCTGCTTCTCGTTGGTAGTGAGGACCTTGCCGGTCTTCTTTGCCTCGACAGCGAGGACGAGGGCGAAGAGCGCGCAGAGGAGGAGGTGCAGGGGCGAGGAGCGCATGATGGCCTTGAGAGGGGGAGGGTGCGGGGGGCGGTGCGGGCGGCGAGGCGAGGACGAAGGGGGCGGGGTCGCGCGCGACGGGGTGGAACGAGTGACTAGGGTAGGCGTGCGGAGTGCGGGTGCGTCGGAGCGGTGGACCAGCCGGGCGGAGCGTAGGGGACGAGGGAGAGGGGCGGAGGGAGGCGCGAGCGACGATCAGGAGCGCGCGGGGTCCAAGCGGGAGTCCAGAGCAGAGGGTCGTCGCTGGTCGTCGTCGTCGTCGTCGAGCTCAGCACGGCGCAGGGACGAGCAGGAGCAGGAGCAGGCAAGTGAGGGCGAGCTTCTCTCGACGCGATCGACGCGCTGATGAGAAACAGCCCACGCGTCCCGACGCGCAGGTGCCACACAGCGCGTGCTGTGGGTCGTACAGCGCGTGCGCCGCGCGTAGCAGTCCTCCCATGCTCTCCAGACTCGCGCGGGCTGCACCGGGCGAGGCGGCGTGGGTCCGACCTGCGACGGCGACGGCGACTCGTTGGTTGACTCCGCTCACACCGCACTGCCCCGCTGGACGCACCGCTTGACTGGCTGAACGCCCTCTCCCAGTCTCTCGCTTCTTGCTGCACGCGCTCTCATTCCGCCGTTGAGCCCGCTGCCCTTGCTTCCCCTCCTCGCACGTCTGTCCCCGCATCGGCGCCGGCTTCGCCAGGATGGGCGCATTCTACGACGAGATCCCCGACAGCGTCGTCGACTGGATCAAGTGCGTGTCTTTGACTCCCTTCGAACGTTGATGATGGTCGTCGCGAGTCCTCGTCTCCTTGCGCGACTCGCACGTTTCGGGTTGTCCCCCCTCGCACCCCGACGCTGACCGCCTCCCTCGCCCGCCCGCAGAGAGCAGCGCATGTTCTGGGTCGCGACCGCGCCGTTAGCTGGATCCGGGACGGTCAACGTCTCGCCGAAAGGTGCGCTTACCCCACCCCCTCTCCTCCTTCTCGCACGTACTCACCAGGCCCGCACAGGCTACGACTGCTTCACCGTCGTCTCGTCCGCGGTATGGTACCTCGACTGCTCAGGGAGCGGCAACGAGACGATCTCGCACCTGCGAGAGCCGGGCAACAGGCGGTTGACCATCAGTGCGTGCGATTCGCTCCCTCCCGAGCACCAGTCTCGCCGTCTTCCTGACGAATGACCCTTGAATCGCTCCGTCGCAGTGTTCAACGCCTTCACCGGCCCGCCGCGAATCCTCCGCCTCTTCGGGCGCGGGCGCGTTTTCGAGCGCGACACGCCCGACTTCGACGCGCTCCTCCCGCCGGGCGACGCGCGGCGGCTGCCCGGCGCGAGGGCGATCATATGGCTTGACGTAGAACGCGTCGGGACGAGCTGCGGGTTCAGCGTGCCGTTCTACCACTACGAGGGTGAGAGGTGCGTCGCGCCGCCGCTCCGTCTCGCTTTCGCCTCCTTCGCCCCATGCTCCGCTTCGTGCGCAATCAAGGTACTAACATCTCCCCCGGGCATCTCGCAGGACCCGCCTGCTCGAGTTCTTCGAAGCGAAAGAAGCCGCCGACCGCAGCTACCTCGACTCGCACCTCTCCCCCACACCGCCCTCCCCTGCTGCCGCATCTTCGTCCAGCTCTTCTCTCCCAACCCTCGCCCCCGTCGCCGAGGTTAAGAACGGCATGCGCGCGTACTGGAAGCTCAAGAACGCCGAGTCGGTCGACGGGCTCCCCGGCCTGCAGGCGGCAGGCTTCCCGCCCGAGGAGGGCGCGATCCGGAAGAGTCGGAAGGGGGTGCAGGAGGCGTTTGCGCGGAGGGAGGGCGGGCAGGGCATGGGCGTCGCGGCGAGAGCGCGGAGGGGTCGAGTGGGCGACGGGGAGGGACTGGAGCGCGGAGGCGCGCTGCTCGTCGGGCTGGCGGTCGGCGTGTGGGTCGGGAAGGAGTATCTGTGAGTGCGTGAGTGCTCGCTGTGCTGTTGTATCGGTGCGTTCGTCGGTGTTGCCAAGCAGTCCGTCCTCTCTTGGTCCTCTCGTGCGCAGACGATCGTATCTCCCAGCTCGCCCCGGCTCGATTACAGCTCTCGTGCTCTCTGCGTGGGCACCGCTGTCATCCGTCAGGTGTGGGCGACCTGACCAGCTATCCGCGCGGGAAGCGGAGAAGGCGGAGGGAGCGGGCGACGCGGGGCAACTCGATCTCTCCTTGGCCTCCTGCGTGACAACGAATCGCGGCCTCGACGCGTCTGCTGCAGTCTCTATCTCGCTGGAAAAGCTTGCAGGACGGCCCGGACGCCGCGGGTCGCCCATTCACGGGACGTGCGCCTTCCCCTCAATCGCCCGCTCGCCCTCCCTTCGCTCTGCTTTTCCTCGCGGCTATCGCTCCTCCTACCCGCTCGCTTCTCGCTGTATCGCGACCGCACCATGGCCACCTCGGCGGACTACATCACGGAGCAGCCGCGCGCAACGATGCAGCTCGACCCGCAGGTCGCGCTCGTCGCCGATGACTTTGAGGAGGACGGTGACGGTCGTGTCTCGTTGCCGACATGGGCGTCGGTCAAGCACAAGCTCACGACGCGCGAAGGCTGGCTCGGCGAGTACGGTGCGTGCGCGTCCTACCTCGTACGACGCGACTTGACTGACCTCGCCGGATCCGCCCGCAGACTTTGGCTATCTCTGCCTGCCACAACTGCCGTGTGCGTTTGGTCGAGGCAAGAAGCGCACGCGCAGTGCACCGTTCTATGCGCTGAACGAGCCGATGCCGCTATTGTTGGCCATCATTTGCGGGTGCGTTTGTCCCTCGCCCTTTCCCCTAACCCCCTCCTGCCCTCCCTCCCTCTTCATGCTTTCCATGCACTCTACTTTCCATGCACTTCATCACCACGCCCTACACCGTCCACCTACTCACGCACAAAGGAGCGCCCTCCTCTCCTCGCGCTTCACGAGACTGACATCGACCCGCAGGCTGCAACACGCCCTCGCCATGCTCGCCGGACTCATCACCCCGCCCATCATCTTCGCCAGCCAGCTCGGCTTCAGCGGAAACCGCCAGAACCAGATGGTCGCCGTCTCGCTCATCGCGTCCGGCTTCCTCTCCATGATCCAGATGACTCGCGTGCCCCTCCCCTTCACCAAGCGCCGGTACTGGCTCGGTACCGGCTTGATCACTGTTGTCGGTACCTCCTTTGCCACGTTGTCGACTGCCTCCGCCATTTTCAACGCCCTCTACGCCGACGGCACCTGCCCCTCCTCCATCATCGACGGGCAGACGGTCCGCGGCGCGTGCGTACCTTCTCTCCGCACATCAGCAGTGGAAACGACGCTGATGCTCGCGCTGGTCACTCAGCTGCCCCGAAGCGTACGGCATGCTACTGGGCACGTCCTGCATCTGCGCGCTCCTCCCCATGGCCATGTCGTTCGTGTCGCCCAAGGTCCTCAGGCGCATCTTCCCGCCCGTCGTGACCGGCACCGTCGTCCTACTCATTGGCATGAAGCTCGTCGGCGAGAGCGGTGCGCTGAACTGGATGGGCGGGAGCAACAACGTGCGTCTTCTCCCTCCTTACCGTTGGAATGCCGTCTCTCCTCGTCTGGGCACTATCCGTCACACCACGAGAGATACTGACCTCGCACCACCACCCAACAGTGCCGCCAGCGTCCGGAGACGGGTCTCTTCGCGCTCTGCCCCACCATCAACGCGCCGCACCCCTTGCCGTGGGGGAGCGCCGAGTTCCTCGGGCTTGGCTTCCTCAGCTTCATCACCATCATCAGTGCGTCGCTCTGTTGCTCTTCCGTGTCAACTCGCGCTGACCCGCGCGAGCAGTCGTCGAGTTCATGGGCTCGCCCGCGATGAAGTCTGCGAGCATCATCATGGGCCTCGCCGTCGGCTGCATCGTCGCAGGTCCCCTCGGGTACATTGACTCGTCGACGATCAAGTCGGCACCGGCGATCACGTTCCTTTGGGTCGAGTGAGCTGCTTCTTTCTCCTTCTCCCGCGCACGAGTGACTGACTCTCCTCTCCCGCAGGACCTTCCCCCTCCGCATCTACGGACCCGCCGTCCTGCCCATGCTGGCAGTGTACATCTCGCTCGCGATGGAGGCCATCGGCGACGTGACCGCGTCGTCCGAAGCGTCGCGCCAGCCGGTCAAGGGCCGCCTGTTCGACTCGCGCATCCAGGGCGGCGTCCTCGCGGACGGGCTGAACGGCCTGCTTTCCGGACTCGCGATGAACGCGCCCGTGTCCATCTTTGCGCAGAACGTGCGTCGCTCGCCGCCACTCTTCCTCAACTTCAGAGGCTGACCCTCCTCATGCTCGCAGAACGGCGTCATCTCGGTCACGCGCTGCGCGAATCGCTTTGCCGGGTACTTCTGCGCCGCGTTCCTCATCCTCTTCGGCATCCTCGCCAAGATCTCGGGCGTCTTCCTCGCCATCCCCAACTCGGTCCTGTACGTCTCCCTCTCAGGCTCCCTTCGCCACTTATGCTGACAGCGACACGTGCACAGCGGCGGAGTAACGACGTTCCTCTTCGCGTCGGTCGCCGTCTCGGGCCTCAAGATCCTCTCGACCGCCGCCTTCAGCCGGCGCGACCGCATCATCCTCGCGTCGGCGCTGTCGTTCGGACTCGCCACTATGCTCGTCAAGGACTGGGCGAGCTACATCTTCACGTACGCTGGCAGTAACGCGGCGCTGAAGGGCTTCTTGAACTCTCGTGCGTGCCTTTTCTCGCCGCCGTGCCTTTCCTCCCCTCCTACGCCAACCCCTTCGACGGCCCGCTTCGCTTCCCGCACGGCGCATCTGCTGACGTTTTCGCCTCTTCTCGCAGTGATCATCATCCTCTCGACGCCCTTCCTCATCGCGGGCATCCTCGCCTCCCTCCTGAACGCGACGCTCCCGGCGGACCCCGAAGCAGACGACGAGGCGCAGCGCCCCGCGCTCCTCGACGACGACGCGGCCGACTCGCTCGAGCTGGGGCACCGCGTGAGCCCCGCTGTGTCTGCAGGCAAGGCGCGCGCGGAGGAGGAGGAGGATGTCAAGGTCGTCTAGGCTGGCGGGATTGGGGGTTGTTGTCCGTATGTGCATCTGTCATTCGAGTCTGTTCTGTGCTCTTCAGGCCTGGCGCTCTGCCGGCTCCGCCCGCCCGCGCACGAGCAGCGAGCGAAGGCGGAGCTTGGGAAGGTTGAGTGGCTCGTCTCTCGCTCGCTTTCTCGCGCTCCCCTCACAGCGTCCATCGGCGACGTTGTTGACATGGTCCTTCTACTCACTCGGCACACGCTCCTGCGCTGTCGAGGACGATGGGTCGCCTCGTTCTCATCGGGTGCGCCGCTCGATGCGCTCCGCCTCCTTGCTTCGGCTCTGCCCATTCGCCGTCCCTCGCTTGGTCCTCGAGCTATCGAGTACCGCTGGCGGAGCACGAGCGTCAGCGAAGGGGGAGGAGCACAAGCGGAACTTGAGAAGGTCAATCAGGAGAGCAGCTGCTTCCGCTCTCACGCGAGGAGGGACGAAAGGAGAGCGTCGCAAAGAGCGTGCGTTTCGTGGCAAGAATAACGACAGGAAGACCACTACGGAGACCGAGAACCCGGGGTACTGAAGGGACGGGGGGAAACAACGAGGGAGCGCGCGCCTAGAGGACGTAGGCGAGGATCTTGCGACCCATCGACTTGCTCTCGGTCGACACCTCGGGGTCCGCCTCGAGCTCGGTGAGGCCCGACTGGTCGCGCGAGCCCGAGACGAAGTCCATCTCGGACGGCGACGGGCCGCGCTCGTTGCGGCGCCAGATGTAGCGGTAGAAGACGACGAGGACGGGGAAGAACGCGATCGGGAAGTACGACGTGACGAACCTGTGCGCGGGACGGCGGGTCAGCGGCGTGGAGAGGCAGGAGAGCGGGAAAGCGGACGCACGTCGAGGAGTCCCAGTTGCCCTTGAGGAAGACGGACCAGCCGTTGAAAAGGAGGACGATGGCGGAGAAGATCATGCCGAAGTAGGCGAGGAAGGGCTGGAGCGGCGCGCGGTAGGGGAGGAGCGTGCGGTCGATGTTCTGCTCCTTGAGGCCCTTGTGCCACTGGGTGTACGTGTAGCAGATACCGCACCACGTGAGGAGACCGCAGACCGACTGTAGAGTGCGTACGAAGCGTCAGCATCGGTGCAAGAAGGAGGAGAGGCAGGAAACGAACCGTCATGTTGGCAAAGTAGCCGAAGACCTTGCCCGCCGAGGTCGAGCCGACCGACATGAAGGAGGAGCGAGAAGGCGACGCCGACGAGGACGGTGACCCACGGGAGACCCCAGCGGTTCGTCTTCTTGAGGATGGCGGGCGCCTGGCCGTTGAGGGCGAGGCCGTAGAGCGCGCGCGACGAGGTGTAGAGGTCGGACGACGCGGCCGACCACGCCGAGGACAAGAGGCAGGCGTTGATGATGGACGGGAGCGCCTTGATGCCGGCGTTCTGGATGGCAATGACGAAGGGAGCGGACGCGGCGGTACCGCTGCCGAGGTTGAGGCGGGCGTCGGTCGAGGGGACGAGGAGGCCGGTGATGAAGACGCTGCGGGGTGCACATTGTGTCAGAACACGCCCAGGGCGAGAAAAGAGGGTATGCGGCTCACCCGAGGATGTAGAAGAGGAGAATGCGGATGTAGACATTCTTGATCGCACGCGGGAGGGTCTTGCGCGGGTCCTTGGTCTCGCCGGCGGCGATGGCGACAATTTCGGTACCGATGTACGAGAACGAGGCCTGAATAAGGACAGCCCACACGCCGAGGAAGCGGCCGGTAGCGCCCTCGATGCCGGCGTACTGGACGAACGCGCCCGGGTCGCGCCAGTACTTGGTGCCGATGTACTCGCCGTTCGGGCCTGCGGAGTGTGCGACTCGTCAGCGCTAGAAGGGGGAGGAGGGGGAGAGGAAGGGGGGGAAGGGCGGGAAACTCACCGCCGCCGCAGTCGATGATGATGCCGAGGATGATGAGCCCGATGATGGTAAGGACCTTGATGATGGCGAACCTGCGCAGCGGACAGGGGAGTCAGCAGCGGAAGAGCGGCAGTTGGGAAGGAGGACGACGCACCAGAACTCGGCCTCGCCATAAGCGCGCGAGCCTCCGAAGTTGATGGCGCAGGCGACGACGAGGCAGATGGCGATCCAGACGCCGGGGTTGACCGTCTTATTCCAATACCCGATAAGAACCGCCGCGGCATTCAATTCCGCAGGGAGGACGATGGTCTGCGGGAGGAAAACGGGGTCAGCGGCTGTGGAGACGCCCGGGGGCATACGGCGGTGCAAGGGCCGACGGCGGGGCGTGCAGGAGGACGCTGGGGAGCGCAGAGAGGGGTGGGAGGGGGGGAAGTCGGGAGCGAGGAGGCGGGGAGGTCGGGAAGGCCGGGGGACGGCCGGAGGAGGAGGGGGAGGGGTCTGGCGGCGTCTGGGAGCGTGTACAGTGCGCTGGCGGCGTTACGTACCCAGTTATACCAGTAGTTCCATCCCACCAAGGACGCAGGAACGAAGGAGGGTCAGCAGGGACGGTGGGAAGGAGGGGAGGGGAGACTCACTGGCGAAGCCGAGAGCGGGCGAGGCGAAGCGCCGCGCGAGGGTGATGTGCCCTCCCGCGATAGGCAGGTGCGCAATCATCTCGCCGAGGGAGACCATGACGGCGTAGCACATCGCGCCGATGGCGGAGTAGCTGAGGGCGGGAAGGAGGCGGGTTAGGAAGGCGCGAGGTGGGGAGCGCGGACGGCGACGCACCCGATGAGCAGACCGGCGGGACCACCGTTGCGGAGAGCGCCTGCGGTACCGAGGAATAGACCCGTGCCGATAACACCGCCGATGGAGACTGCGAGGAGGCGAGGAGGAGGATCAGTCGCTAGCGACCGAAGACGAGACCTTCGCGCGAGAGCTGTCGCGCTGCGAGACGGCGACGACGACGCACTCATCTGGACATGGCGACCCTTGAGGCTGGAGGATCGGGAGGGAAGCGAGGGTCAGGAGATGCGCGTGAGAGAGGGGGGCGGGGTCCGGCGCACCCGCGGTGGAGGTTCTGGTTGCCCTCGCCCTCGCCAGAGAACGTGACCGTCGTCGGCTGGGCGTTCTTCTCCAGGTCCGTCTTGGAGTACGTCTCCTCGAGGCCCGACATCGCGAGCGTCGATCGAGGGGAGGAGGAGGGGGAAAGGGAGAGGGGCGGTGTCGAGAGAAGCGAGTCCCGGGTGGACTGCGGAGGGGGGAAGGGAGCGGAGGGAGTCGCGAGAAGAAGCAAGCGTGAGAGAGAGAGACAGAAGAGAGGGAGAGCCAGCGGGGTGCGACCTCGAGCGGGCTGGCGGTGGCGCGAGAGGCCCCGTGCGTTGATACGGACGCCGTTTACAGCGTTTTGCACGGCCCAGAGCACGGGAGCAGCTTAATTTGGGTGGGAAGAGAGGAGGCGATGGGGGCGGCGGGCGAGGCCTGTGTGATCGAGGAGGACGAAGGCGGCGTTCCTCCCCAGCGGCGAGTCGCGCGAGCGCGTTCTCGCCTCGCCCGCCCACCCATGCAGCTTTTCTCGTTGGCCAGGGGGTGCACAGGCGGCGCTGGGGCGAAGGAGGGCGATGCGAGTGAGGCGCGCCGCCTCCCGCCGTATCTCTGCACCCCCGCAGCTGCGGGAGGCGCTGCTGAGCGGGAGGCCGTACAAGCGGGGAGTCCACGGGCAATTCGCGGCGCAGGGATCAGGAGCGCGCGATTGCAACGGAGAGTGCGCGGAGCCGCGCCCTGCAAAAGTTGGTCGGCGATGGCGACGACGTTTCGCGTGGCTTCGCGAGGTTTTCCGGCGCTGAACTTCGGCTCTGCAAACGCGATCTGTACACAGGAGAAAGCGCACCACAAGGTCCGCAGGGGCCGGAGGTCCGATCGAGGAGGAGCTCCTCTGTCAGGCTGCGCCGCCTCCGCGCGGAGGCTCCGCTTCATCACCCTCTCCTCGTCTCCCGCGCATCCAGTTTCCCTCGGTCTTTCTCCCCACTTTGCTTAGATCATCCCTCGCCACCCTTCTAGCATGTTCTTCCTCCGTAGACCTCCCGAGGGAGAGAGGCGAAGCAGCGAGAGAGAGGCGAAGCAGCGAGATCTCGTCTTCGCCACTCTTGATATTCCGACCGTCTCGTTCTCATCCGTCTCGTCTCCGTTCGTCGCCGTTCGACTCTCTGTACCCTCCTGTACCCCTTTGTACCATCCCCGCCGTTCCTCCCATCCTCTGCGAGGTCCCCTTTCCCTGCGCATCGGCCCGCAGCCCGCGGATCGTCTGCTGCTTAGCGCTTGCAATAGCAGACTGTCGCGTTCTACTCGCAGACGTGTCGCTTAGAGCTGCTTTCTGAGCGCCCCTCCCTGCGAGTTGGCTGCTGCCCCCTTACATCCTCCTTTTTTCGTGCTGTATCTCGCATCGCAGGCAGAAACGGCGTCAAAACACGCCTGCACGCAACTGCACGCCTGCAAAGGTTCCGCTGAGTGCGGGCAACGATCTGTGTGGCTGGCGCGGACGGGAAGGCCATTGCTGGGTGAGCGGCGTGAGGCGGTGACCGGGCTGAGGAGGGCGGAGCGACTTTCGCGGGTCCTGAACACTCCTTCGTCCTCGCGCACCGCAAGACCGCTCCAACGATCGGGAAGCGAGCCCGAACTCGAGGGCAGGACAGCCGCAGAGCGAGAAGAGTGGGTGCAAACGACCGCCGTCCACCTTCGCAATCCGCTCGCATACGCTCCCTGCGCCTTCTTCTGCGGGAGTGTACCGAGCTCCCGCCCTACGCTGACTCCGTTGCGGCGAAGGCGAGCCTCTCCGGTCCCGACGTGAGGGAGAGTGCTTCTCCTGCGGCGACACCCTCGCTTTCACGCTCATCTCGATGGGGACGACAGAAGCTGTTCATTCGGCACAGACGCAGGGCACTATGTACGACACAAGCGGGGAAACACACGCAGACCCGGAACCGTGAAACCTGGGAGAGCGCACGCTCAGTGCTCGACGGCGCGCTCCTTCCCAAAGTCGGCCCCGCTCGTGCGGACCGAGTCGCTCTGCCCCTCCTGCTCGAAGCGCGCCATCGTGCTCTCCTTGGCCTTGGCAGCCGCGCGCCTTGGCCTGCCGCACGGCGGACGACGCCGACGCGGCGAACGTGTGTGCCGACTCGTCCTCCGCCGGCGAGTGGAACACGGCGCGCGGGTTCGGGTGGTCCTTGCGCGAGGCCCAGAAGTCGGGGTTGTAAGACTTGAACTGCGGGCGCGGGAGTGCGGTGATGTATGAGGGGAGGGGGAAAGGAGGGGAAGGGGCGGTGAGGAATGTAGGCGGGGCGGGAGAGCGTACAAGTCAGTTCCTGCTACGCACTTGCCCCGGCTGTATCCTCCGACTCTTCCGCGTTGCCGAGAGGGTGGCAGACGTCGAGGAAGATGGTCCGGAGAAGCCACAGCGCGCGAGGGTGGAGAAGCGCACCTTGGTGTTCTGGTGCTGCTCAACGTCGTTCCACGGCTCGGGGCGCTTTTTCTTATTGATCGACACGTCCGGCTGCGTTGCGTGCGCCCAGAGAGTCAGCCGTGTGTTGAGGGCACGTGGAGCCTCGCGCGAGCGGAAGTGGGGGTGGCGCGCACGACGACGGGAGGGGAGGACGCACCGAGGTGCGGAGGTAGTGCTGGCTGATGCCAACGGCGGCAATGATGCCGCCTCCGACTGCGACGCTGTGTGCGGGCGAGGAGGGGGGTGAGCAGGCGGCGAGGTGGGGGAGCCGAGAGTGTGGAGAAGGGAGCGGGGAAGGGGGAGAGCGTGCGCACAAGAGGGGCGTGAGGGACGGGTCGCGCTTGACGAGGCGAACAATGGCAGCCATGGTGCGTTGCTGGGCGGTGGAAGGTGTAAGAGTGAGGAGAAGGAGGGAGAGCGTGACCGCGCGTGCACGCCTCGCACCCGGGCGAGCCTCCGTCCACCCACTCTCGCAGGGACGAGTGCAGACGCGCCCAGTGGCTTTCGAGGGCGTAACGGAGCCGTCGAGGACGTGCACACAAGCGCCCGCGTCCTACCGGCGTCAACGCCTCCGCCTCCCCGCTTGCAGCTGATGAGGCTTTTGCGCAGCCCGCAGGCGTATCCAGCCCTCTTTGCGCATCTGAGGTCGTACTAGAGCCGTGTTTGGTCCCCCCGACCGATGGAGAAGCGCGCTTCCGGCCGACGACGGCACGACGTCCTCCTCTCCAGCTCGAGCACCGCTCTCGACGCAGTCCCACCCACTCGCCCCTTTCAGCTCCTCTCGAGCGAACCTCACCTACCACTACCATGTTCACGACGGCCCGCCAGCGCAGCCAAACGCGAGAGGGACGATAAAACGGATCCTTTGCATTTGCTCCTTTTCCCGCAGCCTCCCTCCTGCTCGTTTCGCCCCTCCCTTCAGGTCTCCGCTCCCCTCTCTCGCGCAGCTACTCCTCCTGGAAGTCGTACGGCAGCCACTTGCCCGTGAGCGTGATCTGCACGTTGTCGGCGCCCTTCTTCTGCACCTTCTCGACCTTTGCCGAGAAGTTGATGGCGGACATGCTGCGCGGGAAGGAGTGTCAGGGAGGAGCGAGTAGAGAGAAGCGGGGAGGAGGGGTGGTGGCCGCACATGCCGTCGCCGACTGCGTGGAGACAGACAGAGTCAGTCGCGGGCAGAAGAAGAGCAGAAGAGGGACGCGAGGTGGGGTTCGCTCGCGTGGAAACGCACACTTCTCGTGGATGACGGATTTGATGCCGTATCCGTACACGAGGATGATCTCGTACAGGCGGTACAGCGTCGGGTCCGTCGGCGGCATGGGCGTGAGCGCGCCGCGCTCGGGGAAGTAGTTGGCGTGCCAGTGCCGGAGGAGGGGCTACTCGTGGGAAGCGCGGTCATTCGAGGCGGAAGAGGTGGAGAGTAGGGAGAGAGGCGTCATGAGCGAAGCTGAACAAGCGGCGGAGCGAGCGTGAGTGGGAGAAGGCAAGGACACACCCCATCCTGGAGCCCGAGCGTCTTTGCCAGCTTCTTCACCTCGTCCTGCGTCGGCTTTGCCTGTCCAAGCATGGGCCAGAGCCGGTTAGTCGAGCCGGGATTGGAGGACGTTGGAAAGTGACGCGGAGACGGAGTGAGGGCGAAGGCGCACCTGTCCGTAGAAAAGCGCCGCAATCCAGACCTCGTCCCGCCCAACCTTCTGCGCAATCTGCTCAAACGTGAGCGCTGCGGCGAGGAAAGCATCAGCAGCTGGACGAGCGATGCTCGTGACCCCCCTCGAGGCGGGATGGTCGACAGGCAATATCCTCGTTATGCGCTCCTGCCAGCCTGTGCCTGTAGCCGGGGAGCGAGAGACGCACCCTTGACTGCCTTGGCTTCGAAGAGGCTCTGCGCGGGCGTGCAGGCTGGTCAGCAGTCGTGCAGTCGGTTCGGCCTGAGGAAGCGGGGAAGGAGGGCGACGAGCGGTGTGCGCACCTGGTGGACCGAGTCGAGGGACTGAACGACAGAGGCCATGCTTGCTGCGTCTGTGTGGATGCTTTCGAGGAGGAGCGCTGGGAGAAGAGCGACGACGGCGACGGGCTGGGGCCGAGGGCCGTCGGGATGTGGGGGAGCGCGTCGTTGTCGAGCTGTCCTCCCGGCTCTGCCTCCGCTTCGCTCGCTGGACCTTGTCGTGCACCGTCGAGCCTGGCCTGCACCCACCAGCTGCGCCCGCTTCGAACCTGCACAGCCGGAGGGTCGAGCGCGATGATCGCGGCGGCGTTCGCGAGAGGAACTTCGCACGCGCGCCAGTGCTTCTCCCCGCGCGCCGTGCTGTGGCTAGGCTGGTCCTGTTGCTTGAGCTTCTGAGCACCCGCTCGTCTTCCACAACGACGCTCTCGGTGCCGGGCTCATGCCGCCGCTCCGCCTCGAGCAGATTGACGCTCGCCGCCCGCGAACAAGCGGGGACGAGCGCAAGTCGGTAGACACACCGCCGCCGACGCCGCGACGACAGTCGGCATACGCCAACCTCGAGTCGCCCCTCGACCGCAAGGGCGCGCCGAGGGGCTCCGTCGTGACCCCCGCCGCCGCCGCGTTCGCCTCGCCGCTCGACCTTCACTACCCCTTCCTCTCGCCCTTCTCCATCACGAGCAGCGCGTCGTCCGAGAACCTTTCCGGCCTTCTCGACGACGCCGATGATGGGAGCCCGCAGGCGACCTGGCCCGCCCCGTCCGCCTACTCCGTCTCGCCCGTCCCCTCGTCCTCGCGCGCACGCCTCCCCCTCCCCCGCACGCCGCCCCCGCCGCAGCATGACTATGATGCCGGCCGGAAGCCACGCAATTCGCTCTCCGTCACCCTCTCGCGCGCGATGCGCCCCCGGTCGCTCACCTCGTCGAAGCTCACACGCTTTGAGGTCGCGCTTGTCGACCGCCTCGCCGACTTCCTCGAACAGGAGGACACGATGCAGACTATCCGCGAGGCGAGCGGCGTCATCAGCGCGGAGCTGACGGGCGCCAAGGGCACTCGCCGCTTCGTCTGCTGCGGGAGTGCCAGTGCGGTCAACAAGGCGAGGCAGCTTGTCGACGCGAGGTGCGCCCCTTTTCTCTTCTTCTCAGCTCGTACTCACCTCAACATCGTGTACAGGCTCTCGCAAACGCCTTTCCGCGTCGCTCTCTCCCTCCGCCTGCCCAGCGTCCCCCCTTCCTACGTCCTCTCTCTTCACCCCGCGCCGCCTCCTCCCCTCAGCGACGGACTTGCCTCCATCTTCCCCTTCCGCCGTCTCGTCGCCCAGCCTCCCTCTGCGTCAGACAGCGCGCCCCCTTCGCCCGTCCGCCCGTCCATCCACCCGCTCACACCTCGCAAGCCATCTCGCTCGCGCTCGCGCTCGCGGTCCCGTTCCCGGCCCTCCTCTTTCCACGCCTTCTCGAAGACCGACAGCGGCACTTCCCCCCTCACGACGCCCTTGTCCGAGCGGTCTACGGAGCCGTACTACCCCGGTCCTTCGTCGCCGGCGTCAACCTCGCCCGGCGACTCTGCGCGCTCCATCCCGCTCCTCGGCGGCGCGAGCAGCCTCGGTAACTCGCCCTCGTCCGGCCCCGCGCTCCCCGCCATCGGGGACTTCGCCTCCCAACGTGACGCGTACGTCGGCGCGCTCGTCGACGAGCTCGAGACGTGGATCGCGAGGCGCAGCCTCGTCCGCGTCAAGATCCTCGTCGGGACGCAGGGGTGGCTTAGGACCGAGGGCCAACTCGCGCGCGAGAGGGACTTCAGCGTCGAGGAGCTCGAGCGCGTGTCGGTACGTTTTTCGCCTCCTGCTCCAGCATTCTCAGACTGCTGACCGGCCTGCGCGCGCAGCTCACTCCTGCGTGCCCGTTCGGCTCTCCGCACTTCGTCCCTCCCTCTCGCGCAGCGCGGCGCACGCGCTCCTCGACCGCGTGTGCGCAAGCGGCGAGGGCTTCGAGTGCACGAAGCAGTCGAGCCAGGTGTACCTCACGCTGCTGGACAAGCGGCGGGCGGTGTACGGCGTCGCGACCGCCGCACTCAAGGTGCGCTCCCTCCTCCTCGAGCCCTCTCGCCGCGGACGCCCTAACAAGCGGAATGCGCGCAGGGAAGCGACCTCCGCGCGCTCGGCCCGGGCGAGACGGGCAGCGGGACGCTGAGCCTCAAGAAGTGCTCGACGCTCCCGAGCACGCCGTTTTCGCTGTCGATTGCTGCGCCGCACGTCGACGATGGGGAGGGCGAGGGGGAGGGGGGCGAGATGCGTGAAGGGACGGACTTGAGGGTTAAGGTGCTCGGTGCGCTTCGTTCCCTTGTCCTTCCCTTCTCGTGTCTTCGTTTGAGTCGTTGCTGACCCTCAACGCGCGCACGCGCAGCCGACAAAGCCGCCACCTCGCCCTCGGAGGAGCTCTCCTCCGCGATGCAGCTCGCGACGTGGTGCCTCGACAGCGAGGGCGTCTTCGCCGTCGACGCCGTGCTGAACCCGCAGCGGTTCAGCCCGAACCAGACGCGCGTGACGTGGAGGGCGAAGGAGCGATGGGAGAACGAGGTGCGCCCCCTTGTGCTCGCTCCCTAGCGCGCTCGCTCCGCGGGCACCGCGACCAGCAGACGGGTTGCGCGTCCACGTACGACAACGAAGACTGACGGTCGTCCGCCCTCGGTTCTTCCGCGCCACGCTCATCGAGTCGCGCCTCTCCCCTTCCCGCGCCCATGCCTGGGAGGTCGAGCTCTCCTCCCCCGCGCTCAACGCCGCCCTCGCCGACTGCAGCCTCAACTACCTCCGTCGCAAGTGGGACCGCGGCAAGATTGAGCGCCTCGTTGAGGAGCTGGTCGAGTGGGCGGCGGGGGTGGTTGATGCGCGGGAAGGGGAGGCGAAGAGGGGTAGGGGCGGGAATAAGGGCGAGGACGCGACGCGGTAGAGCGCGCTGGTCGTAAGGCTCTCGTTGTCGCTTCCATGGGTCCACAGGGTCTTGCAGCCAGTCTGCCGCTGCCGCTTGCTCGCGGCGTGCGCTCAGCTTCGCCCGCCTCCCCCATCCCTCCTCTCTTCCCGCCCAAATTGAGCTGCACCCGTGCTCTGGGCCGTGCGAAACGCTGTAAGCGGCGTCCGTATCAACGCACGGGGCCTCTCGCGCCACCGCCCGCCCGCTCGTGGTCGCTCCCCGCTGGCTCTCCCTCTCTTCTCTCTCTCTCTCGCACGCTTGCTTCTTCTCGCGACTCCCTCGGCTCCCTTCGCCCCTCCGCAGTCCACCCCGGGACTCGCTTCTCTCGACACCGCCTCTCCCCCTTTCCCCCCTCCTCCCTTCGATCGACGCTCGCGATGTCGGGCCTCGAGGAGACGTACTCCAAGACGGACCTGGAGAAGAACGCCCAGCCGACGACCGTCACCTTCTCTGGCGAGAGCGAGGGCAACCAGAACCTCCACCGCGGGTGCGCCGGACCCCGCCCCCCTCTCTCACGCGCATCTCCTGACCCTCGCTTCCCTCCCGCTTTTCCAGTCTCAAGGGTCGCCATGTCCAGATGAGTGCGTCGTCGTCTCCGTCTCGCAGCGCGATAGCCCTCGCGCGAAGGTCGCGCCTCCGGTCGCCAGCTCCTGACCCTCCTCCTCGCCTCTTCGCAGTCTCCATCGGCGGTGTTATCGGCACGGGTCTCTTCCTCGGTACCGCAGGCGCCCTCCGCAACGGTGGTCCCGCCGGTCTGCTCATCGGGTGCGTCGCCGTCCGCGCTCCCCACCTCGCGCCTTCCTAGCCCGCCTCCTCCGACCCTCAGCTATTCCGCCATCGGCGCGATGTGCTACGCCGTCATGGTCTCCCTCGGCGAGATGATCGCGCACCTGCCTATCGCGGGAGGGCACATCACCCTCGCGCGGCGGTTCGCCTCGCCCGCTCTCGGCTTCGCCAGTGAGTCTCCCCTCCCCTCCTCCTTCCCACCGCCCCTGCTGACCCTCCTACGTTCCTGCGTCCTTGGTGGGGTGGAACTACTGGTATAACTGGGTACGTAACGCCGCCAGCGCGCTGTACACGCTCCCAGACGCCCCGGGACCCCTCCCCCTCCCCCCCCGGCCGTCCCCCGCCCTTCCCGACCTCCCCGCCTCCTCGCTCCCGACTTTTCCCCCGTCCCACCCCTCTCTGCGCTCCCAGCGTCCTCCTGCACACCCCGCTGTCGCCCCTTGCGCCGCCGTATGCCCTCGGGAGCCTCCCCAGCCGCTGACCCCGTTTCGCTCCCGCAGACCATCGTCCTCCCTGCGGAATTGAACGCCGCGGCGGTTCTTATCGGCGATTGGAATAAGACGTTCAACCCGGGCGTCTGGATCGCCATCTGCCTCGTTGTCGCCTGCGCCATCAACTTCGGAGGCTCCCGCGCTTACGGCGAGGCCGAGTTCTGGTGCGTCGTCCTCCTTCCCAACTCGCGCTTATGCGCTGCTGACTCCCCTGTCCGCTGCGCAGGTTCGCCATCATCAAGGTCCTCACCATCATCGGGCTCATCATCCTCGGCATCATTATCGACTGCGGTGGTGGTGAGTTTCCTCCCTTCCCTCCCTTCTCCCCTCACCCTCCTCCACCTTCCGCCCGCTGACGAGTCGCACGCCCCGCAGACCCGAACGGCGAGTACATCGGTACCAAGTACTGGCGCGACGCCTCCCTTCCTTCTTCCCAGCGCCCCTGCTGACCTTCCGCCTGCTCAATGAGCTGGACTATTCACGTTCCTTTCGCTTCTGTGCTTCCTCGGGGTCTTGCTCGCTAACCCGTGTCAGCCGCGCTGCAACCTCGAGGAAGCGCTCCACCGGCTCCTACGCTTGCGTCGCCGTTCCCGCTCGCTACCAACAGCGCCAGGGGAGTATAGCTTTCTCTCGCCGTTGTATGCAGTGCGCGTGCGCGTGCAATACGCCGTTGTACCGCACCTCGGCCCATCTCATCAACTTAGGAAGGTCGCCCACTTTGCACGCGCGCATTCACAGAGAATCCCCTGGACATGGCACGCTATACACCCCGATAAGCCCTACAGATCGTCTCTACACGCCTTGCGAGCCGCTGGGTAGGCGCCCCGTACGGAGCCACGCCTGCACGCTGTCGCCTTGCGGCTCCGTTGAGGCTGGGGCGTCTTTGGGCGCGTGCGAGGGGAACACTACCCCGCAGCGGTCAGTCTCGTGTCACAGAGCGAGAAAGAGCAGGAACGCACGCATCCGCATCGTCCCCTGCACGCCGCGCTTGAAGCTGTTCGTCCTCTTCCTCCCTCCGCCCTCGACCTCCGCACGACCCTTGACGCCGCCGTCCTCCCTCTCGCCGTCTGAGACGCTCCCGCCCACCTCGCCGCCGAACAGCCGCGCGCGGGAGACGCCCGCAACTGGCGGGGGCGGGCGCTGCTTCGGTGGGGACTCGCGCGGCGGGCGCGAGGGGCGGGCATCGAGCGGCAGTCGGGCGGGTGCGGCGGCCGAGAAAGGCGGGAAAACGGGCGCAGGGGGTGGGGGCATCGGACGGTTCGAGGGCGCGAAGCCGCCGACGCCGGCGGGGAAGGGCGCGGCCGTGCGCGGGAGAGGCGAGGGGACGGCCGGCAGGGTCGGCGTCGTGCGCGACTTGCTGAGCTTGCGCGGGCGACGCGACGGTAGGTCGCTCGAGGTAGTCGGCGTCGACGCCGTCGGGGGCGTCGAGTCCTCCTCGGCCTGGGGCGGGGCCGACGCGCGCTGCAGTGGCGGCTTCGGCAGCGGGGCGTTGCTCGCGACGGTGTCGTACGCCGCGACGTGCGTGTCGACGCGGCGCTTGAGACTGAGCCCGCGGCGGAAGGCGAAGGGGAGGCGTTTGGGCTTGTCGGGCGTGGGCGAGGGGGACGGGGCGGGCGCGGTGCTTGACGAGCGCAGCGCGTCGAGGTCGAAGGCGCCGACGACGGGGCCCTTCGACTTGAGCGTCTCGATCGACGTCGATGCGGTGAGCAGATCCAGGTACTGTTGCGCAGCCTGCAGTCGAGAAGGAGTTAGCGCAGACCGACAGCGGAAAGGCGGGCGGAGCGGCGCACCTCTTCATCCAGTTCGTTCGCACGCTCGAGCTCCGACTCGAGCTCGTCGATCTCGGCGCGGAGGTTAGAGATGACCTGCTCCTGCTGTGCGAGCGACGTGGCAAACCTGCGGTCCGGAGCGTCAGAATGGCGCTACATAGCGGTAAGAGCCAACGCACTTCTCCTTGAGCACGTTCAAGTTCTTGTCAATCTCGGCAAGCTGCGCAACCGCCAGTCAGTCTACGAATGGCGGGGAGGGGAAAGGCCACGCGCACCTCCTTCTCGCCTTGCTCGCACTCGCGCTCATACATCTCGGCCTTCTTCTTCTCGCGCCTGACCGCCTCCGCCAGCTGCCCAAGCACGACGTCCTTGCTGAGGCTCGCGGTCGACCCCGTGCTCGGGCTGCGCTGCCTCGGCGCGCCCACGACGGGGACCTGGCGCCCTCCTGCGTCCGGCGCGTCCGCGACGCCCGCCTTGTTCAGCCCCGCAACGGGCGGGCGGCGCGGCTTCCGCGGCGGGAGGACGGGCGTTCCCCTTCGCCGCTGAACGGCGACCCGAGCCCCGCGCCACTCGCCTTGCTCAAGCTCGCCTTGCGGCGCGCGCGGCGTCCTCGTCCGCCGCCTGGTCCCGCTCCTCCTGCGATGCCCGGCGCGCCAACTCCTGGATGCTCTTCTCCCTCCGTGGGCGTGCGGCGCCCTCCCCTTCGTCGAACGGCGGGACCGGCACGCGCCGCACGCCCGCTCCCACGCGGCCGGACGAGCCCGACCCCGAGCGCGAGCCCTCGCGCGCGACGGGGAGGCCCGGCGGCGGGGGCTTCTCGGGCGAGTGCGCATTCGCAGGCGTGACCATCCCGCCGGCGAGGCGCTCGCGGATGCTGAACTCGTCGTCGCCGTCGCCCGCGGCTGCGGCGTCGCGGAGCGCGCGCTGCGCCTCCTGGCTCGCGAGGAGGCGTGCACCGGCTTTGGGGCCGAGGGCGGCGGATGCGCCGCGCTCGAGAGCGCGGGGCGGGCGCTGTGGCGCTGCTGGAGAGGGGGAGGCGGAGAAGGGGGTCGGTGAGCGGGGGCGCTCGAGCGAAGGGAGGTCG
Organism: Rhodotorula kratochvilovae; assembly: GCA_019926025.1. Lineage (NCBI taxonomy): Eukaryota > Fungi > Basidiomycota > Microbotryomycetes > Sporidiobolales > Sporidiobolaceae > Rhodotorula > Rhodotorula kratochvilovae. Next base: position 105,210 of record JAHSUG010000016.1, read on the forward strand.
TTCGTCGAGGCTGACGCGGAGGGGTTGGCGAGGAGCTTGCGCGACTTGGAGAAGGGGCCGAAGAAGGACGAGTTGGAGGACGTCTCGCCCGGCGGGAGGATCGGGACCGAGGTCACGCTGTTCGCGCGGCGGAGGAATGGGAACGCCGGCATGCTGCTCCGGGTGTCCGAGGCGGTCGTCGGCGACGAGCGAACCGACGCCGTCTCGAGGGGCGTAGAGAGCGAGTGGAACGCGAGGGGATGGTCGATTGCGCCGGGGGCGACCGCGGAGAGGCGGGGCGAGGGGCCCGAGCGTCTTGCGAGGTGGCCGTTGTGAAGCTCGAGGCGGACTGGAAGCCCTGCGAGTTGGCGAAGACGGGCTGTAGCGAGCGGTACAGCTGCGCTGCGTCGGCGAACGAGGTCTGCGAGGTCGGCCGCGAGAGAGGATAAACAACCTCCTCGGTCGGCGAGTCGGTGTCGCCGCTGCGGGTCGAGGCAGAGGCGGGCGAGGAGCGCGACGACGGGGTCGAGAAGGCGGATCCTGGCAAGCGAGGAGCAGCGCCCGGCATGGGCACGAGCAGGGCGGGAGGAGAAGGAGCGAAGACAAGCGTCGCTCGAAAGGGCGATCGCGCGGAGGGTCTCCTATCCGTAGCACCGCCTGCGCGGGGAAGGAGCCCGTGAGCAGTTCGTGCTGACGCTCTTGCTGTGCGTGCTCTTGCTCAGCTGATGCGCGGCGCAGTCGCGAGGCGGGATCGAGACAACATGCACAAGAAGGAAGCGGCGGAAGCAAAAGACAAGGAAGAAGGCCACCCTCACGCCACCGCCTGCGAGCTGCTCCTGCGCCTGATCAGCCCAGGGAACACGCGCGACCACCTCCCGCCGTTGCGCTGCAGCTCGGGGTGCACCGCGCTGTGGCGCTGCTCGTCGAGCGAGTCGCGCCAGACGCTGCGGTCGAGCGCGAGCTCCGCCGAGGTGGGCGCCGCACCAGGCGAGTGCATGCCCGCGGGGAGGGTGTACGGCGGGTCGCGGCGCTGGAAGGGATGGCCGACGATGAGCGAGGTCGGGCGCTCGGGGCGGGGCGGGCGGATGACAATGCTCGAGGGGGCTGTCGACGGCGGGAAGTCGCGCGCGTCCATCGGCGGTGGCGAAGCCGAGCGCGGGTACGGTACACGCCCTCCTGCTCGTCCGCGCTGTCGCTCGTCGCGCCGCCCTCGCTCGCCTCGCGCGCCGCCGCCGCCTCCTCGCGCGCAGCCTGCCTCTCGCCGAGAGCAGCGCAAGGTACGCCTCTGCCTCGTCAGCCTCGACGTGCAGCGCCTCTTCGAGCGTGCGGCGCGCGCGCGCGAGGTCCCGCCGCAGGAGGCGATGAGCGCGGCGTTCTGGTCGCGGAGGTGGAGAGGCGCGCCTCCTCGTCGAGAACTCGCGGTGTTTGCCTCGACCTGCGTGCGCCATAGCTCCGTCAGTCGAGCGCGTTCAGATTTCCACCGTCGCCGCGCCCACACGGCGAGGGAAAGCAGCTGCAACGAGCGAACGCACCTGATCCTCGACAGCGACCATCTTGCGGCCCAATCCTCCGCGCGGACCTTCTCGTGCTTGAGCTGCGCCGCGAGGGCGTCCAGCAGCGCGCGCTTGTCCGTCCGCGACGAGGTGCGCGTCCGGGCCGTCGCGGGGACGAGACGGGCGATGAGCGCGGCGGGCATGGGCGGGCGTGCGCGGGCGTATGGATGGACAGGACGAGCTGGAGTGTAGACTGGATGTGTGTAGCAGTGTCTCCAACGTCTACCGAGGCGGAACGAGCGAGTCGTCGTCGAACGAACTGATGAAGACGAGGACAAGGCGCGACGAGGCGGAGTCTGCGCGGATATCCTGCCAAAGCGCTGTTCTGCATCCTGAGACTCTGCAATGGCAGCCACGGCCTGCAAGCCAGCGCCCTCCCGCCAAACCAGTCGAACCTCCGCCTCTCCCACCGAAACCCGGCCGGAGCGGAGCACGACGAGTGAGTTGCGAGTGGTACAGAGTCTACACAGTGCGCGGAGAGCAAGTATACACACCGGATAAAGAAGCCTAAGATGCGGCGGAAGCCTGCGAATGGAAACACCCTGCCGAGAGAACCCCCCCTCCCTCTCTCCTCCACCGTCTGCAACTGTGCGGTCTGATATCAGTATAGCGCGCCGCCAGCGGCGTCTACTTCGTCTTGCGGTGCTCCTGGAGGCGCGCGAGAGAGTACGTCAGGATACTTCGTCCACTTCGACGACTGCCCCGTTCCACGAGCGAGAGCAGACGAGGGAAGCAAGCGCGACGCACCGGCTTGTGACTCGTCTCGTGGTCGACATGCACGAACGCGCGGTCGACCTGCGGGAGCTCCTCGAGCTTGTCCTGCAGTGCCTGGGAGCTGCTCCTCCCCTTTCGTCAGCACCCTACGAGGGAGGGATGCGGGAAGGGCACGCACACGTCGTGCGCAACGCGCAGCGGCGTCTCGCCCTTCATGACGAGGTCGACCTCGACGATGTAGCCCGGGCCGTTGTGGTACGCGACGCACGAGTCGATCGCCTCGATCTGCTCGGCGAAGGTCATCGCCTTGTAGGTGACGAGGTTCTGCGCACGCGGCAAAGCGAATCAGTACGGTTCATGCACGGGAGAAGGGGGACGGGGTGCAGCCGCGGGGGCAAGCAGCATCGGAAGGGGGAGAGCGGGGCGCACCTGGAACTCCATCGGCGCCGCCTTGCCCGCAAGGTGGTTGAAGTGCCCTGCGCACGTGTGACTCCACGTGACGATGAGCACGAGCGAGATGATCATCGCGCCGAGCGGGTCCTGCGCATGCGACGCTCGGGTCAGCTCAGCGACGGGAGGAGCGAGGCCAGACGCACAATCCACCACGCGATCTTGGCGCCTGCGGCCGAGGTGAACAGTCCGAAACCGTTGATGAAGAGGTCGTTGCGGCTGAGTGAGGGATAGCGAATTCGAAGTCAGTGTGGGAACGTCGAGGCGAGCGGAAGAGGCGAGACGCACTGGTCCTCCCACAGCACGCGGACCTGCGAATTCTTCCCGCGGATAGAGTAGCAGTAGAGGAAGAGGGAGAGCTTGGTCGCTGGTCGCGCGAACGGCAGGCGTCAGCTGGTGTGCGGGGGGGCGGGGGGAGGACGTGACGCGAGACACACCGAAGGCGATGCCGACGACGACGAGCGCAGGGATGTGCAGCTCCTTGTCCTCGTTCCGGCGCGCGAGGTCCTGAATCGAGAAGGCCTGCGGGTCGAGCGAGGAGACGGTTAGTCCGTCCGTTCAAGGCTGGGTTGACTGGGCAGAACGCACGACGAGGATCATGGAGACAGCGCCCATGATGCCCGAGTAGATGATGTCGCCTGTGCGAGGCTTGCGGTCAGCGATTCGGCAGCGGAGACACCGGCGAACGAGCGCGACGCACCGATCGACTCGAACTTGCTACCACCACCGGGGTACTTCTTGTAGTCGACCGTCCGCGCCTTGTGATGACACCACCACAGGATGAGGTTCGCCGCCGGGTCGAAGACGCTGTCGATGGCGGTACCGAAGATGGAGAGCGAGAGCGACGAGATGGCGGCGTAGAGCTGGAGGATGGCGAGGATGCTGAACGCGCGCAGAGTCAGCATGCGAATGGGTAGGACACGGACGGCCGCATAGCAGGATTGCTTGAAGCATGAAGCAAGGCTTGCGGGGGAGCAGCGAGGGTGAAAGAGCACAACACACCAGTTGGCAGCGAGCGAGCCGTAGATAGCGATCTTGATCTGCGGCACGCGAGGAGCGTCAGCCTGTGTCTCTTACTCAACAGTGCACAGATAGGGAGACGCACCGCCAGCCTGTGCGAGTCCTCGTCCTCCTCCGCCTCGCGCACGTGGTCGTCAATGTGCTTGAGGAGGCCCTCGATGTGCTGGTTCTGGCGCTTGTAGAACGCGTGGCTCTTGACCTTGCGCCTGCGTAGCTCGGAGAGCTGCTCGTCCGTCTGGACGCGCGAGCGGAGGAGGAGCGGGTCATGCGAGGAGGTCGGCGTGAGGGCGGGGAAGTAGCCCAGGGTGGGCCCGAGGCCGGGCGTCTGGGCGGGGCTCGCGCCAGGAGACTGCAGCGGGCTGCTCCCTGCCTCCAGGTCGGAATGGCGGGCGTGGTCGAGTGGGGCGGGGGCGCCGAACGCCGCGAGGTGCTGAGCGGCAAGGGTTGGCGAGCGCGGCGGGGTCGGAAGCGACTCGGCGCTGCCCTTGTTGGTTTGTTCCAGCGGGTGGCTCGTCATCGCGGGTCCCATTTCGTAGTAGTGTGGGAGCGGGAGAGGGAGGGACAAGCGATCTTGTGCGGCGAGCTGATGAAAATGGATCTCGGGCTATGCTCGATCCGAGCGGGTGGGCGGACGTGCTCCTCTGCTGCAGGGACCGTGTAAAGAGAACCGGCCTGCTCGTTCCCTACGCGAGACCATCCGACCTATGGTGATGGAGACAAGGGGGCGGTGCAAGCGCGTCGACGCTCCCTGTCCCCGACCACATCCCACACTCTGCTCGTACAGCTCACACACGCCCCATCAGACCTACTCGAGCCCACGCGCTTCCGCCAGCACACCCGCGCAACTACTCGCTCTTCTCCTCTCCCGCCTCACCTCGACGTCACCGCCGACATGTCGTTCATCGCCCGCAAGGTCGGGCGCAAGTACGCTGCCCAGCAGCTCGCAGGCGCAGAGCCCGCAGACCCCCACTACGAGCAGTATGTCGACCCCAAGGGCCGCCAACGCAAGCGCAAGCGCGCTATGCCCGCCGGCCTCTCCAAGCGCGACGAGCGTATCCTGGTGCGCGCGGCTTTCCCAGTATTCTCGTTCTCGAAAGCTGACGATTGGGGCGAACGCGCGCAGCGCTCGGTGCGGCGCCGCGCTCACTACCTCGACAAGGGCTTCTCCATCTGCGGGTTCCGCTTCGGTTGGACCGCCATCCTCGGCTTGATCCCGTGTGTCTCTTTCCTTCCACTGGCCATGAGCCCTGCTGACTCCTGCGCGCGACCTGCAGCGGCGCCGGCGACATCGCCCAGTTCCTCCTCGGTTACTCGCTCGTCCTCCGCAAGTGTCGTGACGCAGAGTGCGTTCCCAGTGCTAACTCCTTTTACGCGGCGTAGGCTGACATTCGAGCTACTTGCAGACTCCCCGCCACCCTCACACAGCGCATGCTCTTCAGTGTGTCGCCTCCGTTCCCGCCTCGCCGCTCCTCGCTGACCGTTCTTCCCTCCGCACCTCCCCTCCACCCCGCCCACCAACGCATCTACCTCCCCCCATTCGCCCGCCCGCCCGCAGACCAGCTCGTCGGCCTCGGCATCGGCCTCATCCCCCTCGTCGGTGACCTCGCCCTCGCAGTCTTCAAAGCCAACTCGCGCAACGCCGCCCTCCTCGAAGACTTCCTCATCCGGCGCGCGGCGAAGGCGCCGACGCCGGGGACCGCCGCGGAGGAGGAGGACCTCGCGCAGCTGGCGATGAACGAGGGGAGGATCGACCGCCGCACGGGCGAGAAGGTCGGCGGCGCGAAGGCGGTGGCGGTCGCCCCCCCCTGGCAGCGCGGGGACGAGCGGGACCGCAACGCCGACGCAGGTCCCTCCGCCGCCGCAGCAGCAGCAGGCGGCGAAGAAGGACGGGAGCCTGCCGTGGTACGGCTGGGGCGGGAAGAGGAAGGGCGAGAGCGCGCCTGCGGAGGTGACCGGCGCGACCGCGGCGGGGACGAGCGGACAGGTGACCGGCGGGACGGTGCTGAGGTAGCGGGCGGGAGCGGGTCTCCCTTGTAGCACTTTCGTTTGCGCGTCGATGTGCCGCAGTGCAGTCCTTGTCGTGCCCTCCTTGCGTGGCGGAGTTCATCGCGTGTCGGGATGTCGCGCAGTGTAGGAAGAACGCGCATAGCGACTATCCGCGTGAGGCTGGCGATCCGGTTGTGTCCACGATTCGCGGGACGGGAACCGAGGGTGGAGGGAAGCGTCTCGAGGAAGTGCGGCTGGCGGATCTCTTGCGCTTCGTGCGGAGCGAGCTCGTAGCGACGGTTTGACGGCAGGCGCATACCCAGCGAGAGTGCCATGATGGTGGGGGGAAGAGCACTGCGCGCGGTTCTCCTCGAACCGCCCGCCTCGCTTTTCTCGCTCACGCTGTGCGGTTCCGCGCATGCACTTCGGTGCATGCTACAGGGTCCACGGAGGGATTGCACGCTCCGGAACGCGCTTCCGAGGCTAGGATATCCCCTCAATCCCGCATCGAACGTTCCCGCCTGTGATGTCGCGCGGATTCACCGTCCCGGGCCCAGCGCGGGCTGCTTGCTTCCTCGACGAGTGCTGTCTATCCTTGCCACCGACCCGAGCGGTGCGATGGCCCGCCCGGAGGACGCGCTTCCTCTCTGCCCAGCCTCATCAGGAACCCGGACGCGATCGAGTCCTTCGCGATGAGACGGACGAGAGGCGCTTCCACGGCCGCCTCTTGGGCTTCCGCGCCGGTGGAGGACGCCCGCGGGCGCGCCGAGCGCTCAGCGCTTCGCTCACGCGCTCATGGGCGGACGCGGCGAGGCCTTGCCCGGTGAGATCGGGAGGCACGCTTGCCCTTCAGGTCTCTCAATGCGAGCGGGCTCCCCTGGGGGATAGGAAGCAGTCACTCCGGGCCCCGCTCGCCCCACGCACCGCTCCATTTCTCTTGACTTTGGGTCGCCGCTCCTCCCTCCTCTCCTCCTCGTCCGCATCTCTCTCGCTTGCTCCGCTACACACACCAGCGACACCTCAGCATGTTCCGGCCTTTCACGCACCCTTGGGGCGACAGTTTGACGGGGATTCCCCTTCAGGTGCGTTTCCTGCCTCCGGAACGTCCTCCCGCTCAACGCTGACCCTCCCCCCAACACAGCTGGTCTGCATGACCGGCGTGGCAGCCGGCTTCCTCCTCTTCGGTTACGACGTGAGCCGCATTCTCTCGCTTTTCGTCCGCGCAACACGCCCCCACCGTCTTCCGCTTCACGTGCGAGACGACGGGGCGCTTGCGCACCTCCCTGTACACGCTTGCTGATACCTGCGCTCCTGCGCACCTGTTCTACAGCAAGGTATCGCCAACGCACTTACCGCCAACCCCGACTTCTACGTGGTCATGCCCCAGCTCGCCGACAACTCGGAGGTCCTGGGAACAGTACTCGCGCTCTTCGTCCTCGGCGCCTTCTGCGGATGCTTGACCATGTCCGCAATCGGCAACAAGGTCGGCCGCAGGCCCTTGATGCAGCTCGCGACTGTTCTTACCCTCATCGGCGCGATCGGCATGGCTGCGGCGAGCGGCATCGCCGTGTTCTGCGTCTTCGTGCGTCCTTCCCTCCATTCATCCTGCTGCCCTCCGCCCCTGCTGGGTGGAGCAGGGTTTCGCCGGCTACCGCTTTGCCAGTTTACAGCGTACTGACGACAACCCCGTTCCTCGTCCCTTCCCGCTCATTGCCCTCGTCTCCCCCTCCGCTCCTCCCGCCACACAGCGTCTCATCAACGGATACGGAGTCGGCATCCTTACCAGCATTGTCCCGTCCTACGTCGCCGAAATCTCGAAGCCGAGGATCCGCGGATTGATGATGTCGCTCGAGCTGGTCTTTGCTGCGACGGTGCGCCCTTGCCCGGTCTTCTCGACTGCAAGGGGACGACGCTGACTCCACGCGCTGCTTTACAGGGTCTTATGACCGCGTTCTGGGTTGCCTACGGTGCGTTGCCGTCGATCTTCCGGACGCATCCGCGTGCGCTGACTGAGATCTGACCCTGCAGCCTTCTCGACTGTCACCGGCGGCGTTGGCTGGCGTGTACCGACGGCCATCCAGGCCGGCATGATCCTCATCACGCTCGTCACCCTCCAATTCACGCCCGAGTCTCCTCGCTGTGCGTGCGCTCCTAGTCGAATCCTCAAGTCCGCCAGCTGACCCTCCTCGACTCGCAGGGCTCATGGAGGCTGGTCGCGTTGAGGAAGGCCACCGCGTCCTCGAGCGTCTGCACGGCAAGGACTTTGCGGACGCGGCGACGGTCGAGATCCAGGAGGCGATCGCGCTCGAGCACGCCGCCGCCGCCGGCAAGGGTTACGCCGCTTGCTTCTCCAAGTGCGTATCTCTCTTCCCTCCCGCATGTGGCGGCGGAGGCGGCGCGCGCTCGTCCTCCACCGGGCCCTGCTCGACCTTCCCAAGTTCGCTACTGACGCAGCTCCTCCCTCACCCGCAGGAACGACCAGTGCTTCCGCTACCGTACTTTCCTTTCGATCGGGTGAACGCTGCGCAGCAGGCGACCGGTATCAACGTGCGTCTTTCTCACACACCTCTGTCGGCCCCTCCCTCGTTCATCGCTGACTTTGCCGTCTCCCCCCCTTCCCGCTCTTCCTTCCATCGTCGCTCTCATCTCGACGACACTTGTGCCGCGCAACAGATGGCGACGTACTACTCGGGCAACATCCTCATCGAGAGTGTCGGCATGGAGCCGGCAAAGGCGACGCTCGCGCTCGGCGGTCTCGGTATCTCGGGATGGGTCTTCATGCTCTTCGGTTGCTTCGTCCTCATGGAGAAGGTACGCCTTCCCCGCTCCGCTGTACCCGCGAGCAGCGAATTGACTTGCCCGCGCTCCTCCGCACACAGGTTGGCCGCGTCCACGATGCTCATCGGCGCGTTCGGCTGCTGCGTCGGCCAGATCCTCCTCGCCGCGGGTGTGTTCCACCAGGACGTCAAGGCGGGTGGCTACGTCGCCGCAACCGGTCTCTACCTCTTCCTCTCCATCTTGTACGTCTCGCCATTCCTTCGTCCCCCGCCCCTCCGCGGCCGCTTTCCCCCCTCTTCGACCTGCCCGCGCGTTGAACTGACCCCTCGCCGCACACAGCTCCGGCACGCACCTCCCCACCGCCTTCATCTACTCCGCTGAGATCGCGCCGCTCGCGATCCGCACCCGCGCCACGCTTGGTGTCGCCTGCCAGTACATCCTCAACTTTGTAGTGGTCATGGTCACCCCGACCGCGATCAAGAAGTGCGTCCGCTCCCATTCCCTGAAGGTCGGAGGACGATGAGCTGACCCGCCCTCCTCGCGCAGCATCGGCTGGGGCTACTACGCCATCTTTGCGGGCGTCAACGGCCTGATGATCCCCGTCATCTACGTGCGTCCTCCTCGCGTACTCCCTCGACATCGCGCTGACTCTCTCAACGCCACTCCTCTCCGTCCGGACGCCCTCCTCTCGCCGCTCACAGTACTTCTGCCCGAGATGTGCGCCCTCCTCCCCCTCCGTCCGCAACGCGAGCACTGACCCACCTGCTCCTCCTCACAGCGCCGGCCTCACCCTCGAGGGCATCGACGAGCTCTTCGCCGGCGGCAAGGTGCGCATGCGCCGCACGGTCAAGGTGGACGGGTCGGGCGGGCTGCCGGTCAACACGCTCGAGGAGGGCAAGGCGAACGCGAGCTTCGAGCACGTCGAGAAGATCGACTCGGAGAAGCTCTGAGCGCTCGCGCGCGCGCGCGCAATCGAGGGGAGCAGGTGGGGGGAAAGAGGGAGAATGGGCTGTGGGCTGTTGTTCTCGTCTGTCTTATCTTTTTGTGGTGCTGTACGCCCGAAACGCATGTCTCTTCTGTCCTATCCTCGACGTCGCGCTTCCACGAAGACGACGGCCAACGAACGAGTGAGCAAGCACCTCAGGCGAGCAGGTCGTGAGCGCCTACAAATCGCTTGCACCGCTGTTCTGCGCACTGCTGGCGACTTCCACGCTGTCTGGCAGCCGGTACAGCTTCGGGCGCGGCTATAACATCGAGGACGGTCAACCTTCGCAAGTCAAAACCCGTCGTGCTGCCCTCGACCACTCGTCACGAAATGGTGAAAAGCCTGAACGCTTGCGCCGAGGCTACTCGTCAAGCGCCACCTCCCTCTTCGCCTTCTTCACCGGGCGCTCCTGCCCCTCACCCTTCTTCGCCGCGCCCTTCTTCTCGCCCTTCTTCCCCTCGTCCTCCTTCCGCCTCTTGAAAACCCCCTCCTTCCCGCCCATAACCCTCACCTTCTTCCCCCTCTTCTCCCCCTTGACCTTCCTCGCGCCCTCGTCGCCGCCATCCGCGCCGCTCCCAAGCGTCTTGGCAATGTCCTTCCTCCCGAGCGGGCGCATCCGGAGCGCCTTCTTCGCGTCCTGAGAGGGGTTCGGGAGCGAGGCCATCCACTCGGGGACGGTGCACCCCGAGGCGCGCATCACGTTCACGATGCTGCGTCCGGTGTGAGGGGGCGGGTGAGCGCTGCGAGACGGGAGAGCGAGGAGGAGGGGGCGCACGTCTTGAGGTGCCCGGCGTCGGCCTTGGTGAAGAACGTGATCGCGTGGCCGGGCTTACCTGCGCGGCCGGTGCGGCCTGCAGAGAAGAGCGCGGTCAGGACCCACCGCAGCAGGGAAGGGGAGGAGGGAGGGAGGGGCGCACCGATCCGGTGGATGTAGCTCATCGCGCTCTGCGGAAAGTCGTAGTTGACGACGAGCTTGACGCCCTTGAAGTCGACTCCGCGAGCCATGACGTCCGTGCAGATGAGGCACCACACCTCGCCCTTTGCGAACCGCGCGACGACGTCGTCGCGCTCGGCGGGGGTGCGGTCCGCGTGGATCGCGTCGGCGTTGATCCCGTCGAGGACGAGCTCGTTCGCGAGCTCCTTGGCGCGAACGACCGACTGGACGAAGATCAGCACCGGGGGGGTGAACTTGCCCGAGCTGATGAGGTCGCGGAGCGAGAGGAGCTTGTGGTCCTCCGTGTTGACGAACATGAGCGCCTGGTCGATCGTCGCCGTTGCGGCCTCCCTACAAGCGCGCGCACAAGCTCGTGAGCACAGCGAAGATACGGCGAGGAAGCGGAGAGGACGCACTTGTGCCCGACGATGGCGCGCACCATCCCGCCCCCTGCACCCGCCATGACGCCCTTGGCGAGCTCCTCGACGCTCGAGGGCATCGTCGCACTGAACATACCCTTGCGGACTTCACCCGCGCCTTCAGGGCGGTCCTTGGAGCATGCGGCGAGGATCTCGTCCGTCTGCTCGAGGAAGTTGAGCTCGAAGAGCTTGTCGGCCTCGTCGAGGATGAGGTGCGACGTCGTCGCGAGCGAGACGGCGCCTGCCTTGAGCGCAAAGACGAGGCGGAGCGGCGTCGTAATGAGGATGTCTGCGGAGGCGTGACCGGTAAGTTTAGCCGTAGGAGCAGCGAGGGAATGCTAGACATACCGACGGGACCCGTGTACGCCTTCTCTGCATCTTCACCCTCGACAGCCTCCTCCGCCGCAGCGGGCTCGTCCTTCTCCTCCGCGCCGTCACCTGCGCGCTCGGCCGCCTCCCCGCCCTCCTTCTCCACCTTCTTCGCCTTCTTCGCCTTCTTGCCCTTCTTCTTCTGCTCCTTCTTGACTCCACCGACGCCCTCCTCACCCAGCACCGCGACCTTCCATTCGCCCTCGCCCTCCTCCGCGCCCGCAAGGCGCCTCGCCTCGCGGAGGACCTGCATCGCGAGCTCGCGCGTCGGCTCGATGATGACCGCGCGCGGGCGGAGGACCGCGTCGTCCGACGCGGCGGGAGAGGCGGCTGACGAGGGCGGGAGGAGCGCGAGGACAGGGAGGACGAAGGAGAAGGTCTTGCCCGAGCCGGTCGGCGCGCGCAAGGATGTCGCGGCCCTGCGCGTGCACGCAGCGTCAGCTCCATAGGGACGGGAAAGAGCGGGGAGGGCACGCACGGCAAGCATAGTCCCCCATGCGGCCATCTGCACACCCGTCGGGTCCTTCATCCCCATGGCCTGCCACCGCCTCGCAAGCCGGAGGGCAGTCTCGCGGTCGGGTGCGCGCGAGACGAGGTCCGTCAGGGAGGCGACGGGGTCGGGGAGGTCGAGGCCGGTGAACTTGATCTTGTGCTTGCGGAGGAGGGCGGCGTAGTCGACGGGGGGAGCGGCGGCGGCGGCGGCATCTGTTCGAGACGGGGTGAGCGCACTCTCACAGCGAGGAGGTCTCTGGGGACGAACCTGCGAGGGCAGCGTCGTCTGTGCGCTTGCGTTTGCGGTCCTTCTTGTCCGTCTTGCGCTGGTCCTTGGAGGGCGTCGCTGCGCTGTCGGCGCTCGCCGGGGCTGCAAAGAAGTCGAGCGCATCGGGGAGAGCTGAAGTCGAAGCTACGGGAACCTCCTTTACGCCCTGGCAGTGCGAGAGCGCGAGGGAGGCGAGGTGAGCTCGAGCGGCGGAGGAGGAGAAAGGGGAGAGCGGACCTGGAAGTGGGTAATGTCGCCCTGGAAGCGCTTCTTGTCAAAGCGAGACCCGCCGGTCAGGGTCCTGAAAGCGTCCATCGGAGCAGGAGAGCAAGGTTAACCGGGAATACAACGAGCGCAGTTGATGAGAATCCACCGCAACCTCTCCCTCGGCATCCTCGCCCTGGTCCGAGTCCAGCTCGAGCTGAGCCTGCCCAGTACCTCCTGAGGATGCTCCCGCGACTCGCGACGCGCCCCAGCTGCGCCCGCTGCCTCGCCGCCGCTCCCTTCCCCGCCCGCCGCCCTATCCCCTCCCTCCTGTTCCACCCGCTCGAACAGCGCGCACCAGCGTGGAAGGGCAAGGCACGAGCAGTGGGACCACTGCCAGGGACGCGCGGACTCGCAGCGTGGGCGGGGCAGGCGCAGACGAGCCAGCCGAGGCGGGTGCGAACAGGAGCGCAGGTCGCTCGCGGGCGGGACGAGCTGGGCGCGTTGTGGGCGGGGCGGAGGAGATGGGCATCGACGCAGCCCGAGCGAACGAGCGCAGAGGCGCCCGTCTACGCTCACGAGGACCTGCTCCTCCCCTCGTCGACTGCCCGCCAGGTTCCCTCGCCGCGGCCATCCACCCGCACCAAGAGCAAATCACAGCCCTACTTCTCCCCTCGTACCTTCTCGCCGAGGAGCCGCCCCTCCCGCCGCCGTCCACCTCGCCGCTCGTCCCCCTCTCAACGCCGATCCCCTCCCCTCTCCCTCCCTCGGTCCTCTCGAACGGCCTCCCCAACCCCGAAGTGCGGTGGCGCGCGCACCCGCAGACCTCGATCCGGGACGACGTCGCGCTGTACAAGCAGCTCGGCAAGTTCAAGCTCTCGAGCCTCGTCGTCCTGACCACCATGGCCGGGTACGCCATGTGCCCCGTCGACCCCGCGTCCGCACACGCCGCGATGGACGCTTTCGCCCAATCCCTTGGCGACAGCAGTGTCGTCCCCTCGGCGCTGAGCCTCAGCGGCGGTCTCGACGCCGCGAGCAATAGCCTGACGCTGTCGGTGCTCCTGCCCGCAACGGTCGGGACGACGCTCTGCGCCTTTTCCGCCGCGGCGTTCAACCAGCTCATCGAGGCGCCGTACGACGCGCAGATGGCGCGGACGCGCGCGCGCCCGCTCCCGAAGCGCGTCGTCACGCCCTTGCACGCGGCGACGTACGGCGCGCTGACGGGGACGGTCGGGCTCGCGACGCTGTACGCCATCAACCCGCTGTCGGCATTCCTCGGGCTGTTCACCATCGTGCTGTACTGCCCGCTGTACACCATCTCGAAGCGCCACAGCGTGTACAATACCTGGCTCGGGAGCGTCGTCGGCGCCATCCCGCCCCTCATCGGCTGGGCCGCGTGCACCAACAGCGTCGACCCGGTCACGCAGCCGGGCGCATGGGCCCTCTTCGGACTCATGTTCGCGTGGCAGTTCCCGCACTTTATGAGCCTGGCGCATACCCTGCGGTCGTCGTACGCCTCGAGCGGGTACCGCATGCTCGCGGTGCTAGACCCGCGCAAGAACGCCCTCGTCAGCCTGCGGTACAGCCTCGCCCTCGTGCCCCTCTGCGCGGCGTTCCCCGCCCTCGGGCTCACGAACGCGGCGTTTGCGTGGCTCTCGCTCGCGCCGAACGGGCTGCTCGCATTTGCGGCGTGGCGCTTTTGGCGCCGGCGCGAGGAGCGAAGGGCAAAGGAGCTCTTCTGGGCGAGCTTGGTGCGCCTTTCCCCCTCTCTCGCTCCCGCTCTCCCCCTGCTAACATACGTCTACCCCGCCGCAGATCCAGCTCCCAGTTGTCCTGGCGCTCGCCATGCTCTGCAAGAAGGGCCTCTGGGGCGAAGACGACGGCGCTGCAGAGGTGGACGAGCAGGTCCTCGCGGATGCGGCGGGCGTCAAGGCGGTCCAGACCGGCGAGGCGGGCGCGAAGGCGGAGTAGGGAGGAGCGTGTTGTACCTCGGTCGCTGTCCCTCCCCTTCGCAGTGCTAGGTCCCCCCACTCTCTGCAGTCGCAACTCGTTATGCCACCCCTGCGCGAGAGACGAGCACTCGCCTCTCGCGCCCCCGCCGACCCTCGCGAGCAGACGTGCGCCAACCTCGTACATTTTCACCCCGCCGCACGCACACGACACAGCGCTCAGTACCTCAAGCGCTTCTCGTCTCCTCCGCCGTAGCCTCCTCCGTACCCCTGCCCGCCGCCGCCCAGGGCCGCCGGGCGGTCCACCGCCCCCCGGCCCCTCCGCAAACGGCCTCTTCTCGCCCATCCCGCCCCCGGGCCGCGCGCGCGCCGTACCCGCCGTCGCCTCCAGCACCAGGGGCGAACGACGGCGCGCCCATCGCGCCAAAGGTGCCCGCAGGCGGCGCGCCCCGCATCCCCGAGTGGCCGATCCCGCCTCCGCTGAAGCCACCGCGCGCGGGCGCGCTCGGCGGCGCGCCGTAGTTGCTCGGCCCGCCGGGCGGCGGCGCGCCGAAATTGCGCGGAGGGTAGCCCATAGGCGGCCCACCGCCTCCTCCTCCTCCCATGTACGCTCCACCGCGCGGCGGGCCGCCGAATCCGCCCCGGCCCATGTAGCCGCCTCCGCGCGGCGGACCGCCGCCCATGAAGCCGCCGCGGCCGCCGAAGCCACCGCGGTAGCCGCCGCCGCCCATGAAGGGCGGGGGCATGTGCGGGTCGGGGGCGGGGATGCCGCCTGTTTTTCGCGAGAGAGAGGGAAGGAGCGCAGAGTTGAGGAGAGGGTGGAGGAAGAGTCGGAGAGAGAGGAAGGAAGAGGAGAAGAGGTCAGCGGGAGACCGGAGAGGAGAGTGAAGAGGCCACGCGCGCACCCTTGAGCTTCTTGATCCTGCCGCCGAGGCCGCCCCCGAGGCGGCGGGGCTTCCAACCCTTGACGGTCCTGCCGCGCTCAACGTCGATGAGGACGCGCTTGCCCTTCATCTTGAGGCCGTCGGCGTCCTTGTACGCGGCCTTCATGTCGCGCTCGCGCTCGTACACGATGAACGCGTACCCGCGCGACACGCCCGTCTTTGGGTCTGTGACAAGCCGCAGGCGCTCGATCGGGCCGTAGAGGTCAAACTCGCGCAGGAGGTCCTTCTCCGTCACGTCGCGAGGGAGCCGGCCGACAAAGAGCGTCTTGTACGGGTCGCCGCAGATCTCTTCGTCGTCCTGCGGTGCGTCTGCGCCGGTTCACCAATGGTCAGCAACACTTGGTAGAGGGAGAGGCGGGCGCGAACGCACAGGGCTTGGCCATTGCCTCCTTCCGCCGCCGCTCGCGCTCGCGCCGGCGGAGCTGGAACTGCTCCTCGGCGCAGAGGTCGACCGCGACCGCGTCGGTCGGCTGGTCCAGCTTCTTCGGTGCGGCCTTGGCGTTCGTCGCGGCGACAGCGCCCACCTTGGCAGCTGCATCGGGCTCCTCCTCGCCCTCCTCCTTGTCCTCCGCCGCCGCGGGCGCGTCCTCCATCTTGATGTCGCCCTGCGCATCCTCGTCCTTGGCCTCCTTGGCCTCCTTCGCCGCCTGCTCAATCTTGACCTCGGCCGCCTCCGCCTTGCTCCTCGTCTCCTCGCCAACGCCCTGGTCCTCGCCCTCGCCCATGCCCTTCTCCGGCGGGACGCCCGCCCCGATGAGCCTCCTCTCCTCCTCGTCCTTCTCGGCGCGTATTTGGGCGAGGACGGGCGCGACGAGGACGGGCTTGGGGGCGCGGCGGGCGCCGAGCGACTTGAGCGGGAAGTCGGGGTCGCGGCCGGGGGGCTTGGCGTAGGGGAGGGGGTCGCGCGGGGCGAAGAGCTTGAGGAGGTTTGGGGGGAGGAGGTGCGTCTGCGAGGGTGCACGCGGAGCGCGGTGGGGAGCGCGGCGGGGCGAGCGAGAGATGAAGAGGCGAAGGGGGGCGACGGCGGCACGGGCGGGAGGGCGGGTTGGCGAGAAGTGAAAGGGAGCGACGGGGAGTAGTGCAGTCAGTACAGGTGCTCTATTGCTGCGGGAGAGCGGGGCAGAGGGAGCGGCGGCGGCGGGGAAGGAAACGGGGCGGAGCAGAGGGTGCGACGGCGCAGGAGGGGAGGGGAGGGACGTACCCCGACCATCGTGGCCGACTAGAGTGTCTGGGAGAGCCTCGACAGGGACAGCACAGCCGCGAGCGGGCGAGAGCAGCGGTGCAGCGAGAGGGAGAGCCGCGAGTGTATTCAGGAATACAGATGCTCGCTCTATTCACCTCTACACCTCTCTCCTCTCTCCACCACTTCATCTCCGTCGCCCTCCAACTTTCTGGCAGGATGAAGCTCACCGCCACCGCCGTCCTCGCTGCGACACTCCCGCTGGTCCTCGCCGGGCTCGAGGACGCAAAGTACTCGGTGCGGTCCCTCCTCCCCACCTCGCCTCGGCGTCACTCCCCCTTGCTGACCCTCCCCGCGCTCCTGCCGTACGCGCACTGTGCAGACCACCCTCACCGCCCAGAACTTTGACTCGTGCGCACCGCTTACCCGCTCGAGACGAGGACGGCGAGCTGACATCGGTGACGTCGCGCAGGGCCATCGCCAGCAAGAGCCACGGCTCGCTCGTCGCCTTCTTCGCCCCGTGGTAAGTCCACAGACCACCGTCTGCGTGTACCGCTGCTGAAGGCGGACCGCGACGTCGAAGTGGTAGACGACCGCGCTGATGCCTCCCTCCTTACTTGCAGGTGCGGTCACTGCAAGGTGAGCCCAGCCCGCACACCTCGACAGAACAGCACACTGACCCCGGCATGCGCAGAGCCTCGAGCCGGTGTGGACCAAGATCGCCAAGGCCTTCGAGGGCGACGACCGCTGCCAGGTCGCCCACTTCAACGCCGACGACGCCGACGCGCGCCCCATCGCATCGAAGTACGGCGTCTCGGGCTACCCGACCATCAAGTTCCTCGCGCCGCCGAGCAAGGGCGCCGCCGTCGAGGCGTACCAGGGCGCGCGCAGCGAGGAGGCGTTCCTCGAGTTCCTCAACGAAGTGCGGCACCGACAAGCTCCCCGGCGGGCTCCTCAGCGACCTCGTGCGTGCCTCCTCTCTCCCCTCGAGACCGGCGAGAGACTGACGCAGCGGATCGCCCCGCAGGCCGGCCGCATCCCCTCGCTCGACTCGCTTGCGTCGTCGTACCTCGCGCCGACCGCCACGCGCCCGGACCTCCTCGCCTCGGCGTCGGCGATCGCGTCCTCCCTCGCGGCCGACACGGGCTCTGCGCTCTCGGCGTACTACCTCCGCATCTTTGCCAAGTTCGCCGACGTGACCGACTCGGAGGGCGTCGAGGCGGCCAAGGCGTGGGTTGCGAAGGAGCGCGAGCGCCTCGGCAAGCTCGCGAGCAAGAAGGGCCAGGTCGCGGTGCCAAGCTCGAGGAGGCCAAGATGAAGCAGAACGTGCGTCCTGCTCCCCGCGCCCTCCCTGCCTCTTCCCGCTGACGCTCAGCATACGCAGATCCTCGCCGCGTTCGCCGAAGCCAAGGCGACCGCCTCGAGCGTCTCGTCCATCGCCGCTGCGACCGCGTCGAGCGTCTCGTCCGTCGCGTCGGCTCGGCGTCGTCCCTCTCGTCCGTAGGCGCCGACGCCCTCTCGACCGCAACCGAGAGTGCGTCCTCCCTCGCTGGCGCCGCCACCGCCTCGGCTTCTTCCCTCGCGGGTGCCGCGACCGCCAGTGCGTCGTCCCTCGCAGGCGACGCCGCCGCGAGCGCCTCCTCCTCGCCGCCTCGGCCGCCGCGTCCGCCTCGTCCCTCTCCGCCGCGGCCTCCGCGTCCGCCGCGTCCCTCGCGGATGCGGCCTCGTCCGCGGGGTCGTCCGCGAGCGAGAGCGCGTCGTCGGTGTATGGCAAGGCGACGGCCGGTGCGGGCGAGGCGTACCAGCGCGTCAAGGAGGAGCTCTGAGTGCGCGGGCTGGGGAGAGTTGGAGAGAGCTGAGTAGAAAAGAAGTCGCAGTGCAGGCTTGAGTACATACACGACTGGGCGAGAGAAAGTGGGAGCGATCGGCAGGCGGTGGGCGGCCCCACTCGGTGTCGAGCAAGGCGAACGTCTGTCGCTCTCCCCCTTCATCGTTGAGCAGCGATGGCGTCGTACGGCGCAAGGTGCGTCTCTCCTCGCTTACTTGGAACAGCACCCGCTCACCCGCCGCGCTTAGCCTGCCCGACTCTGTCCCGCTCGTCTCTGCGCGCGTCGGGACGCACCTCGCGCTCCTGCCGTCGTTTGCGTCGTTCCTGCACACCCTCACCCAGCAGCAGCGCGACTTTAGCGCGAAAGCCTCGGCGCACATCGGCTCGTTCCGCCTGAGCGTCGCCCGCTCGGCCGCCGAGCGAGGAGGCGACACCGCGAGCCTCGAGCGCGCGCTTGCGGGCGTCCTCGAGCAGTGCGACCTCCAGGTCCGCGAGGTCGGCGACCATGCCGAGCGCGTCCAGCGCGAGGTCGCGGGCAGGATGGACGAGGTCGGCCGCAGGCTGGGCGACGTCCTCAAGAAGGTGCGCCTCTCTCCTGCTCTTCGCGAGCCTGTCGAGACGCTGACGACACCTGGGGCGATGCCGGTGCAGCACCACACGTTCTACGGCAAGCTGATGGCGCAGCGCGACCAGGCGTACGCCGCGCGCGACCGCTCCCGCGCAGCGTACTTCTCGGCGTGCGACTCACTCGAGTCTGCGCGCGCGCGCAAAGCGGGCGCAAAGGAGGGCAGGGACGCGGACAAGGCCGCGCGGGCGTACGACACCGCGTACGAGGACATGCTCCTCGCCAAGGACCAGTACCTCGTCGATCTCGACGTCGCGAACGTCGCGAAGCAGCGCGTGTACGCCGTGCACCTCCCGGGTGTGCACGACGAGTTCCAGCTCCTCGAGCAGAGCGCCGTGAGGCAGCTGCAGGACCTCCTTGCGCGGATGGTCGCGCTGCAGCAGGAGGCGGGGAGCGCACGCGCGCGTGCGTCCAGAAGGCGCAGGATGCGCTCCAGCTCGTCGATTTCGAGAGGGACCAGACGGCGTTTGTCGATCGGTACAGCGCGACGCTCGTCGCTGCGTACGAGCACCCGCCCGACCTCGTCTTCGAGGAGAGCCCCGTTTGGCACGACACGGTGCGTTCGCGCAACACACTTTCAGCGCTCCTCTGCCATGTAGGCACGAGGTGCTGATCGAAGTCTGTGATGCGGCGCAGGACGCTTTCGACACCTCCCCGCCCGCGATGATCTACCTCCAGAACGTCAAAGTCAAGGCCGAGGCCAAGCTCGCCGACATCTCGCCCGTCCTCGAGTCGAAGCGCCGCGAGGTCTCGGGGCTGAAGAATCTCCGCGAGGCGTACGAGCGCGAGAGGGGTGGGGGACACGGTGGGCGTGGTCGAGGTGCGCAGGGGTCTCGCTTGTTTGCACATGCGCGCCGTGCGGGACGACGTCTGCGCTGATTGTGTGGAGAATCCCCGCTTACACGCTTACGTACCCGCAGAACCTCTTTAACGTCTCACACGAGACGACCCTCCTCGAGCTGCAGCAGAGCGAGCTGCGCGCCTCGGTCGAGCTGATCGACGCAACCCTCGGCGGTGCGTCCTCTCTCAATCCTCTCGCTGCACAGCAATCTTGACATCCGCTCGCACGCGCGCAGAGGACGCCTCGACCGGTCTCCGCCCGCACGAGTTCAAGCACTCGTCGTTCGTGACGCCGCAGACGTGCGCCGTGTGCGAGTCGAGCGTCTGGGGTAAGGGTCTTAGCTGCAAGAAGTGCTCCATGGCCGTGCATGCCAAGTGCGAGCTCAAGGTGCGCTCCACTCCCCTCCCTTCCTCCCCGTAAAGAGGCTGAACTGCGCGCGAGAAAAGGTCCCCGCGGGATGTGCAGCCCGCCCCGGCGCGGGCGTCGTGCGGAGCAAGTCGAAGAGGGGGTCGGTCGCGGGCAGCCCCGCGATGACGAGCACGACGAGCCTCGCAAGGACGACGAGCAGCGCTTCCGGTGCGTCCGCACTGCTCCTTCCCTCTCCCCATCCTCCACCTGCCTTTTCATCGTTCTCCCCCTTCTTCCCCCGTACTGACTCTCGCCCCCCGGATACAGCATCCTCCTCCGCCGCGTCCCTCCCTCCCCCGCGACGCGCCGTCCCCCCGCCCTCCGCGTCCGCGTCTCCGCCCTCACCCTCCGGCTCGCCCTCCTCGCCCGCGCAGACCGCCACCCTCCTCTACGCCTACACCGCCGCAACGCCGTACGAGCTCACGCTCACGGACGCAGAGGTCGGCACTGCGCTCGATGTCGTCGAAGGGGAGGACGCGAACGGGTGGGTGAAGGTCCGGACGCAGGATAGACGCGTCGGGCTTGTGCCTGCGAGCTATGTCGATGTGAGGGGCGGGCGCGGCGGAGGTGGGAGGGCCGCCGGCAGGAGAGGAGGAGGCAGGCGGGGCGAGGTGCGTCCTTCCCGCGCTTCCTCTTTGCGCGTTCCTACCTGCAAGTGCTGATTGAGCGTGATCTCTGTCCTGCGCAGTCGTCGCGCTGTACGACTACGCGCCGCAGACGGCCGAAGAGCTCGCGCTGCAGGAGGGCGAGGAGCTCGCGCTTACGGCGACGGGGTACGGCGCAGGCGAGGGGTGGGCGGAGGTGCGTCACTGCCCCGCTATCATTGAGATGGCACGCGCAACGGCTCGCTGTGGACGTTCGTGGAGGAGATTCTGACATGCTTGGTGTTGCGTGCCGGCAGGTCACGAAGGACGGCAGGACCGGCCTCGTCCCCGCTGCATATGTACGTCTCGCTTGGCACTCACTCCACCTCGATCGCCTCTGCGATCGCGCAGAACCGCTCGCGTTGCAGATGAGGAAGGGCGCTTGCTGACGCTCCCCTCGCCGCGTCACGCAGATCCAGGCAGTTTGATCCACCCGCGCTCCGCCTATTCCCTTATCACTTTACCCGCGCAATGCAGACACTACCCAAGCACTCGTCGAGGGTGTACTCCAACCAGCGCAGCCCCTTCTCCCTCGCTGCTGACCGCTCCTGCTTGTGCCCCGCTCCGACTGCCTTCGCTCGCTCGCTCACCTCTACCGCCGCTGCATTCAGCAGAACGCCCTCTCGCTCATGTACACATTCTAGCGAGTCTACATCCCCGCACTCGCAGCATACCTGCTCCTCCTCCTCAACTCGGGCCCAATCCGCATAAAGACGAACGGGATCGGCGCGCAGAGGCACGCGATCCCGCCCAGGAGGGAGGTCGCGCCCTGCACCGTCAGGCGGTGGTACATCGGGAGGGTGAAGAGCGGCTGTGTTGGCGCGCAGGCCGGGGAGGGGAGGAGGCGGGGCGGGTCAGCGATGCCCAGGAGAGGTAGAGGCGCGACGCACGAAGACGCAGCCGATCAAAGCGCGCGAAGCCATTCCTGCGGCGAGGGCGCTCGCAGCGTGCGCTTCTGCAGACGAGACGGTTGAGCTGTGGTCAGGCGCGACTCGCACGAGTGGGAAAGAGAGGGACGCCGCACGGTACGCATCGATGAGGAGCGGGATGAAGCTCGTGAAGATGAGGAGGACGGAGAGGCCGAAGAGGAATTCGCCGATGCAGGGGAGGATCCAGTGGACGTCTGCGGTTGGGAAGGTCAGCCGACGAGAGCGTTCAAAAGCGGGCGAGGCGACGCACGAGGGAAAGGCGCGGTCCAGGCGAACAGGAAGAGCGAGCTGCGTGCTGGCGGGTCAGCGAGTGCGACGGTACCCAGGCGGAGGACGTACATCGGGCAGACGATGGCACCGGGAATGACGAGCGACAGGCGTGCTTCGGGCGGCACGGTCGTCTCGCCGCGGTCGAGCGCCTTCTTGACCTCGGCGAGGTACCACTTGGCTGCGAGCGCGCCACCAAGACCGTCAGGCGCGGTCGTGGAAGGTGCGAGGAGGAGGACGCACTGCCGAGAACAGCGTTGAGCGCCGCGCCGACGACAAAGCCCAGTCCGAGCGAGATGTAGGTGAGGCCGTAGCTCTTGAGCGACCAGCCGCGGATCTCGACCCAGACGACCGTGAAGGCCTGCACAGCGTGACGAGGTCAGTCTTCCGGAGAGATGGACGAGCGGGAGCGCGGCTCACCTCGAAGAAGCCGTAGCTGCGTAACAAGTTGTTCAGTGGGAGCTGGGCAGAGCAGGGCGGGGTGAAAGAAAACGCACAGGACTCCGTACAAGATCGAGAGGTAGATGGAGATGAAAAGGACGATAGGCTCTGCATAAGGAGGATGTTCAGCGAGTTGTCCCTCTCAAGGGTACTGTTCGGGGGACGAGTGCGAGAGACGCTGAGGATGAGAAGGAGGAGAAGCCGCACCCGTGCAGAAGAACACGACCGGCCTCGAGAGCGCGACCTTGAAGACCTGCATAACCTCGCCGAAACTGGCCGACTTGGGGCGTTCATGCGCGTCTGCCTTGAGGTTCCGGCGGCGTACGAGCGTCGGGTGGTGCGTCTCAGGGACGAAGGCGACGAGGAGCGACATAAGGGTCGAGAAAATGGCCATCACTCGGAGGTTCCACCTGTGAGAGAGGACAGTGTCAGCTCCGTCGAACGCAGAAGTGGGAGGGGAAGGAGAGAAGGGGTACGCACCGGAAGCCGATATCGACCTCGATGAAGGCGGAGCAGAGCGGACCAAGCGACGGACCGCCGAACGCGCAAATGGCGTCTGCACGTGCTAGTCGTCAGCGCACTCGCTCGGAGAGCTCGAGGGGGAAGAAGAGGTAGCGCACAAACGATGGCGTACGGTCCGCGCGTCGCAGGGATGGTGAAGTCGCCGATGGAGGCGGGAACGTTGTTGATGGCGGCTGACCCGGCGAAGCCAACGAGTAGGCGGAAGAAGAGAAGGCTGCCCATGTTCGGCGCGAAGGCGACACCGAAGGAGAAGGCGCTGTAGGCGAGTCCGCAGACGAGGTAGACGGGGCGGCGGCCGTACAGCTCGCTTGCGGGCCCGAGGATGAGCGGGCCGGCGGCGAACCCCAGGACGAGCAGCGTCACGCCAAGAAGGGCGACTGTCTGCCCGACTTCGAAGTGCTGCATGATGGCAGGGATGCTGGCGACATAGGCGGTACTTGCGTAGGTGAGCGTGAGCACCCAGATGTTCAGGACGGCGTTGACGAGCTGCTCGCCCATATGTCAGCTCTTTCCGTCGTGCGCGAAGGAGGGAAGGCGGCACACGATCTTCTGGGTCGTTGACCACCCGATCGGATTGAGCGGGTCGTCCAGCTCGAGGCGGCCTGGAGGCAGCGGCGTGACGACGGACTCTGCCTTGTCGCCGTTGTCCTGCGACGGCGTGCGTTCGCCAAGTGCATCTGCGACCGCATGCTCGAGTTGCTTCTCGAGGTCTGCATCGAGCGCGACGGGCGGATTCTCGATGGTCGAGGTGGGGGTGGGGGAGCCCAGCGCGGCGGGCGGGCTCATTCTCTGGCGTGTCGTGTGGGTCGCTAACAGTGCATGAGAGCGGAAGCAGAGTCGAGGAGCATGTCCGGCCTTCGACACGAGCGAGTAAGCCGGTTGATGAGGGGAGCCGCTCGAGGTGGAGCCGCGCCTCGGATGTGCCGATGGGCGAGCTGGGATCATGGGAGGGTGCTGACTGGATTGGGAGCATTCGCCAGAGCACTCTGAGCACGCCTCGTGAGCAGAAGCATGCGAGGAAGCGCGCCGACGGCGTCTCTCCCGACTTGAGAAGGTCAAGCACGAGAGGAGGTCGACGTCGACGAGTCGATCATGCGCAGCTCTCGCCCGGACTCCGCTTTGATTTCGTTGGCTGCTCCTCGTCGTCAGGCCAGACGTCGCGCAGAAGGCGCGTGCATCCCTCGACGTCATAGGTTGACGCTTGGACCGAGGAGGCCGGGCAACGACGTCGCGTCCAAGGTGCGCTGCCCTCGAGCGTTCCCTCGCTCTCCTCTCTCTCCATCTGCGCGCCCAAGTGCTTGACCCGCTCCACCACACCTGTGCGTGCAGCCTGCGCCCGCTTGCAATCGCCCGCTGACCCTTCGTCGTCGTTCTGCAGCGCGACCCCACCTTCACCTACTCTCACCTTCCCACCTCGTCCACCCACCTCATCGCCATGGCGCCCAACATTGTACACTGGCTGGGAGCGTTCTTGCTCTTCGCGGCAATGGCGCTCCTCGTCGTCGCATCGGTGTCGTCGCCCATCTGGGACAACGTCGGCTTCCTGAAGGGAACCATCAACGGCGTCAGGTCGACGTTTGGCAACTGGGGCTACTGCACTGCGAACGGGTGCTCCAAGGCAGGCTTCGGCTAGTGCGTACTCATCCGCTTGTCCCGCCCGCACCTCCTGCGACCGCCCCACCTCCTCCTCGTCAGAGCTGACACTCTTCTCGTCTGCAGCGACAGGGGATACCTCTCGTCTGTCACGGGCAACAGTGGCGCCGGCGGCAGGATCATGTACAGCCTCTCGAAGGCGCTCATCCTCGGCCCCATCGCCGCCGGCCTCACCTTCATCGCCCTCCTCTTCGCGCTGAGCACCCACCTCGTCATGGGGCTCCTCGCATCGCTCATGTCGCTCCTCGCGCTCCTTGCGACCCTCGTTTACCTCGGCGTGCGTCCTCTCGTCCTTCCTCCGTTCTCAGCTGTGAGACTGACGTTTCTCTCCCTCAGCTTGCGCTCGGATTCTTCATCACCGCCCGCAACCGCATCAACAACAACATCCCCAACTCGAGCATGCACCTCTCGTCGGTCATCTGGCTCGTCGTCGCTGCGGCCGGCTGCCAGCTCGTCGCCGCCCTGACGGTCTGCTTCACGCGCAACCGCCGCTCGCGCAAGGCCCGCGACGCCGAGTTCTCGACCGTCCCGGCGATGCGCTCGACGCAGCCCGAGCCCGTCGTCACCGACTACTACTCGTCGTCGGCCGCGCCCACCTCGACCGTCGGCTCGACCGGCCCGCTCGTCCACGACCACCACAACAACAACATGATGCGCGGCGACAACACCACCGCGTACGGCAACACCAACACCACCGCGTACGACAACAACAACACGGCCGTGTACGACAACAACAACGCGAACTACGACAACACCATGGGCCAGCCGACGGGCCCGACGACCACCAGCGTGAACAACCACTGGTGGAAGCGCTCGTAAAGCGCCCTCCTGTGCCCCTCCCTTGTTTGTCGGAGATGCCTTCCTTTCGCGCTTTCTCCTCCATCCCCAACCCTATACAACCCCCTAATCACATTCTTCCTCGTTCTGTTCCCTACCTGTAGCCGGAGCGCCTTGTACATAGCCCTGCACGCCCGCACACTCGTCCATACTCGTTCCTGCCGCAATCGAAGCACACACGCAGTCTTGCTGTCATTCTCTCGTGTAGCACGCTTTCGCCGGGAGCGACGCGCGAGTGTCAACTGCCGCCAGATCGCTCTTCACGCGCATCTGCTGTCACCTCGTCTCGTTACGATTTCCTACACGTCCGAAGCTACGGTCCACTTGACCTTGCAGAGCTTAAAGAGCTTCTGCTCCCTACGGCTTGGTGGCGGGTGCTGCAGGAAAGGACCCCGGAATCAGCACCGCGCTCCTGCGAGAGCTGACTTGTGACCTGTTACAGCCACAACGCTCTCGCTCGAGCTCGCAACGAGCACAGGGACGGAAGAGGGGACGAGGGACGTACTGAGGACGCACTGCCCGTTGAGGACCAGGCTGTAAGTCGGGATGCAGGAGACGGCCGCGCCCGTTGCATCGCACGACTCGGCGAATTCCTCGTCGCAGGTTACGCAGATGCCGCTTCCGTCTGG
The DNA here is from genome assembly GCA_019926025.1 of Rhodotorula kratochvilovae. Taxonomy (NCBI): domain Eukaryota; kingdom Fungi; phylum Basidiomycota; class Microbotryomycetes; order Sporidiobolales; family Sporidiobolaceae; genus Rhodotorula; species Rhodotorula kratochvilovae. Next base: position 131,058 of record JAHSUG010000016.1, read on the forward strand.
GCGCAATCGTAGGGTCAGCGAGTGCACGAAGGGAGAAAGTGTGAGCGCACAGTTGTAGCGCATTGCGCGCGAGGTGAGGTCAACGGCTCCGTCCTCCTTTAGCTGGTACACCGCGTCCGGGCAGTCGGTCCTGCACTCGTCGATCACCGTGTCGAAGATCTCGCCTTCCGAGCTATGGAGGAGCGTCAGTGCGTGTAGCGGAAAGGGGAGGGCCTGCGGAGCGCACCATTTGACGCAGGTATCGTACCCAGAGAGGTTGCCCTCTTTGCAGCTTGTCGCGCTCCCATCCGGGTTGCACGAGCGGACGTTCGCGCCCGGGCAAGGCGTCAGGACGTGGTCTGCCGGGAGAGTTAGTGAGGCAACCTCGAGCGAAGGAGAGGAGCAGGCCCACCAGGGCAGTAGTGGCCGGAGGGGAGGCGGTTCGCAGGCAAGCAGGTCGTCCCACGCAGGCATCCGGAGATGCTGTGAGGGCAAGGCGGCAGTATGAGCGAAGATAGACCGAGGTGAAGAGGAAAGGAGGGGCGAACCAGGAGGTGGTGCCGCTGGAAGAAGGTCCTTGCAGGTTGCCGCATCGTTGACATAGCAATCGGAGCAGGCTTGCTCTGCTTGCGAGCCGGTCAAACGCGAAGAACAGGGGAGGAGGGCAAGGACGGAACGCACTCTTCGCGTCGGCGAAGGTGTTCTGGGGGCACGAAGACGGCGTAACGCAGCTCTTCGTGGCGGTGAGATAGAAGCCCCGCGAGCTGTAAGGAACAAGGTCAGGCTCGATACGAGAGATGGGAAGGGAGAAGCAGCGCACCAGGACAGCGCGGTCGTCGCGCTCGCGCAGCTCATCATGCTGATTGGGCAGTACTTGCAGCGGCCGGTCGCTGCGCACGCAGTGCCCGTCAGTACACACAGTGAGTACGAACGAAATAGAGCCGCCCGACGCACCGTCGTCGAAGTATTGGCGCGCGCCGCAAGTTGTCGGGCAGCCGCTGCGAGCGTCAGGAGGGTCGACGGCAGCGCGAGCAGCACGGTAGCGTAGCGCATGGCGGGAGACGCAAAGACGGGAAGCGGAAGCAGGCGGGCAGGAGCGAGCGCGCGTTGAGGGCGAACAAGAGCAGAGGAAGCCGTCACAGCGGCGCGTGAGCTGGCGCGGCGCGGGGCAGCGGTCGTCCGCCGCTGGCCCGGGAACCGTTGAACACGTGCGAATACGAGGGGTTGATACGGAGGCCTAATCAAGCAGGTCTGGATAGAGTCGTGGCGATTCTGACCGCGGGACGCAGTGCGGGAGAAGGCGCGGTGCGCAGTCCTGCCCAGCGACCCCTCTGAGCCGTCGCGTCGGGAAGAGAAACGAGGATGCACAGGTCGGAGGCCAGCCGCGAGACACAGCGAAGCGAGAGCGGGAAGGGCAGGCCTTGGCTCGACCTTCCCAAGTCCCGGAGACAGTCGTCCACGCCCCCCGCAGCGATGAACAGCACGTTACGAACGGCACTACACTCTGTACAACACCCACTTCCTCACACTTCAGCGGAACGCGACCTTCCCTGCGCGAAAGTCCAGCGCAGCTCGTCCCCTTCGCCCTTCTCCGCTTCGAGCACGACGTCGCACGGCAGCCCCGCGTCCGCGTACATCAGCTCACGCTTGTGCCGCTTCGCTTGCGGAATGGCGCCTAGGAGGCCGCGCAGACTTCGTGAGCACCGCAACGGCGGAAGACTCGCCGAGGCGGAGAAGCGGGTAGAGGGCGGGAGAGAAGTCGGGGAAGAGGGCGAGCTGCGGGTGTTCGACGCTCAGGACTTTACGGACGGCGCGAAATGTGGGAGAAGCACGCACGCCCGCGTCCCCAACGACCGGGACGATCACGTTCGTGTCCTTGCCGCCCTGAGTCGCTCCTCGTCTTGTTCATCCGCAAGCGCGAGCATGAAGCGCCACTTGTACTCGACCTTGTGGTGCGTGAGGCAGAGCGCCTCGCTCGAGCTGAGCCTGCGCGTGGACCCGTCGTTAGGAGCTGCGAGAAGAGGGGAGCGAGAAGCGCACTCGTCGCCGCACTCCGGGCACGTCGCCGACCCAGTCCTCGAGGCGGTCGGGGCAGAAGTCGACGACACGCGTGCGAAAGCGGTACGTCCCCGGCGAGGCTGAGCGCAAGCGCCGACGAGATGGTCTGCTGCGTCAGGCCAGTCGTGTCGGAGACGGAGCCTGCGGGTGCGCGGCGTGAGCACGCGCAGAAGGATGAGGGGCGGAGAGCGCACCGAGCGGGTCTTCGGCAACCTCCGAGCGGGCTTCTCTTCGTTGCCCGACTTGAAGATGGGAGCAAGGCCGGAACTGCCGCCGTTGACCTTCATCCAGTACGCTTCGCGGCGGCTGTAGTTCAACCGAGTCAGGGCATGGCCTTCGCCGTCAGGGCGGGCTGCAGCGGGACGCACGCCTTGAACGCGTCGCGCCACTCTTTGGACGCGACCTCGCGGAGAAGCGTCACGTCGCGGCGGTCGGGGTACTTGTTGTCCTCGACCATCGTCGCCTCAAGGAAGTCGTTCATGGTCATCTTCGGGCGGACGTTGCGGAGGTGGACGAGCCTGCCGATGAGCGCTTCCTCCGACTTGGCGTGCAGGAGCGGGTCGTTCTGCGCGCCGAAGATCGAGACCTGCAGCGTGACCTGGCCCGGCGTGCGGACCTCCGAGGTGTCGGCGTAGCCGTACAGTTGGTCGTTCGTCGTGTAGTCCGTGATGAAGAGGCTGCAGGCGTCGTTCGGGCCGACGTTCCCGCCGAAGGGCTTGTAGTACTTGACGATCTGCGCAAACCGCGTCAGGCAGCAGCTCGCGCAGAAGAAGATGCGACGTACCTCGCCCTGCAAGTCGCAGAAGACGCTGTCGCACGCCTCGCCGATGGTGACAAGCTTGCGGCTGCCGTTGCCCTTCCCCTTGCCGAGCAGCGCACTCCTCGTCTTCGCGTCGGCAACCTCCGCGACGGAGACGCCGCTCGTCGCCGCATAGCCGCTGAGGACGTTCTCGAGCAGCGCATGCTTCTTCGCCCAACGCGCGAGGTCGCGCGCGTAGCCGAGCTCGGCGTCCGTCAGCGTCGCGATGCGGGACGGCGGGGCCTTGAACGAGCTGATCGGGGAGCCGTCGAGGAGCTGCGCGGGCGGGAGGACGTAGTAGAGGCCCTTGTTGTGGTTCGAGTAGCCGACGAGCTGCTTCTTGTCCTTGTTCCACTGGAGGAGGCGGTCGTCAAGGGCGGTGTGCGAGCCAGAAGAGCAGGAACGCACGTTCAGGGCCTGTAAGAGAATGATGTCGCCGTCCTTGATGACGGGGACATCCTCCTCGCGCTTGCCGTAGTAGTTGACCTCGACGGTGAAGTCGGACGAAGCGTTCGTCGGGTCGTGAAGGTGAAGCATGCACCCCCAGTCTGCGGGCGTCTTGTTGTCAAATCCCACAGCACAGCGAAGTGCGCGAGCGTGACGGGTAACTCACCCTTCGTTCCGCTCGTCATCTTGGTGAGCGGCCTCGAAACAATGGCCATGGCGACGACGTTGATGCCCGCGCTGTTGCCGCGCGTTTTGAGTGCCTCGAGCGCGAGGTACTCGTACCTGCCCTGCGTGTCGTCGGGATGTCAGTGCGCGCCGGGAACAGCAGGCAAGGAGTAGAGCCCACAGCCGAGAACCCCCAGCTCGCCCTCTCCTCGCGCTTCTTCTTCGCCTTCTTCGCCGCCGGCTCCCGCCGACGCTTGTGTCGCACTCTGACTGCCCGGCGCCCTACTGCTGGGGCTGCTGTCGTCCTTGCGCGCGGGCTTGCCCTGCCCGACGTACGGGTTGTGCGGGTTCGCGAGCGGGACCGCGAGCGGCGTGCGCGCGCGGGGCGCTGCTGCGACGCAGGAGGGAGGTTCGTCCGCTCGGAGAGGGCCGAGGAGCGCGAGGAAGAGGTCTGGCGCGAGGGCGGGAGGACGTCGAGCGTGTCGGACTCGGAGGAGAGGGCGTGCTTGAGCGGCTGGGGCGCTTCTTCGCCGCGGTGCCGGGGTCCGCTGCGTTCCCGAGGAAGAGTGTCAGTCCTGTGGGAGAAAGCGCAGGAAAGAACGCGCGACGCACGGGTAAACTCGAACGCCTCGCCCTTCCTCCCCGTCACCGGGTCCTTCCACCACCCCTGCACGCCGCGCTCGAACACAACGCGGAGCCTCCTCCCCTGCGGAAGCTCATCGCCGTTCCTGCCGCGCGCCGTCCCCGCAACCTCGACCTTCGCACGCTCCCCCTCGCAGGCAAACACACGGAGGGCGCCGCGGCCTACGCGCGCGCCAAGTTCGAGGGCGGCGCGCTCGGCCCAGGCGCCGCGGAGGAAGAGCTGGACCTTGAGGCCGTTCTGCTCGATCGAGAGCGAGGCGGAGCGGGTCGAGGGCGAGTACGGGACGAGGAGGACGAGCTGCCCCTCGATGGCGGCGTCGGGCGGAAGCGGCGTGTACGGCTGCAGCGCCGTCAGCGGGAGCAGCGAGCGCGCGGCCATGCTCGCCTCTGCGCGCGAGAGGAGGCGGGAGCGGCGAGAGACAAGAAGTGGAGAGGAGGCGGTGCGGCAGCGCGACGCGTCTTTCGGCGCACGTGCAGGGAAACGCTCGCGACCGCCCGATGAAGCGAACAGCTCGATTGGCACAGAACGACATCGCACAGCACAGCTACGGACACAGAAACACCCTTTGACCCTCCTTGACCCCTTTCACTGCCGCTCGTCGGCGCGCTCAGAGCTTCGCACTCACATCCGCCGCGACGAGCGCCTTGAACAGCTGCGCGTTCTCCTCCTGCGGCCCGCCGGTCGAGAGGAGCTCGTTCTGCGCGAGGGCGTCGAGCGCCGGGGCGTACAGGACGCGCTTCATTGCGCGGAGGACCTGCGAGGCGGGCAAGGGCGGGTCAGTTTCAGGTCCTGCAGTCAAAGATGGGGCGTCGTCCGCTGCTCGCGCAACAGCGTACGCGTCGGAGCGAGACGTCAAAGGTGGGGTCGCCGACGTAAAGGCGGAGACGCAGGGACGGCGGAGCGGAAGCGCAGCTGCGCAGACTCACCCCCGACTCGGCAAGCGGCGCCATCGCCGTCGCCTTCTTGACGGCATACGCGATCGCCGCCTCGCTCCCGGTCTCGGCGACGACCTCGTCGACGATTCCCTCTGCGAGCGCCTCGGGCGCGGTGTACTTGTGCGCGGTCAGGAGGACCTTGCGCAGGACGGGCGAGGGGAGGCGCGCGGAGAGGACGGCGGCCATGCCGGCGGGGCTGTGGGTGCACATGGGGATTAGTACTCATCCGTAGGATAGTTGGAAGGAACAGTCGAGTGTGGTGAAGAGACTAGAGCCTGGCATGACAGGGAAGGAAGAGAGGATACGCACATCGGCGCGCCAAACAGCACCTCATTCATGCTCATCCACGTCCGGTCCGGACGGCAGATGCGCCAGTCGCACGCGAGGGCGAGGCAGAGCCCGCCGGCGAAGCAGTGCCCGTTGATCGCAGCGATGGTGTGCAGCGGGAAGGTGAGGACGCGCGCGAGGAGCTTGTAGTAGTAGTCCTGCGGGTGACGGCGAGGTTAGCTTCTTTCGGCCATCGGAGGCTGGAACATGGCCTCGGAGGCTGGAACACGGCCTCAGAAAAATGGGAACGCTTGGCGGCGAGGCGAGGAGGAAAGGTGGAAGGAGAGACGCACGCGGAAGAACGTCGGGTACTCGGCGAGGCACTCGAGCTGCAGCCCGTTACTGTGCGCGCGGCCCTCCTTGTCAGCAACCCTGTCCTTCCTCTCGCGGTGCGGTGGAAGCGCACCTGAAGAACTTGCCGACCTTGCGCTCGCCGGTGAGGACGAGCGCACCGCCCTTGTTCGTGCCCTTCTCCTGTCCGCGGTGCCACGCGAGCTCGACGTAGTCCAGTGCAGGGAGGAGCTGCGGACGTCGTGGAGCAAGATGAGCGTGACTGTGCTTCTGGAAGGTGGGGACGACGAGGAGGGGCGCACCGAGTGTTTGATGAACTCCTGCTCGGCGGACACAGGAGGGTTAGCCTTGCCGGGAAGAGAAGCACAGGGAGCACGCACAGGCAGCAGGCGGTTGTCCGGGACGTTGTGCATCTCCAGGAGGAACGCCCCGCTGTCGTCGCCGAGCGGGGTGGAGACAGTCGCGAGCGCCTCCTTGGCGCCGCGCGGGAACGTGACGGTCGGCATGCTGGTGCGTTGGGTGCGGTGCGCGTCGTTGAGCGCTGTAGCGGTGAACGGACGAAGCGCGAGCGCAGCGAAGCACGGCTGTCGGAAGTGGGGGAGGCCGAGGACAGGGGGAGGCGGCGAGAGCAAGGAATGCGCGATACAGCTCAAGTCTACTGCAGTGCCCACCACCCTGCCACACCCGCAACGATCGCCGCACTGACCAGGTTGACGCCATTGTTGCTGAGCACGTCGAACCCGCTCCCCGGCACGCGGACGATCTTGTCCTCGGGGTGCGCGGATGAGGGGTGCGGCGAGTGCACAACGAGCTTGCGCGTCGTGGAGAAGTAGGTCGGCTGGAGAGTCGCGCCGAGGAAGGAATCAAGCTGCGAAGGGAGTGAAAGGCGTGAGTATCACGGTCACGCTGGAGAAGGCGGCGACGGACGACCTTCGCAAGCACCCGCCCGCTAACGCCACAGCTGAGGGATGAACTGACCATGCTGCCACCCAGCCCCGCTGCGCCCGCCACGCCCATAACCTCCGCCGCCCACTCCCACCCTCCCAACCGCTCGCTCGCGCACGCCCGCCCCTGCCCCTGCGCCGCGAGGCTCCCGACCGCGAGCGCGCCGACCAGCAGCCCGCCGAGGAGCGAGACGAGCGTGCCCCAGGGGGAGACGCCGCCGTTTGTGCCGCGCGGGCACGGGCGGAGGGTCGTCAGCAGCCGGGGAGGGGAGCGCGAGAGGATGCCGAGCTGTGGGCGAGGGGCGCGTAAGCTAAGCAGGTCCTGAACGCCCACACAGGCTCGCCTTCCAGCGCTGGCATCGAGCTTGGAAAGGGAGGAGCGGCAGCTCACCTCGCTTGCGAACTGTCGAAGCGAGGAGGAGCGAAAATCAAGGTCGGCATCACACCCCCGGACAGCAAGCGTGGAGGAAGAGGCGCAGACGCACCGTATCTCCACAGCAGGCCGCCCAGAACGCCACCGCCGCGAACACGAGCGCCCTGCTCTGCCTCGACCCGCCGTGCGGGTCGAGCCCGACGACGCACCACGCGCCGTCGTCCCGCCAGCTCTGCGCGCCAGCGCGCTCGCCCGAGTACTGTACGCGCCAGGCGAGGGCGCAAAGCGAGCCGACGAGGGCGTTGCACGCTACTTGGGTTGCGGTGCGGCCTGAAGGAGGAGGAGGTGGGGCGGCGGAAGTCGATGTAAAGGAGTGCGAGGACGAGGCGGACGGTGCGTCAGGCTCTTCGTAGGTGGCCTTGATCGCGGCCTTGACCTGCGTGCACAAGTACCAGCATGCGAGCGATGGGTGGGGGAGGGTCAGCTCATCACTCGAGACCACAACAGCGCGAGGAGGACACGCGCACCTTTGTAGCCTTGCTGCCAACAAAGTAGAAGCCCAACAGGCACGCGGCAAAGACCTTGAGCGGGCTGGCGAGGGCGGCGTAGCCCAGGACCACGGCGGCGAGTGCGCCCGAGGGGGAGAGCGAGGAGGAGCGGAGGCCGCACGCAGCGACCAGCACTGCGGTGAGAAGGGCACCTGGATACAGCTCCATCAGGCCTGAGTGCACGGCGAGCGAGTTAGAGCGAGGTGGGGGAGAGCGACGTGGAGCTCGAGATGTCAACGTGTCAACCAGGAGAAGGCGGCACCCATCGCCGGGACGAGAGCCGGACCTCTGCAGATGGTCCTCGTGAGCGGAGAGCCGGGCTGAGAGTCCCTTCAGCTGCTCTCACTGAGCGGGAGAGGCGGAGCGGGCGGATCTCGCGCGCGGCGAGGTCAAAACGGGGACGACGCGCGCCCCTTGTCCTGTTGCCGCTCACTCGACGCTCGCAGTGACTCGTGTAGAGCTCACCAAGAGCACCGCTGCTCAGCCAGCCAGCCCCTCCTGCTCGAGCACCCGCTCCGCGCTCCCCCCGCTCGGCTTCCTCCCGTCATCCTCCACCCCTGCATCCTCGCCTCGACGGCCCCGCACGGCCTCGCCAGGACAGTCAGCTCTATCAGCAGCACCGCAGATGGCTACTCAGCCCGACGCGGCCTCGCCCGAGCCGACCGCGCTCACCGCCCACCCCCACTCGCCGCCGGCACCCCGCTCACCACGCCCGCACCCCGACTCGGAGGACGACGACGACTTTGACGACACGTACGGCCCCGTCGTAGCTGACAAGCAAGGCAGCGCAGCGGGCGAGGCGTTGTCGAAGCCATTCTTCTTCCCGCCGCTCTGGCTTGCGAGGCGGACAGCGTGCGCGCAGCTGCTGCAGAGCGAGGATGTCAAGCCCGTGCGTCCCACACGACGTCTCCGCGCGCCTCTCCGTTCTCAAGACTGACCCGCATCATCGCCCGCAGGTCGTTGACTACGGCTGCGGAGCCGGTGCCGTCCTCTCGCTCCTCGCCCTCCCCGCCTACCACCGCGACGAGTTCCCCTTCCCCACCTTCGCACCGTCCTCCTCGGAGCACGCCCCCTCACCCGCCTACACGAAGGCAGACAAGCTCGCCCTCCTCGCGTCGCTCCCGCCCCCGCTCCCTTCTTCGCGCGGGCTGCACCTCTCGCGCCTCATCGGCGTCGACGCGGACCCCTCCGCGTGCGAGAAGGCCGCGAAGGTGTGCGCCCCGCCTGCGGAGGGCGAGCCGCGCGAGCCGCGCTGGGAGGAGATGAGGACGGAGGTTTGGCGCGGCGGCGTCGAGGTGTACAACGAGGCGCTCGAGGGCGTCGATGCGTTCGTCATGACTGAGGTGCGTATCGCTCTGAGGTTCGGGCTTCGTTGCACAGTGTAGCATGCCTGATCCGTACCGTCGCGCTTGGCGCAGGTCATCGAGCACCTCACGCCAAGTGCACTCTCGCGCATCCCGTCGCTCCTCTTCTCCGGTTCGCCTCGCTCTCGCTCTCCTCTTTTCTCGACATACTCACCGACGTTCCGAGCAGTCTACAAGCCCCGCCTTGTCATCATCACCACCCCGAACCACGCCTTCAACGCCTACTTCCCCCCTCCCTCCCCCTCCTCCTCCCCGTCGCGCCCGAGCTGGTCGCGCAACACCCCCCAAAACGACGAGGAGCACCCCTTGCACCTCTTCCCCGACCCCACAAAGCGCACCACGCGCGTCTTCCGCGACGCGACACACACGCTCGAGTGGACGCCGGAGGAGTTCCGCTCCTGGTGCGCCGACGCGCTGCGGGACGCGGGCGCGGAGGACGCGTACGATGCCGAGTTCACGGGCGTCGGGAGCCTCGAGGCGTACTACCGCCCTTGCGGAGGCGAAGTGCCCTTCCCGCCCCCGGCACTCGCGCTGCACCCCGCGCTCGCGGACCACCCGCTGTGCACCGCGCGTCCGGAGGACCCGAGGGCGTTCTTCGCGACCCAGATCGCCGTCTTCCGCCGGCGGGCGGCGCCGGGCGAGGGCGGGAAGGCCGAGCAGCGCGAGGTGCAGGAGGAGGACGAGGAGCGCGCCTTCCCGCGCCGCGCTCTCACTCGCCGGGCAGGAAGGCCGAGCAGCGCTCCGCCTCGCCTCCCGTGAGCGTTGCGTTCCCGGCCGGACGCTCCCGGCGCGTCCCTCACACCCTCGTCGCTTCCGCCCTCCACTCCGCACACCCCGCCGTCGCCGGCCCACCTGCGAGCGGGGAGCAGCTCCGCGAGGCCGTCCGCGGGGTGTTCCGCCGCGCGAGGCGCGGCGCGTGCGTCAGCGTCGAGGAGGTGTGGCGCGGGCTGGGAGTCCTCGGCCGAAGAGGGGGCGGGCGAGGGCGAGGGCGCGGGGCTGCGCGCGCTCGCACGGGGTGAAGTGAGGGCGGTGGTGGACGCGCTTCTCGGCGACGACGACGCAGAGGGCGAGTGGGCGTTCGAGCGCCTCGAGGCGGAGGAGGGGCGGCGTGAGCTGCGCGGGTGGGAGGCGCTCGGCGTGCGCTGGGCGCGGTATGAGGAGGAGGTGGGCGCGCTCGAGCGGGAAGAGGAGGAGGAGGAGAGGCGGTGGAGGGCGGAGCGGGAATGGGGGAGGAGGACGGGAAGGAAGAGGAAGGGAGCGCAGAGGAGCGCTGGGCGGAGTTGGAGCAGGAGCAAGAGCCGGAGCAGCCCGCTGACACGGAGGCGCAGGGCGATGAGCCCGAGGTGACGACGCAGCTCTCGCTGGGGTGGGGCACGGCGCCGGCGCAGCAGCCGCAGAAGGCCGACGAGGAGGAGACGCGCGCGAGCTGGACCGTCCGCGGCGGCGCGGACGGGCAGGCGAACGGGGGCTGGGGGGACGACCCGTGGTAGTGCGGCGGAAGGAGCACGGGTAGCATATCGCAAAGGAGGGAGTAGCGCCTGGCGTCGATACGGGAACGAAGTGAGCGGGAGCGCAACGTGAGGAGGAGAAGAGGAGCGGCCGCGTCTTTCGCCACGCTATCGCGCCGCGGCAGCTCGACGAGACCTCCTCGAGAGTAGAGGTCGCGAAGGGTAGAGCAGCAAGCACGCTTGCCCAGCTATGCGAGCGAAGCCCAGTCCTCGTCCGGGACTCGCAGGCCTCCCGCCGCTCCCGCGCCGTCGCTCGGCCGTACGTCCCGCCCGCCGCGTCGAGCGGGGTCCTTCTGGACGGGATCTGCAGCGCACGGGGTGATCGACGGGGACTTGCCGGACGGGGCCAGCGGCCGACGAGAATCGACTTGATGAGGCGGTGGGCGAGACCCGTTGGTGTCGTGCGGGCGTCCGGGGGAATCGTCGGCCGTGCTGGCCTGCGTAGCGCGGCTCGAGAGCTTCAGCGCGCCTCCACGAGCTGGAGGACGCGTCAAGGCGGAGGAGAACCCGCGACGCGTCTCTCGCTTCGACACTCACTTCGCTTCGCCCGGGCTGACGAGCAGATCGCAGCACCGGCGCTGATGAACGCGCTGCCACGCGCGCGGGCGTGCCTCCCGCGGGCCCGTCCCGCCATTGGTCCTCGCCGCCCGCCTGCCGCTTCGAGGCTCTCGTCTGCGACAGAATGTGTCTCCTCCTCCCGCGTGCCCGGGCACCGTGTCGCACGCGGGACGTCCAGCGGAGCTGCGTCGACATCAGCGCCCAGGAACCGACAACCTCCCTCGATGTTGTGCTGGTTCCCTGCTTCTTTCTCTCGCGCTCGTCTCCCGCTCGTGCCGCTGTTCTGCCTACGCGTCTGTTCTGCGCTCTGCAGAGCCCTCGGAGATCCACACCGCCGGACAACAACTCTATCGCACCTAGAGCACGTCGACGCGCCTCCAAGAACCGCTCAACATGAGCCGCTCTTCCTTCCTCGCGCGTGCAGCGCTCGCGCTCTCGCCACGAGCGTTCTTTCGACCGTACACGCGGCCGTCTTCAACTGCGTCGGGTGCGCCGTCCCTCGAGCGCGATGTTGAACGAGTGAGCGCGGCAGCTGACCTTGACGTTTGGCCTCTTCCGCAGCGGTTCCGTCTGTGCGTTCCTTCCTGCCTGCGCTCTTGCACAGCTGATCAGCCTCCTCGTCGCACAGACGTCGTCGCCCACCCCGATGACGACCTCCTCTTCCAGTCGCCGACGCTCCTCGAGGACGTCGCGAGCGGTGACTGCATCACGACCGTCTTCCTCACGTCGGGCGACTCGGGCACGGGGTCGGGCTACGCCCAGAGCCGCGAGGTTGGGAATCAGGTGGCCTACGCGCAGATGTACGGCGTCGCGAGCACCTACACCGAGTGCGCCTTCCCATCCTCTCCTTCTCGTCAGTCAAGCAACGCTGACCTTTCGGCCCGCAGGTTCTACGCAACCTTCGGCGGCCAACCCGTTCTCGTCCGCACGCTCGTCGCCGAGCCGCAGCACCAGAAGGTGTACTTCCGCCTGCCCGACGGCGGCTGGGACACCGGCGGGTTCGTATCCACGCAGTCAGTCCTCCCCTCTTCTCGCGCCCCGCAGGGCACTCACTCACCTCTACAGCAGATGGCAGACTCTTCGCGGCCTCTACTTCGGCACCATCTCGTCGATCACGAACCAGCCGGGCGACGCGACTTTCACGCTCAACACCCTCAAGCAGGCTATCGGGCAGATCCTCGCCGCGCGCCAGCCCAACCGCGTTCGCACGCTCGACTACCTCTCGGACTACGGCGGCGGCGATCACGACGACCACCTGACTGCGGGCCGCCTCACGGCCGACCTCGTCGGCTCGTACGCCTCGGGCGCAAGCCTGAGCGGCTTCATGGGCTACCCCGTGCAGAACATGGCGCCGACGATGAGCACGAGCTCGAGCGAGTTCGGGGCCAAGTGCGACGCCTTCTTCGCCTACACGCCGTTCGACAGCGACGAGTGCCAGTCCCTCTCCGCGTGCGCCGGCCGCGGCGAGGCGTACTGGCTCCAGCGCGAGTACGTCGTCACTTCGGAGCTCGCAACATCGAGTTCGAGCGGCGCCGCCCAGGCGCCTGCGACGCTCCCTGAGGGCACGAATATCGCGCCGCTGGCTACCGCGACAGCCGTCTCGAACGAGCCGGGCAGCTCTCCGCACAATGCCATCGACGGCATCACCGCCGGGTACCCGATCAACGAGGCGGCGGAGTGGGCGTCGAACCACGGCCGCGCGGGCGCGTGGTTCAAGCTTACCTGGAGCGAACCTGTCCAGATCTCGGCGGTGGTGCTGTACGACCGCCCGAACGGCGACGACTGGCTCCAGGCGGGCACGCTCACCATAGACGACGGGCGCAGCCTGAGCTTCACGAACCCAATCAACGACGGCTCGGCATTTGTGATCAACCTGCCTGGGACGTTCACGACGACGTCGCTCCTCCTCACCGTTACCCAGGTTAGCGCCTCGACCGCCAACGTCGGCATCTCCGAGCTGCGAGGTGGGTCCCTCTCGTTTTCCGCCTTCTGCACGTGCTAATGCTGCTCCTCACGCAGTCTATGGCACCGTCGGCTCCACCCCCGTCTCGTCGACGACCTCCGCCGCAACGTCTTTGTCAACGTCCGCATCCTCGTCGACCACGTCTTCGTCGACGTCCGCATCCTCCTCAACCACGTCCTCCACAACGCCCGCCTCGTCCTCGACGACGACGACCTCCTCCGCACCCGTCTCCACCCCGACGAGCAGCATCTCTGGCAACCTCGCCCGCAACGCGACGGCGAGCGCGTCGAGCTGGTCGACTGCGACGGGACAGACGCCGGACAAGGCCATCGACGGCTTCGTCAACGGGTACAAGGAGTCCGGCACCGGCGACTATACGAAGGAGGTGCGCCGTCTCTTTCCCTCACACGCATCCGCGCAGGACTAAACCGATTCGTGCGCAGTGGGCGACCGATCACCAAACCGTTGGCGCCTACCTCAGCTTGCAGTGGTCCTCGCCGGTCACCGCGAACCGGGTTGTCCTCTACGACCGCCCGAACCTAAACGACCGGGTGCGTCCCTTTCCTTAATCGCTCCCGACTGCGCTGACTTCCTCGCGCGTAGATAACTGCCGGCACGCTCACCTTCCCCGATGGCTCGACGCTGAGTGTTCCGGCGCTCAACAACGCCGGCGCGGCGACGACGCTCGACTTTGTCGCCAAGACGTTCAACCAGCTCGTCCTCACCGTCACGTCCGTAAGCAACACGACGAGCAACGTCGGTCTCGCCGAGATCGAGGTCTTCTACGTCTCTGGCGGGACGACGAGGTGCGCCTTTCTCCAGCTCCTTCCTCTCGCCCAGGGGAGCCGCTCACCCCTACCCTCGCAGCACGACCAGCTCCGCGCCCACCTCGACGGCCACGAGCTCTGCGGCAACGTCTTCTACCACGCCTGCGACGTCGACCACGTCCTCCTGGACGTCCGCCTCACCCTCCTCGACCGCCGCCCCGCCCGAAGAGACGGGCTCGTCCTCGCTCAACCTCGCGCAGAACGCGACGGCCGGCGCGTCGAGCTGGGCGGCGGCGACGAGCCAGACCCCGGCGAAGGCGATCGACGGGGTCGTGAGCGGGTACAAGGAGGACGGGACGGGCGACTACACGAAGGAGGTGCGTTCCCACCCGCTCATCCCGTTCGCGCCCCGTGCTGACCGGCTTCCTCCACAGTGGGCTTCGAACCACGAGCGCGCGGGCGCGTACTTCACGCTGAGCTGGCCGAGCTCGATCACGGCGAACCGCATCGTCCTGTTCGACCGCCCGAACCTGAACGACCAGGTGCGTCTCCCCCTCGCTCCTTCCCGCGCGCAGTGTTGACCCGCCCTTTGTGCAGATCACCTCGGGCTACATCGTCTTCTCGGACCAGTCGACGTTCGACATCCCCTCGCTCGCGAACGATGGCTCGGCAACGACGGTTGACTTCCCGGCCAAGACGTTCGATTCGCTGGTCTTCTATGTCACGGGCGCGAGTGGCACGACGAGCAGCGTCGGGCTCGCCGAGGTGCAGATCTACTACGTCTCGGGCGGAGCCGCGGGGAGGTGAGCTGGCTCTTCCCTTCCCTCGCAGCCGGTACCCGGACTTACCGCTTCCACCTGATACAGGTCTTCCTCTTCCTTTAGCGACTCCGCGGCGGTCACTCCTGCGGGGGACGCATCATCGTCGGCGTCGACGACGACTTCCTCGACCACCACGATACGCTCAACCATCTCCTTCTCCTCGTCTGCGACCTCCACTACTTCATCCTCGCCTGCGGCCTCGTCTACGACTACTCCCCCGCCTAGCTCCACAACGACGTCGAGCGCGCCTTCTTCGACGACGTCGAGCGCATCACCTTCCACGACGTCGAGCGTCGCGGCAAGCCCGTCGCCAAGTGGTCTCGTCAACTACGCCCGAAAGGTTTCCTCCGTGACGGCCTCCTCCGCCAGCACCTCGACAGGCCAGACGGCAGACAAGGCTGTCGACGGCGTCGTCTCGGGCTACCCCGCAAACTATAGCGCCGAGGTACGCCCTCGCTTCCAGCCTCCGCGAGCGCGACTGATCTCTCCCGCACTTGCAGTGGGCGACCGACCACAAAACCACCGGCGCATGGCTCTTGCTCAAGTGGACCTCGCCCGTGACAATCAACCAAGTCGTCCTCTTTGACCGCCCGAACCTGAACGACCGGATCACGAACGCGACGCTCCGCTTCTCGGACGGGTCCCTCGTCGCAACCGGCGCGCTCGTCAACAGCGGCGCGGCGACGTACGTCAACTTTACCGCGCGCGCGACGACCGAGCTGCGCTTCACGGTTGTGAGCGTCGCGAGCGGGACCAGCAGCGCGGGGTTGGCGGAGATCGAGGTGTACAACAACCCGGACGCGAAGGTCGCGTTCAGCGGGTCAAACGGGTGCGTCGCGGTCTTCCTCTTCCCCTGTGTGCGCCTCGCTGACTCGCCTATCGCCTGCAGCGCCCTCGCCGCGGCGCCCCTCCCCGAATCGTCCTCAACGACCTCGCCGTCGCAGACCTCCGCCGCTCCCACGACCTCCTCCGCCGCGTCTTCGACGACATCCTCTGCGGCCACCACCACGTCCTCCGCTGCGCTGTCGACCTCATCGACAACACCGTCGTCGCAAGCAGCGACGACGAGCAGCGAAGCGCCCGCAAGCACCTCGTCGCAGGCGGGCTCGACGAGCAGCGAGGCGGCGCAGACATCGTCCGCCTGATTATGAGTAGTCCGCTCATCTTCGTGGACTCCCCGTCGTCCATGTACACGCCTTCCCTCTAGATACCTCTCCGTGCCTTCTCTGTTCCATACCAATGTAGCTCCCCTCTGGTGTACATCCAGCCGTCTTCCGTACAGAGCGCGTGATCAAAAGGACGTGTAACCCGAGCCATTGACAGATCTACAACACGAACACTGAGAGAAGGGCGGGCCGGGAAGCCCTCATTAAGACGCGTCGCTCCCCCTCCTCCTGCCCCTCTCCCTCAGCTCGATCGATTCGGGCCTCCGCTCGCCCCTCGTCCTTCGGTGCTTCTCCTTCCCGACGCCCTTGACCCACAAGCGCCACCCAACGCGGAGCACAGCGCGGACGATCCCGACAGGCGGGCACAGCCAGCTGAGGACCCAGCTCCAGCCCGCGCGGCCGTTCAGCCGCGCGACGACGTGGTCCACCTGCGCGGTGAGGTCCCCCAGCGGACCCGAGTTGTCGAGGACGTAGTCGGCGTACTTGAGCTTGCTCGAGAGAGGGGCTTGCGCCGAGAGGCGCGCTTGTGCGTCCGCGAGGGAGAGGTTGTTCCGTGAGCGGAGGCGCTGAAGCTGCAAGATCTCGGAGCTGTGTGCGCCGGACGGTCAATCTGCGTCTCGTCGCCCGGCATGTGGAAGCGAATGCGTCGTCGCCGTGCGATCCAGAGGTCCGTAGGAGGTGACGGAGGGCGCACGCACCAGTAGACGACGACGATCGCTCCGCAGAGCTTCCACAGGCCCGCCTCGACGAGGAGCGGCGCGTCGACAACGCAGAGCTTCTCGCCGCGAAGCCAGGCCTTGACGAGTTCCCAGGCGAGGAGGCGGCGCACGGCAGGGTACGATCGCGTTGAGGACCTTGCGCTCCTTCTCGTTGTTGAAGACGATCCCGCCGAGCTTCTCGCGGTGCAAGGTCCCGTCGTCGCGGAGGATTCCGCTGCCGAAGTGCCGGACGAGGGCAGAGAGGGCGTACGAGTCGGGCTCGACGGCGACGCGGGCGAGGACGTCGAGGTCGATGACGGGGATCTTGCGGTCCTTGAGGAGCTGGGTGACGGTGGACTTGCCTGCGTGCGCGCGGTGGGTCAGCTCTCCCGGGGGGAGGGCTCGGGGCAAGTGGGGAGGAGGGCGCACCACTGGCTATGCCCCCGGTAAGGCCGACGACTGCGCACGCAAGCGGTTAGTAGGCGCACAGAGCAGGAGCGCTTGTGATCGGCGCACCGAGCATGCTGTGAGAAGAGCGAGCGGGGGGTCGAGGGCGAACCCGCGATGAGACTCGCTTGGCCTCCTACCGCTCATACGCAGACCGCTGGACTGCATGCGCCTGCTCGACATAGTCCCCAGGCTGCCTATCGGCAGCTCTGGATGAGCCGAGCTGACTCCGCTGTCTTGCTACCTCTCCCGCATCTCCCGGAGTCCGCCTCATAGGCCTCATCAGTTGCTTCGCTCCACCTCGCCCACCGCTCTCCACAGTGCTTGACAAGCCAACAGTGACTCAAATCAAAGCTGGGAGCTGCTGTCGAGAGCGGCCCGCCCTCTGCGGTTGATCCTTTGCCCCCACTCCTCGCGAGGCTCCTCGTCCGCGAGGGTGATGCATCTCGCTCGCTCGCGAGCCGGATAACCTTCGAGTCGTAGCCCGAGATCTGCACTTTACACTGCACACAACAACTCATAAACAACGAACACCCTCCAAACGCTGCTACACCGTCAGCGCTACTCGCACTCAGCACTCGGCCCTCACATGCCGCGCTAGCTGCGCCCTCCGCCCCCGCCCCTCGAGCACGAACGCCTCCATCCACGCCTCGAGCTCTGCCTCCTCCGCCTTGCGGCTCTCGTCCTGGTCCCACAGGTTTGGCACGCACGCGTCCTGCGCCGGGAGACGGATGGGGGCGCAGAGAGGGGCGGAGATGGGCCGCTCGCGACGGGAGGGAGAGGGAGACGCAGTGCGGCGGGCCAAGAGGGAGAGGCGCTTGAGCGAGAGAGAGGGGGAGGAGCAGGGCGAAGGCGCGAAGGTGGGGGTGGAAGGGCCGACGGCGGAAGAGGCGGTCGACGCGGTGGAGGAGGACGATTCGCTGGACTCGCGGCGGGAGAAGAACGAGAGGGGCCGCTTCTTGCTCTTCTGTGAGGGGGTGCGCTGGATGGACGAGCGGGAGGAGGAGGGGGGAGAAAGTGGTGTTGACGGCGCGGACGAGGTGGACGGGGTGGGCTGGACGTCTATGCCGTACAGCGCGAGTGCACCTATAGCGAGAGCAATCAGCTTGGAGCCAGAGCGAGCGCAGGTAGGAGGGACGCACCTGCGGGCGACGCCGCTGGGGACCTTCCCAACTTGCTGGAGATGCGGACGAGGCAGAGCTGGAGCAGGAGGTAGAGGACATGTCGGTGCGAGCGAGTGCGAAAGCGTAGAAGCAGGAGGAGAGAGCAGAGCAGGGGAGCAGAGAAGCCAGCAGGCGCTGCGCTGCCGGAGAGACGAAGAAGCTTCGCCCCGCCGCAAGCTCCCGATCACTTATCCTTCAGTGGTACCCTTGCCGCGGGAGGCAGTGCCTCGCGGCGGCGCACCTGCGAGCAGGCCAATGAGTCGCAGCGGTGCTCGCGAGCGCCCCGCCGACAGAGCAGTCCGAGTGCGGACTTGCCGGAACGAGCGAAATGCGGAATCGGATCGACGGTGGGCATGTCGGCTCGCACCGCTCGAAGAGGCGAACCAAGGCGAACGCGCCGGTGTGGCTGTTTCTTGCTGACCGAGTTGCCTGCGCCAGGCAGTCACGAGCAGGACGAGGAAGCCGAAGAACACTCGCATGTTATTTCGCACGGGCGATGCCCTCCTCCTCGCTGCTCGGCAGGGCGCGCTGACGCGGTTCGTCGTTACGCGATCATGGGCTGTACTCGGCCCATATCCGCGAGTCGAAGTTCTCCACTAACAGCGGGTCCGCCTTTGAGAGGAGGAGTCGCCGTCAGGGCGGACAACGCGATGAGAAAGATGATGACGCACCCTGTACAACCCCTGCCAGTTGCTGAACCCGTCCCGTAGCACGTACACCTGCTGCTGTCCCTCCGTTCGCTGCTGCATGTACGGGTTGGGCGAGAAGTCCTGCGGCGCGGCAGTGGCGGGTGCAGACGCGTCCGGCGCGGGGGCAGACTTGGCTGCCTGCGCCTCGAGCATCGCGTCCGCGTAGATGCGGGCGGCCTTCGGGCCGCGGACCTCTGCACGCGCGAGGCTGAGGGTCGGTCGGGAGGAAACGAGGAGGAGGTGTACACGCACGGCTGAGCGAGCAGTGGAAGATGACCGTCGGCACTGGATCAAGTGTTCAGTCAGTCGCAGGGTAGACGGGAGAAGGTGAGCCGCGAGGAGAGAGCGCACCGTCCTTCAGCTTGGCGACGAGGTCCTGCACGCTCTGGTCCGTTCGGAGCTCGCTCGGCGCCCGGATCGCGCCCTGTTCGCGCGCTAGTCAGCAGAGAGCACGTGGTAGTGCCGAAGAGGAGGGCGCACAGGGATGTTCCCGCCATGGAAGTCCTCGTCTGTGGGCGGAGGGGTCAGTTGCGTGCACGTGCATGAGGTGAAGAGGTACGCACCACGGACGTCGACGACCTGGTAGTTCTTTCCGGACTTTCCGACGCGAATGAGCTCGGCAAGCTGGTCGGCGTTGAGGTATTGGTAGTTCATCAGGCGCGAGCGGAGGGCGGCGAGACGAGCGGCGGCGAGAGAGACAGGACGTGGAGCGGGCTACGTGGAGCAGCGTTGCGCGGGCCCGAATGCTAGCTAGAATCGTGTTGAGAACGGGTCTGTCGCTCTCAAGGGGCTACGAGAAGAGCGAGGGAGGCGGGAGGAGCCAAGGGGGAGGGGGTCGGGGCGAGCGGCGGCTCTCTTGCCTCGACACCCGCCTGTCGCGCTTAAATAGAGCCTACACAGCTAGCAGCAACCCTTGCAGCTTGACCTGCACGCCCGAACCGCAGCCAGACCCGCCGCTGCCCCGCCCGTCTCCCATCTCCTCGTCATCTCCAGATCCGGTCCGCTCGCACCACCACTCCGTCAGTCGAGCCTGTTCGCTGCAGCGGTAGATTTAGGCAAGGTGGAGCCGTGAATGCGCGAGATCTGGACGTCCTGGAGGGGGGTGCGGGACGAGCGGGTGGGGGCGGTGCTGCAGGCGACCTACGGCGACGAGACGGACAGAGGCACCAGCTGAGCCGGGGACGGCATCGCAGAGCAGAAACACCTCAGATGAGCAAACTCTCGCACGCTGAACGACGTACTGACCCGCCTCGCCCCCTCGCAGACACCCCCTCCTCCCGCTCGCTCCCCCACCGCTCCCTCGTAACCCTTGCGCCGAGCAACGATGGAGGCGCTCTTCTTCAACTCTCACTCGGGCTACCTCGAGGGCGTCCTCCGCGGCTTCAAGGCAGGCCTCCTTACCCAGGGCCAGTACTCGAACCTGACCCAGTGCGAGACCCTCGACGGTGCGCTCACTTTCCTGCTCGCGGTTCACTCGACCATCTTCTGACGACGTGCCCTCCATAGACTTCCGGATGCAGTTGACGGCGACCGACTACGGCAACTTCCTCGCGAACGAGACGCCGCCCATCTCGACGTCGACTATCGCAGATAAGGCGACCCAGCGCCTTGTCGACGAGTTCAACTACATCCGCAGCAACGCCACCGGTCAGCTCAAGAGGTTCCTCGAGTACATGACGTGCGCGCGCTCCTCTCCCGCTTCCCCAGCTCCCGCTCACCTCGCACTTGTACCCGCAGCTACGCGTACATGATCGACAACGTCGTGCTGCTCATCTCGGGCACGCTGCACGAGCGCGACACCCACGAACTTCTCGAGCGGTGTCACCCGCTCGGCGTCTTCGAGACGATGCCCGCACTGTGCGTCGCGACCAACGTCGAGGAGCTGTTCAATACGGTGCTCGTCGAGACCCCGCTAGGTGCGTCTCTCTTTGTGCACGAGACGATGCCCGCACTGTGCGTCGCGACCAACGTCGAGGAGCTGTTCAATACGGTGCTCGTCGAGACCCCGCTAGGTGCGTCCGCACTTCCCGTTGTGCATCTTTTGCCGCACGTCGTCGAGGCTGACTCGCATCCTGCCCCGGCAGCACCCTACTTCCGCGACTGTCTCTCCGCGCAAGACCTCGATGAGCTCAACATCGAGATCATCCGCAATACCGTGCGTTCACTTCATCTCCCCTCCAGTGCAGTCATTGACCCTGGCGCCACCCGCAGCTCTACCGCTCCTACCTCGAAGACTTCCACTCATTCGTCCTGTCGATCGGCGGCCCGACAGCAGAAGTCATGTCCCCGATCCTCAACTTTGAGGCGGACCGGCGGTCGCTCAATATCACGATCAACTCGTTCGGGACCTCGCTCTCGAAGGAGCAGCGGGGGCGGCTCCTGCCCAAGCTCGGGCGGCTCTACCCCGAGGGGACGATGGCGCTCGCGCGCGCGGACGATGTCGACCAGGTCAAGGCCGTGATCGACCCCATCCTCGAGTACCGGCCCTTCCTCGAGGGCCAGGGCAGCTCCGCCGGCGAGGGCGGCGCGGGAGGTGCCGGGGGCGCGGCAGCGAGCCTCGAGGACCACTTCTTCCAGCACGAGGTGCACCTCAACAAGCTCGCGTTCCTGCAGCAGTTCCAGATCGGCGTCTTCTATGCCTTCTTCAAGCTCAAGGAGCAGGAGATCCGCAGCTTGACGTGGATCGCAGAGTGCATTGCGCAGAACGCGAAGGACCGCATCAAGTGCGCCTAGCTTCCTCCTCTTTCACCCTTGCGGCGCTAACAATCTCGCACATACACAGCGACTACGTCCCGACGTTCTGAGCGCGGTCCCCTCGCTCCGGTAGACCCCGCAGTCCGCTTGTACCCCGTCCTCTCTCGCTTGCAGTTCAGCCGTGCATACCCCTCTCCTCTCGGGCGCCGAACGCGCGCAGGAGTGAGAGTCAAGCGTGCAAAATTGCGCCCGGCTACGCCGGCGGCATCTCCTCGTCCGCCTTGCCGCCCGCGCCCGCGCCCTCGTCGCGGAGGATGCCCGCCTCTTTGAGATCGGGGAGGAAGATCGCCTGCGTGCATACCGTGCAGGGTCAGCTCTCAAGCCTCGTCCACGTCGAGCACACCGCGGGCACAAGCCCGCGCAGAGCGCATCACTCAGCAAAGAGCGAAAGGGACGCACCAGTTCCCTCCCCGCGCTGGCAAGCATCGCCGCCTTGGGGTTGAACGCGACCGCCCTTGCCGGGCCGCCTGCATGCCCCTCAAGGCTCGCGACGGGGTGGAGCGTGCAGGTCGGTCCTGCGCGCGGGCGGTCCGGCGGGGTCTCGGCGTCGGGGGGCGCAAAGTCCCAGATGTGGATGCGGCCGTCGATGGCTCCTGTGCGTCCGGATGTGAGGGGTGAGCGGGGAGAGGAGGAGGAGGGAGGGGAGGGGCAGGAACGCACCGGCGACGATGTACCGCCCGTCGGGGGACCAGCACACCTCCTCGGAGGAGATGCCCGCGGCGGGCTCCATTGGCCGGTCGTACGGCGCCGTCGCGGCGCGCTCGAGCCCGATGGCGATGTGCTCGGGCGGACTGCGCGCGCGTGACCTGTGAGTTGGGAGGAAGAAGGCGAAGGGGGATGGAACGCACGCTCTAACCGCGCCTTGACGTCGCCATCGAACCCGTCAAGCACGTAGTGCACGTCTCCGCTCGTACCCACCAGCAGCCACTTCCCGTCATTGCTAAAGCTCACGCTCGTGTACACGGGCGTCCGCGCGGGGAAGCTCCGATCGCGGAGGATCGGGTCGTCGATGTGCGTCGTGAGGAACGGCGCTTTGTCGAAGTTGCGGACGTCGTAGAGCATCACGGTCGAGCGGAGGTTGAGCACGACGGCGAAGACCGCGCCGGAGGGGTCGTACGCCACGCAGGGGTGCCCGGCGATGTTGAGGAGGCCCTGCGCGCGAGCGGGACGGTGAGAACGCGGGGGGCGGGCGAGAGTGAGGGGGGACGTACCTGCGCGCTGGCGGTTCGCAGGTCCCACATCCGGACCGTGTCGTCTGTCGCGCCCGAGAGGAACGTGTCGTCCATGGGCGAGACCTGCATCGAGACGACCCTGCGCGTGCAAGCCGGTCAGCGTGCTTGAGAGCGCGGAGCGAACACAAGGGGACGGACCGCTTGGTGTGCCCCTTGAAGTAGCGGATGTAGGTCCGGTCGTCGAGCTTGCAGTAGCGGATGTCATCTGCGGGAGAGCGGGGTCGGCTGCGGATCCGTGTGTGCGTGATAGAGAAACGCACCATTGCCCTTCGTACTCGCGTACACAATCGTGTTCTTCGTGTGGGTGAACCGAGCGAGGTGCGCGCCGTACTTCTTCGAGGGGATGGCCTTCATGTGGCTGCGTCGAGGGAGGACAGCCGGAAGGTGGGGGCGGTGAGCTTCACGAGTACCCCGCGTAGGAGCCCGCCAGCTCCAGGGCCGGAGGACAGGAGACTCACGTGCCGGTCCTCGCATCAAACAGCTGGACGCATTCGTCCTCTGCGCTGCTGAGGAGGTACCCTCCCGTGTCGTCGAAGTCGAGCGAGGTGAAGGTCGTGTCCTTCTCGTTGTGCGCCTTGAACACCTTGGAAGGCTTGAAGGACTTCTGTGGACGGTGTTGCGCGGTCAGCCTGCTGCTTCCGAAGCGGGGGAGGTGGGAACGCACGAGGAGGGCGGGGGTGAGGACGACGGAGGAGGGGAGGCGGGAGGTGGACGGTGCGCCCGAGGTGGACGCGGCTGCGGAGCCTTCCATGGTGCTCTGGAGACTCAGCTCGTCCGCAAGCAGAAGCAGCTGGTAGCGAAGTGGGGAGACCCTCACGCCGGTCCTCTCTCTCCTCGACTCCGCCGGTTTCCGCTTACATCGCTCGGGACGCGGGGCTCGTCCGCGCAGCCTCATCTCAAGCTCTCTTGGTCTTGCCTCCACGCGCCCCGCTCGCGTACTTGCGGTACTCGTCGACTTCACCTCATCAGCGCCTCCTCCTCAACTCGCTCAGCCCGCGATCCCTGGTGTCTACACGGATCTATGCACAGCTGTTACGCCCGTTCTCGAGTCTACGTCCTCTTCCGCCGCTCCCCCTCATGAAGGACCATCTCGCGCACCCACCACTCGTGCACCCTCGCATCGCCCTTGTTCAGCTCGGGGTGCCAGCTGCACGCGAGCAGGTCCCCCTGGCGGTACATCACCGCGTCGGCGTCGGGACCGACCTCGGCGCGCAGGCCCGTCGCGGACTGGCCGCGCTGCTGCGAGGGGACGAGCGACGGAGGGAGGCGCGCGAGGATCTCGACTGGCGGGCAGATGTCGGAGGAGGAGGCAGGGGGCAGCAGGGTGTGGAGGATCGGCGCGCGGATGAACGTTGCGAGGAGCGGGTCGTCGGACGGGAGGAACGGAAGCGAGACGGGGTGCGAGAAGGACTGCAACTGTTCTCGCACGGTGCATCAGTACTACGTCACACGAGAGCTGACGAGAAGGTGCGCACCTGACGCCCGTACTGGTTGCGTGCGACGCGGACGTCCATCCCATCGAGCCCCTCCCAGCCCTCGCTCGTCGGGCCGTCGATCTCCTTTGCGAGGAGGATCATGCCCGCGCATGTGCCCCACAGGCTCCGCTGTCCGGTCCCCGTCTTGGCGAGCCGGACAAACTCCTTCATGGGCTCGTAGAGGCCGGACTTGCGGATGAGGAGCGAGATGGAGGTCGACTCGCCGCCGGGCATGATGAGGGCGCGGCAGCGTGCGAGGTCCTCCGGTGTCCGGACCGCGACGACGGGCAGCGTCTCGCCATTGGCGGTAGTGACCGACTCTAGTGCGGCGATGTGCTCGGCGAAGGAGCCCTGGAGGGCGCTGCAATGGCGAGAGTCAGCTTCATCAGCTGGCGGAGTCCGGGGTGAGCGTACAGGACGCCCAGCGCTTCGGGGACCGCCTTGTGCAGCATGTGTGTCTGATGGAGGGTCTCGAGGGCCGTCTCGTGAGGATCTGGCGATGTACAACGGTTCGGCGCGAGGCTGAGGGCAAACCGGAAACACGCGGACGGAGGGCGAGAGCGAGCGGGTTGGAGCGAAACGCTCAAATCCACGCGCACGCCCTCGTCTCCTCTCTTCCTCGTCCCATTCACTCGCCAGCTACAATGTCTCCTGCCGCTACCTCGACCGCCCCCAACGGAGCCGCTCATGCCGCCACCAACGGCAACCGCGCCTCCTCGTCCCGCCCCACCTTCGCCGTCAAGGTCCGCATCGCCCGCCTCTTTCTACCGCTCGCCATGTAGATCCTGACCCTACTGCACTCTCGCAACAGGCCGGCCTCGCCCAGATGCTCAAGGGCGGCGTCATCAGTGCGTTCCCCTCCTCCTCGCCGATCCTCGCAGAGAAGCGCGAGTCAAGCTGACCCGACCCTCCGCACGCCTTTGTCTCTCGGTAGTGGATGTTGTCAACGCCGACGAGGCCCGCATCGCCGAGGCCGCGGGCGCCTGCGCCGTCATGGTGCGCACCCCATCTCCTCCCCCTCGTCCGGCACGCCGATGAAGCTGACTAAACCCCCTTCTCGCAGGCGCTCGAGCGCGTCCCCTCCGACATCCGCAGGGACGGCGGCGTCGCGCGCATGAGCGACCCGCAGATGATCAAGGAGATCATGGAGGCCGTCTCGATCCCCGTGCGCCTTCCCTCGCCCTCCCCTTCCTTGGCGGTGCTGACTCTCCTCCCCGCCGCAGGTCATGGCCAAGTCGCGCATCGGCCACATCGTCGAGGCCGAGATCCTCCAGGCTGTCGGCGTCGACTACATTGACGAGTGCGTTCCCTTGTCCTCGTCGCCCGCCCTCGCAGGAACTTACGATCGCACGGACAGGTCCGAGGTCCTCACGCCCGCGGACCCCGCACTCCACGTCGACAAGCACGCGTTCGACGTTCCCTTCGTTTGCGGCTGCAAGGACCTCGGCGAGGCGCTGAGGAGGATCAGCGAGGGCGCCGCCATGATCCGCACCAAGGGTGCGTTGGGACGTTCTCTCTTGCGCAACTCCGTCGCAGACCTTCGACGAGACGCATTGCTGTCGTCGACTCGATTCTGACTTCCGTACCTCGTTCGCAGGCGAGGCCGGCACGGGCA
This sequence comes from Rhodotorula kratochvilovae, assembly GCA_019926025.1. Classification (NCBI taxonomy): domain Eukaryota; kingdom Fungi; phylum Basidiomycota; class Microbotryomycetes; order Sporidiobolales; family Sporidiobolaceae; genus Rhodotorula; species Rhodotorula kratochvilovae. The sequence goes on from JAHSUG010000016.1 coordinate 156,787, forward strand.
ACGTGATCGAGGCGGTCCGTCACGCGCGGCAGGTCAACGCGCAGATCGCGCGCGCGGGCACCCTCTCCGAGATCGAGCTTTACGCCATGGCGAAGGACATCGCCGCGCCGATCGAGCTCCTCCGCGAGACGGCCCGCCTCGGACGTCTCCCAGTCGTGATGTTCTCGGCGGGCGGGATCGCCACGCCTGCGGACGCGGCGCTGATGATGAAGCTCGGGATGGACGGCGTCTTCGTGTGCGTCCTCCTCTCCTTCCCACCCAGACCGAGCACAATTGACCTCGTAGCGGCGCAAACTCGCAGCGGTTCCGGCATTTCAAGTCCTCGAACCCCGAGGCGCTCGCGCGCGCGATCGTCCTCGCGACGACGCACTACCAGGACCCGCACAAGCTCGCCGAGGTGTCGAGCGGGCTCGGCGCGGGCATGAAGGGCGAGAACCTGCTCGGCGCGGCGGCGGGCAAGGAGATGACCGCCGACCGTGGGTACTAGAGGGGTTGCTCGCTCGCGAGACGAATGTAACGCAGTCTGATGTGCTCTGTGCATACGCTTCGCCTGGTGAGAAGGGCGCGTTCGAGAGCGGCAGCGGATTGAGAAGGTCAGCTCGCCCGCTCATCGTCTTCGAAGGTTGCGAAGCTGCGCTGTTACAACAAGGTCTCCGACGACAGACGAGTGGATCTAGTCTATGTCCCTCCATCCCTCCCGCGGTACAGCTTGATGTTCGTCGTCAGGTACCCGCCGAGGACAACGTTCCCGCTCACCTCCTCCTCCTCCCCCTCATCATCGCGGCTCACCGTCACCCACACTTCCTCCTTCTCCACCTCGCCCTCCACCAACGGCTCATCCTCCGCCGCGGTTGACCACTCATCGTCCTCCTGCCCCTGCACACCGCGCACCAGCGCCTCCAGCGCCTCGCCGTCCGTCCGGCCCAGCAGCACGAGCGGCACCAGCACGCGCATCGTATCGTCCTCCTCGTCCGCCGCATCCGCACTAGGGACGACGAACCCCTCTCCATCGCCGTCGTCCTCGCCCGACGCCGAGATGAGCAGCACGCCGGCATACCCCGCGCGCGCGGCGTGGTGCGCTTTGAGGGCAAAGGAGCACTCGCCGCGGCGCAGGAGGAGGAGGGGCGCGCCTGAGGAGAAAGAATGGGGCGAGGGGAGCGACGCGCAGCCGAAGGGGTCGGCCGCGGGAGGGAGGACGAGCGCGAGGGGCGCGCTGTCGAGTGCGAAGGCAGGCGCAGTGGTGGTGGTGGAGGAGGAGAACGGCGGAGGAGGGGCGAGGGCAGGGCCGAAGGACGCGGCGAGACCCGGCAGGTCGAGCGCGCCGTCGTCGTCCGCCTCGTCTCCATGCGCAGAGCACTCCTCGCGCTCTTGCTTCGTGGCGACATCTGCGAACGCGCGCTGCTCGTCTCCCGCGCCCGCACCCGCCCGCCCGCCGAGGACCATCTCCAAGAAGCGGTCGAGTTTGCCTCTCCCGCCCGGGCGATCCGCCGCCGCCTCCTCCTCCTCCTCCGCATCCGGGAGCGCGACCCCGCTCCACGTCGCACGTTCGGCCCTCACGCGCACGCGCTCGACCCGCCTCTGCGGCGGCGGCGACTCCAAGCCCGCAAGAACCGCGGGGTCGCGAAGGACGACGCTCCTCCCGCGGGGGACGTCGACGCCGCCGATGCGGGTAACCTCGTACGCTGCCACACCTGCCGCGGTCGTAGCGGCGCGCGCGCGCGATAGGGAGAAGCGCAGCCCCGCGATGGAGAGGACGACGAGATCCCCGTTGCCGCTTTCGTGCGGCGCGAGCTGCGCCTTCGACGAGATGGAGACCTCGCCTGCGGCGCCGGGCGCGAAGAGGAGCTCTATACCGAAATCCTGGATGCGGGGGAGCCCGGCGCAGGAGGGAGCGGCGGGGGAGCGGGACGAAGGGCAGCCGGGAGGGAAAGGTGAGATGCGAGGAAGGCGCGAACGGTGGACAGGGCGGAGAAGTAGCGCGCGGAGAGGGTGACGGGGTCCTTGGGGGCGGAATCAGCTCGCGTCAGGACCGTCTCCACCCTCTCCACCACCGAAGACGAGAGAGCGGAACGCACCTCCCCGAGTGACAGCTCGCACCTTCCTCCGGGCGCCACCTCCCCTCACGGACGAAGCGCGCGCCCTCCTCCTCCCCTAGCTCAAGCCCAGCAAGCCACCTCGCGTGCTCCCAGTCTGCGCGCTTGTCCATCCCAAGCGCCAGCGCATGCGCATAGCGCCCGCCCGGCTCCGCGCGCGGGACGTGCGCCGCGCATATTGGCGCAGGCGCGGGCGGCGACAAAGGCCGCTTGGCGCGCGGGCGGCGCGGGGCGCGGGATCTCGAGAGGGTGGCCCTCGGTCGTGAAGACGAAGGGTGCGTCGCTCGTCAGGAAGGGCGAGTCCTGCTCCCTCCCTCTACATCAGCGCTCCCTCGCACGGCAAAAAAGCAGCGACACAACGCACCTCGGCAAAAGTGAGGAACAGGTACTTGAGCGTCTCACCCGTGACGAAGCTCGGCATCTTGTCCTCGAGCTCGCCCGTCCGGAGGTCTTTGACGGCCGCAAACCCGCACGCAACGCGCGTGCGGTTGTTGATATCGTTGAGGGCGCGCTCCGCCACACTCAGGTACCAGTCGTCGCGCGTCGCCTGGTAGAGGTACATGCTGCGTGCGTTCCGCGCGTCAGCCCCGCGCGCGAGAGCGAGAGCGCGGAGGAAAAGGCAGGGCGCACTTGCTCTCGATGAACTCGGGACGGAGCGGGTACCCCATCTGCTGTGCGGCGCCCTGCCTGCGGTGCGTGTCGAACAGCTCGGGCAAGCCGCCGTACCGCGCCCAGGCGAACGCGAATGGTGCTTGCGCGCGTCGCGCTGTCGAGGTCGCCCATTAGGGCTTGCACGCCGGGGAGGAAGGCAGAGAGCGAGTCCACGGTGGTGGATGCCAGAGCGCCGGTGTGCATGTTGGCGCCGCGGTACTGCGTGGGGAGCGTGAGCCGGCGGGCGAGGGGGAGAGAGGCGGGGACACACCCAGAACCCGTCCGTCGAGCGGACATATCGTTGCAGCGCGGCGTAGCCCTCCTCCCATACTCGGAGGTACTCGTCCTCGCCCGTCAGGACGTAGGCCTTTGCGGCGTACCTGAGAAGGAGGGAAAGGACGAGTCAGCGATCTCGTTCACTCGGCGCATCCGTATTCCGCGGGAGCGAGTTCTCGCAGAGACACGGAAAGCGAGTGTCCAATAACCCGGACGCACTCGTAGAACGAATCAATCCCCGCGCCCGTCCCGCCAACAGCATGCAGCCACACTCCCGTTCTCGCGTCGATCGTGTTCCCAACGAGGCCGAGCTCGCTGCGCCGGTTCCACACGGCGAAGAAGGCGCGGCGGGCGGCGAGCTCGAACCGTGCGTCGCCGGTCAGGCGCGAGAGCGTTATGAACTCGAGGAGGAGGGAGCCGGCGCCTGTGCGTGCCTCGCGGGAGGTCAGTTCTGCGCGTGCACGCAGCGCAGCAAGGACAGTGCACGAGGGGCACGCACCGGCCGCGCACGTCTCGCCGCTCTCGCCCTTCCCGCCCCTCCCCCTCACTGCATCGCGGAGGTGCACCCGCGCGAAGGGGATCCCCGTCGGCGTCTCGAATGCGGGAAGGAGCCTCCTGCCGAGGTCGTGCGCGAGATGGAGGAGCTCGGAGCGGTACCATGGGAGGGAGAAGCCGCGGATCGACGAGGTGAAGGTGCTGCCGTTCTGAGGCGTGCCCGGCGGGGATGGCTCGAGGGCGAGGAGGTGCCCCGAGAGCTGTGTGCGCACTGTTAGCAAAGAGCTAGGATGGCGGAGAGGATGACGCACGAGCCCGCCCATCATCCGGATAGTGACCTCGAAGACCTGGACGCGCGAGTCGAGGTCGAACGAGACGTGCTGGATGACCTCGCGAACGGCCTGCTCGAAGCCGGGCTTGTCGTTGAGCATCTGCACGACGGGTAAGGGGTTAGTGGAGCTCTGGGGCGAAGAGGGGGCCGTGAGTGCGCACGGGGAAGGTGTCGAGCGAGTCGACGACGGTGAGGAGGTAGTCGCCCATCACGTCGTTGACCTCGGTGTTCTACGAGCGCTTCATCCCGTCAATGCTGAATCCGAGGGCGGGGAGGGAAGGAGCGCACGTCGCGGTTGACGCGGTCATGACCCTGTCCCTTGCACGAGAGCGGGAGGAGCTCGTCGGCGGGGAAGGCGTGTTCTGCGGGGACTGATTCGCTCAGTTGGAAGTCCAGACGGAGAAGAGAGGGGGCGCACGCTTGTACGAGTCGTAGGCGTGGCGCCAGGTGTGCTCGGCGAGGGTGCGCAGGTGGAGCTTCCGCTCAGAGGAGTAGAACGCAGCGCTGGCCAGCGGGGCAGCGACGAGTGCGACTAGGACGGCGAGCCATAGCCGTGGAGCGCCATGCATCCTCCCTTTGCCCAGTCAGCGCGGAGCAGTTCTCCCGGAGGTCGACGTCGGGACGGGACGGAGCGGCGACGAGGCGCTTGCTCTCTCCCCACTTCACCTGCACGCACGAGTGCAAGCGTGCTACTGCCAAGATGGAGTCTACGATCCCGGTCCTCGTGTCGCTGTTTGCGCCGCACCCGCGCACCCTCTCGCTCGCCCTCCCCGCCTCGACGCCCCTCGCCGCCCTCGCCCCGCTCCTCGCCCCGTACTGCCCCGCCAAGGACCAGAACCTCGCCTACGCCACCGGTCGGCCCCTCCCCGCCTCCGCGCGCACCCGCACCCTCGCCACCCTCGATGGCGCCGCCCCCGGGTCCTTCATCGCCCTCCGCCTCTCGCCCCGCCTCCGCGGCGGAAAGGGCGGCTTTGCGAGCCAGCTCCGCGCCCAGGGCGGTCGCATGAGCAGCAACAAAGCCCAGAACACAGACTCGTGCCGCGGGCTCGACGGCCGCCGCCTCTCGACCATGAAGGAGGCCCAGCGCCTCGCCGCCCTCCTCGAGGCAGAGCCTGACCGCCTCGCCGCGCAGGCCCTCGCCAAGCAGAAGAAGCTCGAGGAGCTCAACAACGAGATCCGCCGCCTCGAACAGCAGGCCGGCATCGACTCGTCCGCCCCCGCTGCCCCGGTCGCGAGCGGCAGCGCTGGCGAGGACGCGCCTAGGCCCGCGGCAGCGAGCGGCAGTGCCGGTGGCAGCGGCGTCGGCGGCAAGCGGAGGCTCGACGACGCCAAGTACGTCGAGGAGAGCAAGGAGATCGTGTCGGGCGTCAAGGACGCCGTCAAGGCCGGTGCGTGCTCTCGCTCTGGCGCGTCTTCACTTCCGTACTGACTCTCGCCCACGCCCGTAGCGATGATGAAGAAGCGCAAGAAGGCCAAGACGGCGGCTGCGGCACCACCCGCCGACGCCGCTGCCCCCGCTGCGGCGTCGACCTCCGAGGGCGAGCAGGAGAAGGAGAATACCGGTGCGGCAGCGAAGGGCAAGGGCAAGGCGAAGGAGGTGGATGCAGAGGCGGCCGGCGAGGCGCAGGAAGCGTGAGAGCGGCACGCTGTTCGCGAGGGGGCCCGGGGTGGATCTGTCATCCTGTTGTAGCACTCGTATTCTCGGCCGTTGTTTCCATTGTCTCTCCACGTCTGCTATCGTGTTAGTCGCTTCCCCTGTGGCCGTAGAGAGAAACACCACCCACTCTCACCTCGCTCGCCATCCTCCCCTCCTTCCGCTACTTCACCCACCATCGCAATGCGCGACCCCGTCTCGACCTCCGCTCTCCCCGACACCCTCTCCGCGCGACTCGCTGCCCTGCGCGGCGCCCCTCCCCCAGCGCGAGTGAGAGGGCCTCATCAGTTCCCCCCACATCCGCGTTCGTCCTCTGCCCTGCCCCCTGCACGGGACGCGCTGACGCCCCTCAGACGCAGGTCCGAAGGGAAAGACAGCGCAGAGGACCTCGCCGCCCGCCTGGCGCGGCTGCACACGCCTTCGAAGCGGGACGTCGAGCGGGGCGTGCCCGTCGGGATGAAGGGCGTCGGCCTCGAGGGCGCGCTGCAGACGAAAGGGAAGGAGGACGAGGTGCGTTCGTCATGTGCGGCAGAAGACCCGCTCGCTGACTTTCATGCTTGGATGTAGGTTGAGCGGTTCCTCCGCGAGGCGGCGTCGCAGGAAGAGACAGAGGTGCGTTTCGCAGGAGCCCACGCTGTCCTGACCGGGCACTGACCGCGGTGACGTTGCGTTCGTCGAAGAAACGTGCGCAGGCGCCGGAAGACGATGCAGATGACCTGGTCAGGCTGCTCCCCCTCCGACATCTTCCTCGCCTCCTTCACACGGCTTTCTAAACGGCCTCTTTCGCGTACAGATTCGTTCCATCCTCTCCGCACCGCCTGCCCGATCCGACCCCGTGCGTCTCGCAATTCTTCGCTCACCCGGTCGCCCGCCGTGCCCGCCCTCAATACTCCTGACCGGGTTCCTCCATCTGCAGACGCCTTCTCTCCCGTCCCCACCCTCCTCCGCACCCTCCTCCCCCCCGCTCGCCCGCGCGCGTCGCTCGATACCCGCGCTCTCCCCCTCATTGCTCGACACCCTCTCCGGCGTCGAGGTGCAGTTCTTCCGCCCTGGACTCGCCGCCGGCGCTGATGTGGGCGTGGGCGGACACGAGGAGGAGGAGGAGGAGCTGATGCGCCGTGCGGGGGACGAAGCTGCGCTCGAGGCGCGCGCGCAGGCGCGCGAGGGCGCCGCGGATGCGACGCGCGGGTGGGAGGCGCGGCTTGCGGGCCTCGGTGGGGTAGCGCCCTCCGCTTCCTCCTCCATCGGTCGGAGCGCGGGCATGGTGCCGGTGCTGGGGAGCGCGCCTGCGCCGGAGGGGGTGGAGGAGGTTAGGCGGGCGCTGAGGAGGCGGGAGAGGAGAAGGAGCGGCAGGAGAGGGGAGGGGCCAGAGGAGGGGAGCAGTGAAGACGAGGAGAGTGAAACGAGCGAGGAGGAGGAGGAGACGGAGAGTGAGGCGAGTAGCGAGGAGGGGAGCGAGGATGGGCGGTGAGTGCCGCGAGGAGGAGGAGGTCAGGGGTTGTGTCGAGCTCTGCAGCGTCTCCCACGTCGTCTGTACCTCCCAGATGTCGCTCTCGTACGGCTGCGGCCGCTCTCCACTCTGTAGCATTGCTTCCGGGAGAGTTTCGATCTCGCCGGCGCCATCGAGTACGAACGAGTTCGCCTCGACTCCGCACAAGCTCGCACCGCATTCGGCCTTTCCTCGCTGTGCTGCACAGGCAGCTGACAACGCCGTTGCCAGACAGCCGCCGACTCGGCACAGGTGCACGGACCCACTGCGGCGTGACGCCGTCGCTCGCACCGCCTCCTGTCCTCTTCTGCTCGCGTCCACCGCTCACCATCGCCGCTGTCGCCGTCGCGCACAGTCGCAAACGTCTGCACACAGCCGGCGATCATGGTGCGCCCGCTCTCGACGACTCATGTCGACGTCCGGCGCTGACCACCTCGCTCGCTCAACCCCCCCCAGCCGTCCCCCTTCAACTGCTTCTCCTCGACCTCGCACGACACCCTCCCGCGACACTACACCCCGCACCACTCGCAGCAGCAGCAGCCGCGGCCGTACAGCAGCGCGGCACTCCCGCCGCTGCAGGCATCGACGCGGGCGCGCCGGCCGCGCGCGAGGAGCGCGGCGGACTTGAAGGGGAGGATTGGGAGCCCGATGGGGTTCAGGCATGTCGCGCATGCGGGGGCGGAGGGCGGTGCGCGCGAGGGGGGACAGGTGCGTGCGCTTCCGCTGTGCCAGGAGCGGGTCTCGAGGAGTGTGAGGCGGACGCGGGCGGGCGCCTCGTGCTCGCTTCTCCGTATCCTCGAGCAGCGTATCTTGTAACGGCAGCTGAAGCGAAACGCTTGCAGCTCCCCCCCTCTACAGGCGCATACCTCTCCGCTGCGCTCTCCTCGCCCTCGTCCCGCTCCGCCCCTTCCCTCGATCTCTTCGACCCCGCGCGGCGCACCTCCCTCGACCCCGGCCTCACGCTGCGCTCCTCCCCTCCGCTCGCACACCGCGGCGGCGCGCATGTCCGTCAGCCCTCCTTCTCCGCGCCGTCCTCCCCTCGCCTCCCTCCCTCCGCGTCCTCGCCGCCCTCCCCGTCCCCGCCTCTCCAGCCGCAGCAGCAGCAGCGGAAAGCGCGCCCGCTCTCGCGCAAGCCCCCGCCGGCGATCACCGCCTCGGTGATCCAGCAAGCGGGGGGTGTTGCGGCCGTGCAACAGACGGGTGGCGTGCCGAGCCGGCTCGTCCGCGGGGGTGGGGCGCCGCGCGAGGAGCGTGGTGGTGAAGAGGGGAAGGGGGAGGGGATGGAGGAAGGGCTCGAGGGGATGTTCAGCGCGAGCGAGTTGCGAGCGGTGAAGGCCGCACTCGCGGGGGCGCTGCCAGGCGAGACGCAGCCTCCCGGCGACGTCACGGCGACGGAGCCTAGCGAGCAGGTGAAGAAGGAGACGAGCGACGGTGACAGCGACGACGACGAGGAGCGGCCCGCGTACGAGTCCAACACGGCGCGGGCGTTCCGGGGCGCGATGGCGGACGTCGAGGCGGCGCTGCGGGCGGACGCGGCTGCCGAGGATGATGAAGAGCGTACGAAGGCGACGCTGGCGGGGAAGCCGTAACCTCGGGCCGGGAGGTGAAGAGGACGGCCTTCCCAAACTCCAGTTTTCTGTGCCGTGCGTTTCTCGTCTCCGCCGTGCGCTAGCTGTCTCCCGTCGTTTTCTTATCGTACACCCCCACAGCTGGTAGTAATCCTGTTTTCTGCAACCGTCGCGCTCCTCTGCGCGTTCCAGCTGGTGGCCTGACCCGCGCAGCGAAGCTTGCGCTGCTCCCATCATCCACCCGCGAGAACAGGCGAGAGGAAAGGAGAAAGTAGCGCATTACGGGTATCGTACCAGCCTCAAACCCGAGCCGAATGTCTGTAGATCCCTCCTCCGTCCGCCGTAGCACAAACGTACAAATGCGCGCCTCGCCGGGCGCCCCCTCCCGCGCCGCCCCCCGCGCGCCTAGAGCACCGCGACGGCGCCGACCGCCCCGCCGACGAGGGCGACGCCGGCCATGAGGGCCCAGTCGGCTGCGGAGCCGAGGGGCAGCCGACGGAGGGAGGACGCGCCCGAGAGGGCGTTGGCGCCGTTGGTGGGGCGCGAGCCGGAGCCGGAGGAGACGGAGGTGATGTCTGTTGAGGGCACGGGAGGAGGCGGGGAGAGGGCGGAGGGACGGCGAAGTGGGAGCGGAGGGGAAGAAAGCGGTCAGCATGTCTGCGCCCAAGCAGCTCGTCTCTTCGTTTGCTGATGCAGCAAGCCCGGTAGGCTAGCACAGCGAGCCCACCTCTTCGGCGAGCCAGCGCACACGCGGAGAAGAGGCAAGAGGGAAGCGCAACGCACAGCTCGCAACATTGAGCACCGCCCCCGAGCTCGTCACCTGCGGCACAGGTGTCGCAGGCGTCGTCGCGTACCAGGTGACGATCGCGCCGTTCTGCGTGTAGGTGGCTGTCCGCCGGACGGGAGGGGGAAGGGTCAGCAAGCGCGGAGGAAGAGGAGGAGGAGGCGGGCGCACTCGGGAGGACGGGGCAGCCCGCGGTGGTGCAGCGCGAGGCGGGGGTGAGGACTGTTTGTGCGGTGGAGAGGAAGTGCGGGAGGTACGGGGGAGAACAGGTCAGCGGGTCGCTCAGCACGCAAACGGCACCCAGAGAGAGGGAGAAACGCACCCTGCGCGGGCGCGCCGACGTTCTGCAGCGGGTCTGTCGTCGGCACCACCGCCGCGGTCGTCGCGGTCGTCGCGGTGGTGGCGGTCGTCACCGCCGCAACCGGGGCCGCCGCCGCGTCGGTCTCCTCGGCGGCGGTGTCGTCCGTCAGCGTCGAGAGGATGAGCGTCTGCAGGGGTTCGCCGAGCGCGTCGGTCACGACTGAGACGGCGATGGTGTTGCCGCTGTGTGCGCGAGAGGGAGGTCAGCGTTGGTCGAGGCGCGCCGAGAGATGTCGAGGGGCGAGGCGAGCTGAGCGGGCGGCGGCGGCGGCATAGCCTCGATGTGAAGGTGTGAGAGGGCGCATGCACGGCACACCGCTGCGCCTGTCCAGTTCCGTGCGCGTCCCATCGCCTCCGCCGCATCATCGCCGCGCGATCCGCGCCCTTGGTCCGCTCGGCCAACCCGCCCATCCCCCCTCACCACCCCTGAGTGCCTGCAGAGGTCGCGGAACTCACGCCTCGTCGAGCTGGAGCTCTTCCTGCGCGTTCACCAGCGCGCACAACAGCGCGAGGAGGGCGACGAGCGCGCCGAGGCGGAGCGACGAGGACGGGCGGAGGAGGGCGAGCATCGCTGCTGCTGGACGAGGCGCGGTGGGGCGGTGCGTGTGGTGGGGGCTTCGCAGCGGGCTAGAAGGAGAGGTGCTGCGTGGAGCTGGCGCGCGTGGAGGAGCGGAGGGGGAAGCGAGGAAGTGCCGAGCGCGAGGGGACGGAGGATATGTGCTCGCTTTCGAGGGCGCGCTCGACGGGAGAAATCGTACGAGTACCTACTATGCAATGGCACAGGATCGCTACGGACGGGCGAGATGAGGTGAGGGGCGGCTGCGGGACTTCGCCGCGACAAAAACACACGGCCGGTCTTCCGAGTTCCCACCGCCTGCGACGCGTCCCTGCGTGGTCTTGGCCTCTTGACCTGGTGTGTGTGCGATGAGTACGGTCACCGTGGACGCACTGGGGCGGGAGGGCTGCCTCACCCGCCCCTCCATCCCCTAGGCCTCCAGCCCTTGTCCAGCCCGCCTTTGTCCACGCCGCGTCGCCCCGCTCCGTTACGCCCTGCACAGGCTCGCGGCGCGACAAGCGATACCGAGGGCCCAGTACGACCGTGGAGAGGGGGAGGGCACCTCCGGAACCGGAACCTGTTCTCGGTGCGAGGCGGAGAGCCGCACAGGCGGGAGAGTCTGCGGCAGGAGGGCGGTGGAGCGGAGGGCGGCGCGAGAGAGACGCACGGTACCGCAAGCAGGCAGAGGCTGCGATGGGATCTGCGGCAAGAGCGTTGGAGGCTGCAGCGAGCGGAGACGCGATAATTGCGCGAACCACGGACGCGGGGTGATTCACTCGCGCGACGGCTCGTACGGACTTCGGACAGGCTGCCAAGCAGAGCAAGCAGACCAGCGCGGCCGGATGCCGCTCCGATACGGGTCGATGTCGAGGAGGAGATGGGAGGCGGGGCGAGGCAGCGAGGGCACGAGGAGAAGCGGAAGCAAGGTGCAGCAGCAGCGGTGGCCTAAGCGGCAGAGTAGAGCAGCAAGGCAGCTTCGTCGAGCGAGGAGGAGGCGGACCAGCGGCGGTGGACGAGGAGAGCCAGTCGCCCGCTCGAGGTTGGCTCCCCGCCCGCGCGCACCCCCGACCCTAGACCATGGCTGTGCGTAGTCCTCCTCTCTGCGAAAGACCCGCGCTGACCCACCCGCTCGCACCGCTCTCGCCCCTCGACGCCCCCGCCTCGCCTCCCCTCCTCGTCCGCTCGACCCCGCCGCCCGGCTCGCGCGACTGCAGTCTGGATTCTCTTACACCGGCGGGCGCAACCGGTGCTTCCCCTTCTGGCAGGGTGCGCATCCCTCCCTGTCCAGTCGTCAAGCTCCCCTCCCAGCGATGGCGCGCAACGGCGATGAGGGCCGTTACTCTCCCTGACAGGGCTGCACGTCGCGCGGGAATGGCTCCGAGGTCGTCGCGCACCGTGCTGACAACTTCGCCCGCCCGCGCAGACTTCCAGAAGTGCTACGCCGGCGCCAACGCACCCGAGGAATGCACCCTCCAGAAGGAGGACTACCTCGAGTGCTTGCACCACACCAAGGAGGTCCGTACCGCCCCCTCGGCCCCTCTTTCAGGAGCGTGTGCTGCCGCGCCAGACCGGACACTGACGAGTTGCCTCTCCTCGTCTGCCCCTACTCCGTCCTGACGACCCGCCCGTTCGTCTCTCTTGCACCCGGTACCACTCCGTCGGTATCCTCGACCGCGTCTTACAACCACCCCCCGCACGCGCCCCTCCCGCGCATCTCGCCGCCCTCGACCTCCCTCCAACCTCGTCCTGCGCCTGGCCTCCCTCCCACCTCCGCTCCTCCCTCCCCGCGAATCCGCGTACCCCGCCGTGCAGGTCTCTCGCGCACTGCGGATCAAGTCGGAGTACCTCTCGAAGACGGCGACAGAGCTGGCGGCGCAGCGCAAGGAGGCCGAGGTGCACGCCGAGGGGGGCATCCTGGGCCTCGGGCTGCTCAACGCGCAGCAGGCGGCGGGCAAGGCGTAGCGCGGTGTGGACGTGGTGTGAATGCGGGCTTCTCGATCGAGTGGATGCGATGGGCGAGAGAGGCGGAAGCGTGGCTGGGCGGGGTCCGTCCGGTCCGCCGTCGAGCGCCGTGAGGACGGTCTTTCCTCGCGGGCGCGCTGATCGGGTGAGGGTCTGCACCTGCGAGCCTTTGCTGTCCTGGTTGCTACGCGCCTCGAGTGAGGAGCACGCGGCCATCGTCCTTTCACGAGCCTGCGAAGTCCTGCGCGCCCGCCGATCACCCGCGCGTCCCTCGCCATCGCCCCTCGCCTCGCTGCCAGCTCGAGCCGACGCAGGCTTCCGTGCAGCCCTCCACTCGCTCCATCTTAGCTGTCGACCAGCCCACCAGCGTTGTCGCATCGCACAGCACCCGGCACCTCGCTCCTTCACGCGCTCATCGCGTCTCGACGTTCCCACCCTCCCTCCGCCCAGCCCGGCCTAGTGCGCGCGATGGGCCGCCCCTCGCGCCCCTCCACGGGCAGCTGCGCGACCGACCCGCCCGCGTCGCCCTCCTCGGCGGGTACAGACGCCCCCGATGACACCGTGCCCGAGATCCTCGTCTCGCCCGCGAGCCCGATGGCGCCTGCGGCCCCGCTCGCAGCGCGCTCGAGCGCGCAGGAGGAGGCGGGTGATGGAGCCGAGACGCGGGACGCAGACGGAGCTCCCGGCGAGGACGGCGCAGCGGGTCAGGGGAGGACAGCGGCGCAGGGGAGGGGAGGCTGGGACGAGGAGGCAGGGCCGCCGCCGTCGCTAGTGCGTGCGGGCGCGGCGGGCGACGAGGCGCGCAACGTGCCTCCTCCCGCTCCCGCTCCCGATCCTTCAGCAGCGACGACCGCGACGCCCGCGAGCGCGGCACCCGCCGCGCCGGTGCCCCCGCCACCCAGCGAAGCGCGCACCTTCTTCTCGTCGCTCTCGTCCGCCCTCCCCTCGGTCTCCCTCCCCTCCTTCACCCTGAACCTCTCGTCCCTCCTGCCCGCCAAGCTCCCCGGCGCGCCGACGATGCAGCCCTATACAGGGGCGGAGAGCAGCGACGACGAGGAGGGCGAGAAGGGCGAGGGGGCGAGACGGAGGAGGAGGGACAGCAGGGGGGTGGGAGGCGCGAGGGGAGGGGAGGAGCAGGGACGGAGGAGCATGGATCTCAGGATCGAGGAAGGTGCGTTCAGCCTCTCTCCATTCCCTCTCTCTGGGACCCTTCGCGGTGTATGAGGACGGTGCAACCCGTGCGGCAGCGCCGAAGGACGGCGGAACGAGCGCGACGAGGGCGATGCCGGCGAGCGCTGCAGGCGACCTCGTCGCGCTCGTCCGCCCGGATCTACGCCAGCGGCTGCGCGCCCCGCAAACCTTCGCCCAGCGATCCGCTGCACGCCGCAGCAGGGCGCACACGCGTGACTGACGGTCCGCGGAGCGCTCCGGACCTCCTCTGCGAGGTCGCAGGGCGCTGCCCCAGCGGAATCGTCGCGCTCTTCCTTTGCACCAGTCGCTGCTCTTGCGGCAGGGCGCGTCACTGGGCGGTGTGGGCGACTCCAACGGAAGCTACGCCCGCGCTAGAGTACCGTAGCGCTGCGCTAAGCGTCGCGCATCTCGCTGTACATCGCTCATCCCCAGCACCTTGCTCGCTCGCCTCCCTCGCACTCTACGCGCCATGTTGATCACGCAAACTCACCATTTCGCTCCTCCCCGTCCACCTTCGCCCTCCTTCCTCCGCACGACGCCCCCCTCGACACCCGCCGCGACCGACCCCCTCCTCGACCACTACATCGCGGCCTTGCTCCCCGAACCGCCGCACCCGCGCCGGAAACGCTCGCGCTCCTCGTCGCTAACGTCGCAACGCGCGCACACCGTCCCGCCGCCATCCGCTCACCGTCCCCGAACACCGCCGCTTACCCCTCTTCCACCCTTCGTCCTCCCGCCTCCGCCGCGCCGCCCTTCCTCCGTACACTTCCCGACCCTCCCTGCGCTAACCCTCCCGCCGCCACCGCGCCCGCCCGCGCCCGTCCCGTTCCTCCCGCGCCCGATCCTGCGCCGCTCGTCCACCCGCCCAACAGCCACGGGCGGGCCCTCGCTCGTGAGCGACACGCCCGCGCCCTCGACCCCCTCCTCCTCCTCCGCAGGCGCCTCCTCCTCGCCCGCGAAGCCTGCATTCGCGGCGCTCGCGCGCACGCCCAGCAGCGCGTTCGTCGCCGCGAGCAACGAGGGGCGCGTGCACCCGCTCACGCTGCATGCTGTTGCGCGGCGGGACTCGGAGCGCGAGGCGATCCAGCTTGTGAGGGCGAGGAAGGAGACGGAGCGGAGGAGGGAGAGCACGGCGGAGGGGATGGGCGCGAGCGGGAGCGACGGGGATAGGCCGGCCCTGCTGAGGAAGCAGAGCTGGACCGCGGCGGCTGCGAGGGTTACGGGCGGGGGGAGGAGCGAGAGCCCTGCGGAACTGAACGAGGAGGAGCGCGCCAGTGCGGGCGGGAGGAGGAGGGGACACGGGCGCGGGCGGGAGCCTCGGGCTTGGGTTCGTCGGCGAGGAGGACGCCCACCCGCCGCGGCAGGACAGTACGAGCACCGTCCGCGCGTCGACGGCGACGTCGGGCTCGTCCAGCGCGCCGCACACGCGGCAGTCGACCGCCTCCACTTCGTCTGACCACGCGCGGCCGTCCCCCCTCGGCTTCGCGGCAGGCGACGTCCCGCCCTCGCGCGTGCGGAACGTCTCCACCGCGTCGACGCTCTCGCTCGCGGACTCGACGGCGCAGAAGAAGGACAAGAAGAAGGGCGCGTTCCGCTCGCTGTTCTCGCGCCCGCGCACTGCGAGCCAGGCGAGCGCGACCGTTGCGCCCGCTGTGCCTGCGACGCCGCCTCCGCCGGGCATACCGCGTGGTACGACCCCCCCGTTGAGCGCGGCGAGCGCGAGCGGGGGATTCCCTGGCTTGGCGGTCGAGAGCCCGGTGCTGGAGCGCGGGGGGTCGAAGGGGGAGAAGATCGTTAGGCCGAAGGTGCGACGCTCAATTCCCAGTTGTGGGTGTTTGCGGAGCGCGCGCTGACCGCGACTCGTCGAACGCCCGCAGGTCAGGGCCAAGGGCAAGTCGACGAAGGAGTTCGGCTCGCTCTTCCTCGCCCAGGAGCTCTCGATTTCCACCTCCTCAACGTCCACCCTCCGCGACGATGTCGACTCGCTGCACTCGTCCGCGCCGCCCGCGCCGGACAACGCGTCGCAGCACTCGCGGACGACGGCGCCGGCGCAGGACGACGAGCCCGGCGCGAAGAAGCGCAAGGCGGTGTGGGCGGTCAAGTTCAGCGAGGATGGGAGGTACCTCGCTGTCGGAGGAAGGACGGCGTCGTGCGGGGTACGTTGCGACTGCTCTCTCTGCGCGACCACGCTGACCGCACCCCGCTCGCCCGCCCGCAGTCTGGGAGGTCCTCGCAACGCCGGAAGACCGCGACGCCGCGCTGTACCCTTCCGGCTCGCCCGACGGCTTCACTCCCGGAGCGCCCGACTCGCCTTCCGGCTCGCGCACCTTCCCGCAGCCGTCCACGCCTTCGACCATCCCGCCGACGCCGTCGTCCACCGCACCTAGCGGCAGCGGGCGGAAGAAAGCGAGCGCGCCGCCCAAGGCGCCGGCGTGCGTCATGCCCGTGTTTGGTAGCAGGCCGGTGCGCGAGTTCCGCGGGCATGAGGCGGACGTCCTCGACCTGAGCTGGAGCAAGGTGCGCCCTTGCTCGTCTTCCTTCCCTCGCAACGGTCCTGACGTGGCTGCGCCTGCGCAGAACAACTTCCTGCTCAGCTCGTCGATGGACAAGACGGTGCGGCTGTGGCACGTCTCGCGCAGCGAGTGCCTCTGCGCGTTCCAGCACCTCGACTTTGTCACGAGCATTGCGTTCCACCCCAAGGACGACCGGTTCTTCCTCTCGGGCTCGCTTGACTGCAAGCTCCGGCTGTGGAACGTGTGTCGCGGCCCTCCGGAGTTAATCGAGATGCCCGCTGACATGCACCGTGACTTCGCCCGCAGATCCCCGAGAAGCGCGTCCACGCAAGTCCGCTTCACCTCCGCCGCTCGGGCTCTCAACTGACTCGCGTGCCGCCGGCAGATTTGGACTGAGCTCCCCGAGCTCATCACGGCCGTCTCGTTTACGCGCGACGGCAAGCTCGCTATCGCCGGGACCTTCGTCGGCGCAGTGGTGCGTTTGCGCTCACGTCGCTGTCTTTGTCACCGCACTCACGCATCCGCTCTGCAGATGTTCTTCCTTGTCGAGACGTTCCAGTATCACTCGCAGGTCACAGCAAAGTCGACGCGCGGCAAAAACTCGAAGGGCAAGAAGGTCACGTCGCTCACGCCGTTCCCGCTACCGTCGAGCACGGGCGAGCGCCTCCTCGTCACGACGAACGACTCGCGCCTGCGCTTGTACCACACCGCGGACAAGATCGTCGAGACCAAGTACGCCGGGCATGAGAACACGAGCTCGCAGATCCGGGCGAGCTTCAGCGACGATGGGAGGTGGATCATCTCGGGCTCAGAGGACCGGAACGTATACAGTGCGTCACCGTGTCTTTCTCAGCGGTGTTCATGAGCTGACCCGCCTCGCTCACCCGCAGTCTGGGACTCGGGCCTCGACCCGCGCGAGGACGGCGGGTACCACCTTCGCAAGAAGCACAAGGAAAGCCCGCACGAGTACTTTCCCAGTGCGTTCTCCTTCTCTCCCGCCCACCCCCCGACACCCGCTCATCCCGCTCGCACATCCGCAGTGGCCGCCCACATCGTCACCGCCGCCGTCTTCGCGCCGACGATGACGCGCACACACCTCGCCGCAGCCGCCGACCCCATCTTCGCCGACGGGCACACGCACATGGCCCCGCTCGAGCGCACGCTCAGCGGCGCGAGCCTCGGGCTCGTTGGCGTGGAGACGCGCAACACGACGTTCAGCTCGCTTGAGGTGCCGGGCATGCTCGTCCCTGCTACGAGCATCGATGGGCTAGCCGGTGCAGCGGCGGGCGGCGCGAGGGACGCGATCATCGTCGTCGCGGACGGTGCGTCGTCGCTTCCCTCTCCCTTTCCCCGTCTCTTGCATTCTGCCGTCTCGCGCGCCTCATACCCCCGCGGCCTGTAGCTTACCAGCTCATTCGCTGTCCGCAGACGAAACGGGCGTCATCTCCATCTTCCGCAACTCGAAGATCCCCCTCGCCGCCCTCCCCGCCGATTCCTCCTCAAGCGCGACCGCTCGAAGCGGTGGAGTCGCGCGACCGATCCAGCGCGCTGAGCAGCGCCCCTTTCCCGGACATAATCTACTACGCGTAGCACACCTTAGCATACCCTTGTCGCCGTTCATACCCTCCATCTCCCCTTCGTCTCCTCGCACACTTGTCGTTCTTTGCCGCCTCGTTCACATCGTCCGCTTGCCCAAGCTTTGTATGCCGTACATCAGCGCACGGCCGCAAACACGTTACGTTCGGCTGTCTTTGCCTTGCGGATGTGTCGTCGCGATTTGGCCTGCTCCATCGACTGCGCTCGCCCCGTCCTCCCTCACTACATCTCCCTCTCCTCCTTCTCTCGTCCGCTTGTGAGTCCTCCCTTCCGACGCAGCACGTCTCCTTCGTCTTGCTCCCTGCGTGATCCAGCACTCTCCGCATCGATTCGGTCGCGGCGCGCAGCTGCTCGCTGCGCTTTCACCCGCATCTTATTCCCTGCGCTGGCTTGCGCTTCCTTCTTCGCATGCTTCACTGTGACGCTCTGCAACACCCAACAAGCTCGCTTGTGCCCCCGTCACCGCCGTCAGCTCGAAGCAACCGTCCGCCGACAACGTCGCCGCCAACAACCGCGCTCAACATGCGCAGTTTGCTCTCACCTCGCCCGCACGGGCCGCACCGACTGCTCGTCGTTGTGTTCGCGCTGCTCCTGTGCTCGAGGAGCGCGTTGGCGCAGGAGATGACGGTCACGGATGAGGAGTGAGTTCCCTCCCCTCTCGCGCGTTTATCAAACCTCTGGCAAGCGCCGAGTGGGCGCTGACAAGCAGCTGATGCTCACAAGCCACTCCAGGGAGGAGAAGTTGTAGCGCGAGACTAACTCCTTCGCTGCCCATTGCACAGCTCCGGCCTCACCGTTGGCGCGTCTCTCACAACGGATGCGGCCGGCGATACGACGACCGGGGCCCTCTCGACCATGACCGCGACGGAAATGACAATGGCGAGCGGAATGGACACTGCATCGGAAACCGCATCGAGCGGCGATACGACCTCGTACAGTACGTCGCGCTTGTTCCCCTCCTGCTTCTACTTCTCTTCCGCACCGGGCCTTCCGGCTGACGCACTCTCTTTTCAGCTACATATACCGACAACGGATCGGTACTCACCTGGTACGCAACTACGCCAACCACGCCTGTACCAAGCTGGTCGACCGGGTCGGTCGAGGCGGCGACGGCGTGTGCGTCCTGCTTTCCGTGCCTTGTCTATCCCTGATCCTGGACCCTACGCTTCTACCTCTGGAGCTTGCTCCAGACGGCTGAGAGCTCACCGCATAACGACTGAAGGCGATTGACCGCTTCCTCGCCTGCAGACTTCTCCCAGATGACAGCGGCATCTTCGTCGAGCGGTGGCCGCAGCTTCGGCTTAACGAAGCTCTCAAGCGGCTCCACGTGCTTTGTTGCTGGAATTGCGGCCGTTGTGCTCACGGTGATGAGCGGCGTCGCGGCGCTCTGAGCGGCGCATTGCACGGGCTGTTCAGCACCGGGGGCCGCACCAGAGGGCGACCTGTCGTATGCACTGCCGGCAATCGCGCAGACACACAGCAGACCTTTGAGGCGAGAGAGCACCGCCAGGACTGCGTCGCCAGTCGACGCAGTCGGGCCCGCAGTCCAGCTCGAAACGGCCTCCTCTCCTCCTGCTCTCCTCGTCCTCCATTCCAAACACCACTCGCTTCAACTCGCTTCGCATGGTCTTTCCTCCTGTCTCTTACCCGCCGTCATCCATCGAAGAACGGAGGCGGTCCCCAACGGTCCCCCATCGTCATCTCCTCCGCATGCTGCGTAGCGCTAGTCTGGGGCTGTGCCAACGGCAAGCGCGTCGTCTCTCGAAGAGCGCACCCTCTTCTCCCAAGTCCTCGCAGCTGCTTCTTGATGATGCTGGTTCAGCCGCTCGCTGCTGCTTGCCTCCCGCCTCTTCCCACTCCTCCTGCCCCAGCCCGCAACGATGTGCCGCTCCGCGTCGTTCTCTCGCTCGCTCTTCGCCTTCGCGCTGGCCCTTCTCGTCCTCTGCCTCGCAATCAGCCCTACGTCCGCGCAAGAGACGACTATCACTGAGGAGCAGAAGTGCGTTCCTCTCCCCCTCTCCACCTGCGGACTTCGCTGACTTGGTGTCGATCCCTCACAGCGGCCAGGTCCTCGTCACCAGCATCGCACCGAGTGAGCCGCCCTGCCGTACCCCGAGGTCGCGCATGAGGACCGCGACGAAGCGAGTCGCAAACGGGAGCAGGGGCCCGGTGAATTCGTCGGCAGCGTGCTGACGCTCCGCAACGTCGCCTCGCTTGTAGCCGTGTGGACTACGAACGGCGCGGTCAACACCTTCATCCCGACAACACCGGCAACGCCGACGCCCACCTTCTCCTCCGGCCGCATCCTCAAGGTCGCGGAATGTGCGTTTCCCTCTCTCCCAAGACCGCCCTCTTCAGGTCAGGGAGGGGAGACTGACACTCTTCTGCCCGTAGACATCACCACTCAGTCGACAGGTGCGTCCAGCATGGCGGCAACGGGCGGCGCCTCCCTCCCCTCGGCCCGCTCGTGCATGCAGCTCGGGCTCGCAGCGCTGGCGATAGCGATGTGCGTCGGAGGAGGTGCGCTTGCGGTCGTATAAGGAGTAGAGAAGCCGGTGTCGCACATAGAGCTGTTGTTTCCCATCTCTCGGAAGGAGCGACGAAGAATAGCGAGACTCAATGCAAGTACAGCGGCACTGCCAGAACAAACACACAACGTCTAACATCCTAGGAACCTCGTGCACCAATCTCCTGCCCCACTGCCGCCAAGCACGCCAGCACGAGCTTGACAACGTCCGTCTCGACCTTCTCGTCAGTCCGCCGCACACGGCCGACAACGCCGGGCTCGAAGCCGGCGGGAAGGCCTTCGTAGCTCGCTTCGCCCGTCACCGCGTCGAGTCCGACGAGCCGCCTGTGCGGGACATACGCGGCCGTGATCGACGGCGCGAGGTTCGAGAGCTGGAGGAGGTCGGTGAACCGCGGGTGCAGATCGTACAGGTGCGCGAGAGGGGAGCGAAGGAGGGCAGAGCGGACGAGGGCGGTGAGGGGGAGGGAGGCGTCGAGTGCGGACGGCGTAGCGATCGCCTCGGAGGGGGACGGCTGCGAGGACGCCCAGAGCGAGTTGGGGAAGAGGCGGAGGGAGAGGAGCTGCTGCAGGAGGTAGACGAGCTCCTCTTGGCGGATGCTACGGGGTGGGCTGTGTAAGCGTCCTGAACGTCTCGGGGAAGGAGGAGCGCAACGCACCGAGGGAAGGGCATCTTGCCGCGGAGGGGCGCATCGGCGACGTAGGTGCGGAAGACGGCAGTGCAGCGGTTCAACAGCGACGGAACGATCAGCGCGGCGATACGTTGCCGCGAGGGCGGCGCTGCGAGAGGAGTCGTGCATCAGTTGCCTGCACGGGGAAAGCGACGAATGCGAGATGGCTCACCCTGATCATCGGCCTCACAGACATGGAACAGCAAGTCGATACACCAGTATGCGAAGCGCTCGCGGCCCGTCTCGACGACCTCGACTGTGGTACCGTACATCTCGCCGAGGACCTGCTTGTCAAAGTCGGGGTCAAAGCGCGCTTCGGGCGGGGTGGGCGGCGGCGTGTCGGGCGTGGAGCCGTTCGCACGGGCGTCCGAGTGCGCCGAGGAGCAGGACGGGAGGTCGAGCTCGTAGAGGCGGGAGGCGAGCTGCAGTGTTTTGCCGAGCCGCCGGATCAGGGCGTCGGGAACGCGCGAAGAGCCGAGATGCGGGAGTACATCGCGCTCGAGCGAGACTGCGCCGCGCGACCGTCGTCAGCGCGTCCTGCGGAGCTACATGGAGGCAGAAGACGCACTGAGCAGCGCGAGGTCGAAGTTCTCCTCCTGATGCAGGTCGTCGAGCGAACGGTTCGCGGTTGAGCTGCAAGCACAGATGGTCAGTCAGCGGGTACCAAGGACTCGGGAGGAAGGGAGCGCACTCCACAGCGAGGAGCGCGCCCTCAAAGCCCTCGACGACCTGCGCCCAGATGGCCTCATGCGTCTTCGGCGAGAGCTCTGCGCGGCGTCGCGTGTCAGCGTCACCCACTTGGAGGATGTGAGAGGGGAACGCACGCTCGTCCAGCTGCTGCAAGCCCGCCACGACATCCCGAACCGCCTTGAGGAAGTTGACCGTCGCGGTCTTCCACAGCGGCTCCGCCGACCCGAATTTAGCGGGCGCGGGACACTCGTGCTTGAGGCGGAGCGGAAGGGCGTACGCCTGCGTGCGCAAGGTCAGCGCCGCGCCAGAAGAGAACGGAGAGGAAGACGCACCTGGAGCATCTTGCCGACGGCGCCCTGCTCGTACACGAGCGGGTCGTCGGCGTACTTGCGGTACAGCCACTGCACATGCGGCATGATCTCCTTGGCGAGCGCGATGTACGTGACCTGCTGCGCGGCCGTCGCGCGCGCGAGGCCCGTTGGAGGGGACTTGGCGAATGGAGCGGTGAAGGCGAGCATGAGGTACTCTGCGAGGTCGGAGAGGACGGCCGACGTCGCGCCGGGGATGTCGTCGAGCTTGATGACAGCGATGACCTCGAGGATGGCCGACTGGAGCGGCATGAGGCCGTCGACGTCGGAGCGGTAGTCCGGGCTCTTGGCGTAGGTGAGCACCGTCTTCAGGACCGAGAGGAGGCGCTCGACGCGCACGAGGTCGAACGAGATGTACGGCGGGGTGTAGATCGGCAGGACGACGCGGACGAACGCCTCGAGGTTGACCTGCGTGAAGAACTTGTCGACGGCGTCGGCCTCCTCGGCGCGCGCGTTCTCCTCGACGGCGGTGCCGATCTCGTCCCATGCGGTCCATGCGACCTCCCACGACGAGGCGATGCGGTCTGCGTCGGCCATGTCGAGCGAGACGGTGAGGACCTTCTCGAGCGCCTGCATCGCGGCCGTCGCGGGCTGCGGACGGTCGCCGACAAAGCTGCGCTGGACGAGGCCGACGAACGCGCGCCAGATGTCCTCGTAGCGGTCCGTCTTGACGAGCTGCGCAAGGTACTCGAAGAAGACGTCGCCGACTGAGCGGAGCGCGAGCTGCTTTGAGTCGTCCCACTGCTTGTCAACGAGGCGGATCGGCGGCCCGTTCGCCTGCGGGACCGTCTCCTCGCCGAGGGCGTCATCGTCGTCCGGCCCGCGCGCGTTGTGCTGCTCGATCGAGGCCGAGATGTCCTCGACGAGCGGGAAGACGACCTCCCAGCAGACGGCGTCCCACGTCGCGCCATCGAGCGTCGCGCCGTACATCGAGATCGAGCGGAACACATTCGTAATGGCCGCGTCGCGGACCTCCTGCCGCGCGTCACGGCACAGCGCGAGGAGGTTCTGCAGGAGGTACATCCACAGGTCGCCCTGCGCCGTCTCGGCGTCGCCCGCGCGGCGCTTGGCCTGCACGTGGTCCGAGACGTTCCAGAGCAGCCCGCCGGCCTGCGTGCGTATGTGGTGCATCAGCAGCGTCCGCGGACGAGGTGGGAGAAGGAGAGCGCACCGTCAGCGCGACGTTGACGTCCTCGCCCTGCTTCCCAAACTCCGCCAACGTCCCGATACAGTCGCGTATCTCGTCGCCGCTGAGCGGGTCGAGGAAGTCGGTGCAGATGAGCTGCAGCGAGGGAAAGCTCGTCCGGACGAGCACAGCCGTCTTTGCGCCGCGGCCCGCGTCGCGCGCGCTGAAGTACCCGCCGTCGCCGCCGCCGCCGCCGCTGCCGCGGACGGGCGTCATGAGCGCGCCGGGACCGAGCCCGTCGTACTCGCTGATGGTGTCGAGGAGCGGCGCGCGCTCGACGAGGGCACGGGCGAGGGCGGCGCAGCCCACGCCCCGCCGCCTGAGGACGAAGCGGGGCACGCCGTCCGGAGGACATGGAAGATGGTGGCCCAGCCGGTGACGAACGCATGGCCGTTGCTCTCGAGGATGCGGAGGAGCGTCTCGAGCGCCCTGCGGCGGATATCGACGTCGGTGCTGCTCTGCAGCCGCGGGGCGGGCTCCGCCTGCGCCGCGAGCGCGGAGAGCACCTGCGTCTGGACGCGCTCGGCGCGGGCGTGCGCGTCGTCCTCCCGTCCTCCTCTCGCGCCCCGGAGCGGGTAGCGACTCGAGGCTCTTCGGCGCGAGCGTGAGCAGCTGCCCAGCACGTCGGCCGCCTGGATCCTCACGGGGTGGGCGCGCCGACGCAGTGCAGCACGTGCAGCAGGTGGCCCGTAACGAGGTCCCAGCCGACGTCCGGTGGGCGCGCGATCAAGCGCGCGATGTTCCCCAGCGCGACAGCGCCGAGCTTCGCGATCCCGAAGGACGACTCGGCGCGGGCGTGGCCAGCGCCCGCGCGGCCGCCGACGCTGATCCCGCTCGAGCGGCGGCGCGAGGGCGTGTCCAGCGGCGCGGCGGCAGTGGGCGTCGTCGTGCCGCCGGTGTCCTCGCTCCGCTCCTCAGCCGCAGCGACGGTCCCATCCTCGCGCATAGCCAAGCCGATCATCTCCCCGCTGAGGCGGCACAGCGCGCCGACGAACCTGCGGAACGGCGCATCGTCGAAGGTCCTGCCGACGTCGAAGAGCTCGCCGATCGCGTGCTGCGCGGCGGCCTCGTCCGCCTCGCTCGGGAGGACCGGGAGCGGGGGCGTTTCGCCCTGCTCTGCGACAGCGGGCGCGGCGGGCGCAGGCGCAGCAGCGGCGGGGGGCGGCGCCGAGCGCTTCTTCGCCCCGCGCGCGGCGCCCGTCGTACGCAGGACAAAGTCGGCGTTCTGGAGCGTTTCGAAGACGCAGAACCAGCTCCATCCGAGTGCGGGGGCGAGGAAGTGCGCGACGGCGATCAGCGCGCGGAGGCACGCGAGGTTGCGCGCGCTCAGGCCGACGGGGAGCGCTGCGCCGGCGGAGGGGGAGCCCGCGAGGAGGGCGAGGGACTCGGCGCCGGCGGAGAGGACGGCTGCGGCGGCGGAGGAGGGCTTCCCCGCGTGGTGGTGGGAGAGCGAGGAGGAGTGGTCCTGCGCTGTCGCGAGGTGCGAGACGACCTGCAGGGGCATGGCAAACTTGCAGAGCGAGGTGAGGAACGCCTCGCGCGGGGTTTCGAGATCGAGCACGCCGAGGACGGTGGTGAAGCTCTGCAGGCTCGCGACGACGTCGGCGAAGAGGTCGTCGCTGAGCGCCGTCGCGATGAAGAACGACAACGACGCGAGGAATGCAGGCCAGGTCGATTCGGCCATGGCGCGGACGACCTTCAGGCTCGCGACCTGCGGATCGGCACGCGCGTCCTCGCGCGCTTCGAGCCAGCCCAGTCCACCGCCGGGCCCGCGAGGCGTACCGCGCCGAGACGTCCGCCGCAGCCGCGAGGGTGAAGGCGCCGAAGCCGTCTGCGAGGGCGGCGAGGCACTGCAGCGCGAGGAGGAAGAGGTATCCCTCGGGGATGTGCGGCGGTTCGGCCTTGTCGAGCTGGTCGATGCACTGGAGCTTCATCGCGGCTCGCGGAGCTGAGGCTCGGCGCGGGCGCAGCGGACGCGGACGCGGACGAGACGGCCCCGGCGGCGGCGGCGACGGATGAGCCGACGACAGACCCGACGCCCGCGGCGACGCCCCAGCCCATCTCCATCGCGCTGTCGATGACGCCGCCCGCGCCAGTGGAGGGCGATGCGGCGCCGCGGCGTGTGCAGGCGCATGCGAGAAGACGGGGCCGAGGACGAGCCGTACATGACGGCCGCGCCGACGCCGAGCGCAGCGGGCTTCTCGGTGCGAGGCGGTTGAACGCGGTGAGCATGTCGCTGAAGACGGTCGACCCGCCTCCCGCCGCCTTGCCCTTCCCCTTGGCAGCGCGCGCGCTCCTCCGCTGCGGCGGCGTCGTACCGACGGAAGAACTTGACCATGAGGGGGAAGTCGGCGCACAAACCGCGGAAGATCTCGAGGGCGAGGACGCGCATCCACAGCGGGCTGTGCTGGCCCGCCGCGCCGGTCGGGTGTCCGCCCTCGCCCTCGCCGCGGTCGCCGGGGCGATGACGCGGACGAACATGGTGAGGAAGACCTCTGACTCGAGGGTGAGGAGATCGGAGAACTGCTTGAGGAGGAGGAAGACGACGCGCGTGAGGCGGAGGGTGAGCGGGAACGAGAACGCGAACGAGGTCGACGAGCTGAGCGTCGAGTGGGGCGGCGAGGAGAGGAAGCGGATCAAGAGGGGGCAGAGGTGCGCGCGGAGGACGAGGAGGAGCTCGGGGTGCTGCGCGCGTGCAGGGACTCAGTTTCCCTTTACGGGGGTCGACGAGAGCGAGAGACGCACCGCGCGGACAATGTCGCCGAACCCGCTGACGATGCTCTCGACGAGCTCGAGGCCAAACGTCCTGCTCAGACTGCCCCAGCGGAGGAAGCTCGGCTCGCCGTCCGGGCCGCCCTCGACGGACCCGGCGATGAGGAGGCACAGGTCCTCGAGGAGGAGGTACGCGTCCCTCGCGGCGGGGCGGAGCCGGATCGACTTGGCCTGGTTCGCGCTCGCGTCCAGCTCTGCCAGCACAGGCGGCGGGGCCGGCTCAGGCGAGGCAGGCGAGTCGCCCTCGATGAAGCGCGGGCGGAGCGCAAGCGTCGCACCGAGCGCGGCGGCACGGTCTTCCTCAAGCGGGGGGACGTCGACATC
This sequence comes from Rhodotorula kratochvilovae, assembly GCA_019926025.1. Classification (NCBI taxonomy): domain Eukaryota; kingdom Fungi; phylum Basidiomycota; class Microbotryomycetes; order Sporidiobolales; family Sporidiobolaceae; genus Rhodotorula; species Rhodotorula kratochvilovae. The sequence goes on from JAHSUG010000016.1 coordinate 182,841, forward strand.
GAAGGTCGCACGCAGGAGGGTAGGGTCGCTCGCAGCGTCGGGGGAGGACTCAACGAGCGCGTCTTCCTCGCCGACGCGCTCGAAGACGAACATGAACAGCTGGCGAAGGGTCGCGGATGCGGTCGAGGCGACGACGGGGATCTTGGAGGTTGAGAGGCGGTGCGACAGCTCGAGGGCCTGTGTGCCTAGCTGGTTAGTGCACGCCGCCACCGCATGGAGAGAAGGAAGGACGCACGCGACCCAGCTCCTCGCCCTGGACGAGCTTCTCGGTCCGCCCTCCCGGGCCTGGCGGGGTACCGGGGACGGGTGCGCTGGTGGTGAGGAGGCTGACGAGGGTCTGGAGGACCTTGAGCTGGATGTCTACGCCCTGGGGGATGACCTGCTCGAGGGTGTCGAGGATCTGGGCGACGAACCCGCGCGGGACGGCTGCACTGAGGATGAGGCGCTGGAGGGCGGATACTGCGAGGGCGATGACCTTTGCGTTGCGGGTGGCCGAGGCGAGGAAGATGGGCTCATAGAGCGGGTGCTGGGCGGGCGGAGGGTCTGCGAGCCGAGGAGGGCATGTGAGATCCGACAGGGTGACCGTGTGCGCGGGTGCGTACCTGCTCTGAGGTCGTTGAAGACGTCGTCCTTACCCGCCTTGAGGAGCTGGTGGGCCTTGTCTGCAGCCTGAGGAGGACGAGGACCCGTAGATGGGGAGGGAGGTGAGCTCGACACGGGAGCGGGGGGAGTGGGGGAAGGGGTGCACACGTCTCGTACGTCCGAGTGCCTCCTGCCTGCCTCCTTTGCGAGGCTGGCATAGTCGTGGGCGAGGAGCGAGGCCATGGCGAGGTGGGGGTTGAGCCAGACGCGGCGGCTTGAAGCGGGCAGCGCGTCCGGCGCGCTGTTTGCGGGTCGAGCGGTGCTGTCGAGGTAGCAGACGCGAGTGTGACACGTGCACTCTGGCTCTCCGCGGGTGGCAGGCGATGCGAGGGGACTTGGCGGGGAGAGCGGGCGCAGCGGGGTCGTGTTCGTCCCTCTGCGTCGACCGGCGCAGACCAAGCTGGAGTAGAGCTAGTCCTCCTCAACGCATCTGGTCAGCCTGCCCCAGCTGTTCCAGCTGCGCTCTGCCGGGTGCCACGTCGCCCTGTCGCCCTCATGGCTCCCGCTCGCTTTCCTCTCGCCTCTCCTCCCGCTGCCTCCTCTCGGGCTACTGGCGCTATCCTCGCTGAGACTGCACTAGTCTACAACGCTCGCCCGCCATGGTTGGCACCCGCTCACAGCGCATCCCGCGTGCGTCCCCTCTCCTCTCCTCCTGGCAGCCCAGCCGCTTCCTTCGCCACCCACCAGAGACTTGCTGAGGTTGGTCGAGCTAATCCCCTCACTCCGCTCACAGTCTCCTCCCTCACCGCCCTCACCCTCCACAAGAACAAGCGTACCGCCGCGCGCCGCACCTCGCCCATCCCGCAGCTCGCCTGCCGCGGATCCGCCTGCAGGGTCTACCAGCCCGACGTCGTCCAGTGCGTCGCAGTCGGCAGCGACGGCGCAGGCGGCCTCGAGTGGAAGTGCGAGGCCGACCTTCCGAGCGGGGTCCGGTTCGGAGAGGTGCAGGTTGGCTGCGAGGGCTGGGGTGCGTCCCGCGGGAGCCGCTTCCTGTGCTCCCCGCTTCGAGTGGTGCTGACAACTCGACGTCTGCGCGCCCGACGCAGACGGCCCCGACGACACGTACATCCTCCGTGGCTCGTGTGGCTTGGAGTACTCGCTCGTCCGCTCCCCCGCCCTCGAGGACGGCGGGTCCTTCGCGCACACCCTCCCTTCGTCGCGCCAAGCGTACCTCCCGCGCTCGGCCGGGCCCCTCTTTGACGGTGCGCCCTCTGCCTCTCTCCTCCTCGCGCTGCTCCAGGCAGGCTGACCTTCCCAACCCCGCCTGCATCCCGCTCCTCGCCCGCCCGCGCCCGCGTCCGAAACAGCCGGCTTTAACCTCATTTTCGCCGCCCTGACAGCGTACCTCCTCTTCTCCCTCCTCCGCAAACTCCTCCGGCGCTTCTTCCCGCGCCTCTCTTCCCTCTTCGGCGGGGGCGGCACCGGCGGGCCTGGCGGCGGCCCAGGCGGGGGTGGCTCCTCGCGCCCTCCCCCTCCCCCTCCTCCAGGCGGGCCGCCCCCGCCATACACGCCCAAGCCTGCTCAGCCGGTAAACGACGGCGGCGCGTCCTGGCGCCCCGGGTTCTGGACCGGCGCGGCGGCGGGGTGGGCCGCGAACGCCCTCCTCGGGGCGACGCGCCCGCGCGAGAGGGAGAGGTTGCAGCCGGTCGATTATGCGGCGGTGTATGGCGATGGGACGGGGAGGGGATACTGGGGCGGCGGCGGCGGTGCAGGGCTCGGCGGCGCGCAGGCGCAGCGGAGGGGCTGGGGCGGGTGGGGTGGCGCGGGAGGGAGAAGGTTCGACGATGGGGATGATCGCGGGGTTGGCGGGAGCGGCAGCGGCGGAGGGGGGATGAGGAGGAGCGCAGGGTTCGGCGGGACGTCGGTGCGGTGAGCGAGCGGTGCGCGTGCGCGCGTGTGTGTAGCACTTCTTTCTCTCTCGCATGTGTTACTAGCCTGCTCTGTATCCCGTTTCCCTCCCTTTGCTTGCGCACTCCGCAGAGGTTGACTTCGCATTGACCTCCTCTCCCTCCGCTCCCTCTCCTCCCTCGCTGACCCCGCCTCCCCGCGGGCGCGCAGGCGCCATGCCCGCAACGCAGGACTCGTCCTACGGGCCCTCGCCCCCGACCTTCAAGCGGCAGGGCCCGCGCAAGCCCCGCCGCGCGCGCCCCGCGCCGTCGCCCCCGCTCCCGCCGCAGGCTGCCTTCCTCGCTGCCGGCACGCGGTCGGAGGAGCCCGCGCTGCAGAGGAGGGAGGAGAATGGCAAGGGCAAAGCGCCTGCGGAGGACCCGCTCCCCTCGCCTGCTCCTGGCCCGCCTTCGCCTCCTCCTCCTCCTCCTCCGGCCGCGCGCAAGCCCGCCCCGCGCCCGCGCGGCATGCACCCCGCCGTCGTCGCTGCGTGGCTCCCGCGCGAGGAGGCCAACGCCGAGGCAGGGCCGGCGCCGCGTTCCCCTCCCGCCGGGGGCTCGCGCGAGGGGCATGAAGAGGGGCTCGCGCTTGCGGGCGGGTCTTTCGGCGATGAAGAAGGCGAAGGGATGACGAGAACGTCCCGCCGCGCTGGGAAGCGACGAGCGGCGCCCCCCTGCGCGGCGAGGACAGGACGCGGACGGACGCCCTCCCGCCCTCGGTCGACGCCTTCTTCGCCGACGTCTGCCCCAAAACGCGCGGGCGGCTCTCCTCCGCCGCGCACAAGAAGCACAATCAGAAGCGGCGCGCGTCGCTCTCATCCGCCGCCACCGCTCTCGACGACGTGCCCGCGCCGCAATCGAAGAAGCAGCACAAGAAGCGCGTGATTGCGCCCTCCCCTCCCGCGTCCCCAGCCCCGGTCCCGGGCGGGTCCTGGGAATCGCACGACCTCTCCCCACCCCCCGACTCGACCGTCCCCCTGCGCTTCCCCATCTCGCGCGCCGCGCCCGCGCCCGCGCCCGCGCCCGCGTTCGCCGGCGCAGCAGAGCTCGCCACTCTCTCCCCCCGCGCAAAAGAGGCGCTCCTCCGCCCGCCGCAGAAGCGCCCTCTGGAGCTCGAGCGCCCGAGCGCGAGCGCGTTCGACGCGGATGCAGACCCCGGGCGGGCGGGGAAGCGCGCTCGCGCGCGTGCCGGCGGCGGGGAGGGGGGTGGAGGGGAGGGCGCGGCGCGCCTCCCGCGCGGGCAGGCCGCGAAGGGTCCCTTTCTCCGTGAGATGTGCCAAACGGGGTTCGCGCCCCTCGCGCGGGAATTGCAGGTGCAGGGGCGCGCGCGTCTCCGCCGGAAGGTGAGCGTGAAGGAGCTGGGCGGGCAGCTTGGCGTGTCGGGGCTCAGCGGGACGAAGGAGGTCAAACCTCCAAGCACGGGTGCGGGTCGGGTGCTGCGGCCGAAGAAGAAGGGGAGGGGCGCGCGCCCACTCCGGATGGGGAGGGAGGAGGACGCGGGCGATGTCCTCGAGCTGGACGCCCGGTGCGCCCTCTTCCGCCTCTCACCCCATTCTAGCAGTACTCTGACGCTCCGCCGCACGCAGCGCCGTCGCCGACGCGACCCGCCTTGCGCGCCGCCTCCCGCCCGCGCACAAGCCCGGCATCCGGCCCTCGGCGCGCGCGACCCGCATGCGTTTCGAGCCTGTGCGCCGCCCTGCGCCGGTGCAGGCGATCACGCTGCGCCCAGCGCGCCGCGCGGCGAGGCCCGAGAGCGGGGCAGACGGGGCGGAGGGCGTCGCGAACCCGGTTGGGAAGGTCAACCCGGAGGGAGGAACGCGCGCGACCGAGCGCGCAGGGTTCCGCTTCGTGGTCGGCGTGAAGGCGAAACGCGCCCTCACAGTCGCTGCCGACGCCGCGGGCCGGGTAGGCGAGCCGAGCTGCGCGGCATCGACCCCGACCCCGCGCGAGGGGGCAACGCTCCTCAGCCGCGAGCGCCCGCCAACGCCTGTCACGGCGAGCAAGGCGCGCGTCGGTGCTGCAGAGGGCGAGGAGCCCCTCGGGAGGCTGATGCGCCGCGTGTCGACGTACGCGGGGTTCCTCCTCCGCCCGCAGAGGGAGGAAACGGACCCGCTCGTCAGCGGTGTGACGCAGCAGCTCATTCAGATGCACGCGGACGGCGCTGATGAAGACGGCGTCCTCGTCTCTGAGCAGCAAAGCGACAATGCCGACGACGAGCGCGCCTCGTCGCACTCGCACCGCGGCGGCTCCTTGCCCTCCCCGCTCGCTCCGCTCGCCCTCCCCGCGCCAGCGCCCGCCGTCCCCGGCCCCGGCCCCGCCCCACCCGCGCTCCTCGTCAGTCCTACTCCCTCCGCCGCTACACTCTCGTTCCCATCCGTCCCTCCCGCGCAGCAGCCGCGCCCCGTCGTTCAGAGCACCGCGTCCTCCTTCGCGCTCTCAGCACGCGCCGCGCTCAACAGCGCAGGCTCCTCCTCTGCCGAGCGGATGCTCCACCCGCCGGACCTGCTCTTCCCCGCCCCAGTCGAGGAGGAAGGCGCGCCGAGCTTGTCGTCGTCGAGCGGGCTCGAGCTGCGCCTGCCGACGAGAACGAGCGGGAGCGTGCGTGGATGGAGCGCCGACAGCTTGTGGAGCGTGGGACCGATGATGGAGTCGGAGGAGCCGTGCCCCTCTCGCGAGCGCACCGAGGACGCGAGCGAGAGCGAGGCTGAGGGCGCGGCGCAGGACCCACCGACGAGCGCGCTCCGCTCCTCGCCTCTCTTCGCGCAGGCGCAACGCGATGACGACGAGGACGGGTACTTCGAAGCGGCGGAAGACGACCCCTTCGCGGCGGGCGACATCCCCTTCACGGACCTCGCCGTCGCAGCGCGCACGCGGCAGATGCTCCGCCCGGAACCGAGGCCAGCGATCGCGCGGCAGGCGAAGCCCGTCGTTGAGGAGAACGCGCCGCGGATGGCGCCGACGCCGCCCGAGTCGACGAAGAAGCCCGTGGGGAGCCGGAGGAGGCAGTTGATGAGCTTGAAAGGGTGAGGAGGCTTGTGAAGGTCGTCGTGAACGCTTTGCATCGCTTGATATGGCTTTGCCGCAGGCGGGGACGACCGAGAGAGCAGGGAGAAGCACAGAAAGCGGGAGAACGCGAGGAGCAAGGGAGGAGTCGCGATCCACGACGTCCTGCTACGAGCCCGACACTCAGCCCTGCGCCTCCGTCTCCGTCGACGCTGCCTTGTGCTGCGCGTGCGATTAAGATAGCGTTGGCAGAAGCTCGAAGTTCGACAAGGGAGCACCGCGGGCGCACCTTGGGCGTGAAGTTCCAGTCGTCCGGCGCCGGGCCGAGGAACATGTCGCAAATCTTGAGCCAGTCCTTGGCCTGGTCGGACGCGAGGAGGGTCTGCGCGCACTTTCCGCTCAGCCACATGCGCAGAGGGCAAAGCAAAGGAGGACAGCGCACCTCGAGCTCGTCGCGGCCCTTGTACGGGAACGCGCGCTCGTTCATGTTAGTCGGAAGGCGCTCGAGGAGCCCGACGGGGACGTAGCGGTGCGTGAACGAGAGCGACTCGGCGACGAAGCGGCGCGTCTTGTTGACGCCCATCTGGTCCGCGCCCTGTGGTGCACGCTGCAGGTGAGCGGCCGTGAGAGAGAAATGGAGGGAAGAAGCGCACCCAGTGCTCGAGACCGTAGTCGCACAGCTTGCCGATCATGTCGAGGCGCTCACGCGACGAGATGTCCCCTGCGCGTGCGTTCGCACCGTCAGCACAGCTTCAAGGGCCGTCCCGGCGACAGAAAAGGCGGCGAACGCACAGTCGCGCTTCTCCTTGATCTCGGTAAACACCCACGGCTTGATCAGCGCGCCGCGCGCAATCATGATCCCGTCGACGCCGCTCGACTCGACGTTGGCCCAGTACGTGCGCCAATCGTACGCGTCGCCGTTACCGAAGATGGGGATCGGCGCGAGGCCCTCCTCCTCGGCCGTGTCGCGGAGGACCTTGACGCACTCGCCGATGTCTGCGAAGAGCGAGGTCAATCACTGGAAGTAGACAGGGCGAGCGAGGGTCGCACAGTTGTAGTCGGCGAACGCCTTGTAACGCTGCTGCCTCGAGCGACCGTGCATCTGCGGGCGCGAGCGTGTTAGCTGCGTTCAAGCACCCCAAGCAACAGGAGGTAAACACACCGTCACGGCGCTTACGCCCCACTCCTTCTGGAAGCGCGGCATAAGCTTGTGCGCTGTCGGCTGCGAGTTGCTCACGCCCGTGCGGATCTTGATCGTGAGCGGGACCTCGCCAAGCACCTTGCTCATCCCGACGAGCGACTTGCCGAGCTTGGTCGCGTGCGCGAGGAGCGCAGAGCCCGCGCCCTTGTTGAACACGAGGTCGATCGGGCAGCCGCAGTTGACGTCTGCAGGTACAAGCTCCATCAACGTGTGCGAGCGAGGAAGAGGCACAGACGCGCGCACCGAGGAATCAATGTCGGTGTGCTTGACGATCGCCTCGGCGGCGGGGACGAGCACCTGGGGTTTGCTCCCGCAGATCTGTACGCCGTACGTGCGCTCGCTCGGGTGGCGGCGAACAAGGCTCCATTCGTTGGCGTTGCCGCTGAGGAACTCCTGCGCGAGGCCCATCTCGGACGTCGTGATGTCGCAGCCGTAATCGACGGCGAGTCGCCGGAACGGCAGGTTGCCGACCGTCGTCAGCGGCGCCATCCACATCTTGCCCGCAAAGTCGAGGCGCTTCTTCTCCGTCGCGCGGATCGGCGCGAGGTCGGGGACGAAGGTGCGTGAGGGGTGCGAGTCGATGTCGGCGGAAGGAGCGGGGGTAGGGGCGGGGGCGGAGGCATCGGTGAGGACGACGGGGACGTCGCCAGAAGGCGCGACGGCATCCGAAGCGATTGGCTCGGTGCTGTCGGCAGCGGAAGGAGCGGGCGCAGGCGTCGCAGATTCGGACGCAGGCGTCTCAGCGCCCTTCTGCTGCCCTTCGCGACCGCGCTTCTTGCCCTTGCCGTGCTTCTCGTCGCCGCGCGTGTCAAGCGGCTCGCCGATCGAAGTGAGGTACTCGGTCGACAGCGGGAATTTGGCCTGGAAATGCACGAGGGTGAGTGTCGTTCGAAGGGGAAGAGGCGGGGGAAGGCACGTACCTCGGTCTTGCCGCCGCCGCGGATCTCCTTGATCTGCATCGACGTGACGAGGTTCATTTCGCCCATGTTGCTCAGCCGGCCCTTGCCCTCGCCGACCGCCGCCTCGTGCTTCTTGACCTTCTCCTCGTCAACCACCAGCTCCCATCCGCAGCCCATGAAGCCCTGCCCGTCCTCGACGCGGCGCATGTGGCTCTCGCCGAGGCGGCACTTGAAGCCGTACGGGCAGCGGCCGAGGGAGAGGAAGAGCGGGCAGGTGTGCGCCGTCTCGGTCGGGGTGAGGTCGTCGGGCGTGGTGGGGAGGGTGTAGCGGATGTCGGTCGGGCGCGAGGCGAGGAAGGCGGCGAGGTCGTGGTCGTTGCGGCACTTGGGACGGTCGCACGGCCGGCCCTGCCCGAGGATGTTACACAGGCGGATCTCGCCCGTGCCGGCGTGGTGGTCGAAGCGGCGGCCCTGAACGCGACGACTGTATCAGCCAGGAGTGCCGAATGTGCGTCTACAGGCGGGAGAGAAGCGCGGCGCACCTTGTTCTGGCCCTTCTGCTTCTTGCGGCCGCCCGCATCGTCGCCCTCCTCGCCCTGCGCCGCCTTCTTCGCATCCGCCTTGGCCTGCTTCTTCGCCTCCCACTGTTCCTTCTGCTTCTGCCTCGCAAGCGCCTTCTTCTGCGCGCCGCTGAGGCGGACCTTCTTCTGCTCCGGCTCGCCCTCGCCCTCGGTGGGGGTAGCCTCGCCAGCAGGAGTCGTCGCCGCACTCTCCGTGGCGATCGACGCATCGACAGGCGCGGCAGCGGGCGTCTCGACGGGCGTCGCGGGCGCAGCGGGAACGGGGTCGGTCGAGCGGAGGAGGGGCTTGTCGAGCTCCGACTTGCCGCGACCCTCGGCGGCATCGTCGTTGACGGTGGGCGGGGCGATCGAGCGGTCCTTTCCCATCTTGTGCCATTGCACGAACCTGTCCGCGCGCAGAGAGGGCGTGGTGAGCAGGAGAGGGGCGAGGCGGCGTCGAGAGATGAAAGTTGGCGAGAGCGACAGACGCACTCGGGCTTGATCGGGGCAATCCCACCGTTCTCGACTTCCCAGTAGGGCTTGCATCCGGAAGCCTCCGCAGCCATCGCGAGCAGTGACGAGCGGGGTCAAGGCGAAAGAGTGCGGGCGGCGGTGCTCATCCTCTTCGACATCCCCGCTACGCACAGCTTCTGTCCCTGCTGCACTTTCCGACGATCCATACTGCACTGGAGCCTCCGGCTACATCGACCGCGCTTGTTCCGCTCTTCTCCAGGCTGCACTCGCCGAGCTCGCGGTTTCGGCCGCTTCTGCTTGCCACCGTCACCGGCGCTGATGCTGCTACTGGGGAGCCACAGCAATGATGAAGGCATATCCGAAATGCACCGCCACTGACTGCACCAACGCAGTTGCTTGGCTTCACAGACTTGACCCTCCTGCCCGGGCGCTGACGCTCAGCGCAGCCCAGTACTCGCGATGCCGCCTGCACATGCTCAGCGAGACGTCAGTACCGTTACACGAACACGCTCGTGACAAGCGCAGGGGATAGACGCGCACCTCTGCACCTCCCTCGCCCTTTCTCCCCACCGCACCTCCTGCTCCTTCTTCCGCAGATCCACAATCGTGACGTCCCTCCTGCCCCTGAACCGCTCCTCCCTCTCCTCCCATAGCGTCCCTTCGAGTGCGCCCGCCGCGCCGACCTTGATCCGCACGTTTCGGATGTGTACGAGAGCGCCGCGGCGGGCTTCGCGCGTCCGTGGGTCGATGAGGGCTGCGAGGGGTGTTGCCTGCGTGCCGAAGAGCGAGAGCTGCAGGACGAGCTGGCCTGCGAGGCCGACTGACGCGGGGGTGTCGTAGTTGTGCAGCAAGGGGTGCGAGGTATAGTCGGTGATGTAGAGCGACGCGGCGCAGGAGGACGGGACCGAGTCGAACGGGTAACTGCAGTGGATCTTGATGACCTATTGCACGACGAAGTCGTCAGGGAGCATGCTCAGCGAGCGCGAGAGTAGAGAAGAGCGCACCATCCCGATCATATCGCAAAACTGCCCCTCCGTGACCTCCTCGACCCGGAGCAACGGCCTCCCACCCGCGCCCGCCGCACCGCGTTGCTGCCCGTCCGCGGCGCTTTGCTGCCCAGCGGCACCAGCCGCGGCGCGCCTCTTCCCCTTGTCCAGCCCGTCTTGAGCACCTGCCGCGCCCTTGGCAGCCTTCGCCACCCTCGCCGCGTACGCCAGCTCCTCTTCTCCCAGCCGCAGGACGTGCCTCCCCGCGGACGTCACAGGCGGCTCGGCCCCCGCTGAGGGCGCGAGCGGGTCCTGCGCGGGCGGGGCGGCGCGCAGCGCGGCAGGGCGGAGGAGCGCGTGCGGGACGGCGGCGAAGGACTTGGCGAGCAGGATGGGTGCGGAGGGGGTGGACGTGGATTTGAGCTGCGCGCGTGCGGTGGAGTTAGCGGGCCAGTACTGGGCGGAAGAGCGGAGCGACGGGAGGAGCGCACGACGAGCGTCTGCGCGAGGAAGATGTCCCCGTTCTGCGGCGAGGGAACGCCATCGGCCCCCTTGGCGTACCACTGCACCTCGGTAGGCGATCCGAGTGTGGTAGGGTCGATGATGCGGAACGAGCGGTACCAGTCTGCGAGGTGAAGGGTGCGGTCAGCGCGTTGAGCCTTCGAGCAACACGCCTCTGTGGCGCAGCGGACTCACCCCGACCTTCGATCCTTGGCTCGCACACCTCACCCTCGTCCACGACGACAGCGACGATGTTGAGCTTCATGCTCTGCAGCTTCGACCGCTGCGTCTTCTCGACGAGTTCGCCAAGCTTGTCGAGCGCCGTGTACGACGTGCCATCCACCTGCAGGACGTCGTGTTAGACTATAGGGTGGTCAAAGGAGGCGCGAACACACCGCCAAGAAACCCCAGCCCAGCTTCTCTTCCTTCTTCCGCCGCTTGACGGACCGCGTCCCCTCTCCCGGCGGGCTGATCTTCTGCTCCTTCGCGGCTGGCGTCGAATCGGATGGCAGTAGTCCGTCGGCCGCGGGTGGCGTCGAAGCGGATGGCGGTAGTCCGTCGGCCGCTGGCGGCGACTGGGCGCGCCGCTTGGCGGGGACGGTCGAAGGGGCGGCTGCTGGCGCAGCGCGGCTTTGCGCGGGTTGCTCGGGCGGGATGGCCTTCGCTAGTTTTGTTTTAGCAGGTGGGAGGGTGTGGGCCGAAGGGAGGCCCGCGGGTGCACGAGAAGGGGGTTTGGCGGCGCGGAGGAGGGGCTGAAGCGGCTGAGCGTGCTGAGGCTGAGTAGGCGCAGTGATGGCGGCACTGGGCCGCTTCTTGCCCGGCGCTGCACTCAGAGTGTCAGAACCACTCCGTGCTGTCAAGGAGAGGAAGAGCGCACCCTTGTACTGCACAAACTCCTCGACGCCGTTCTGGCGCTGCAGCCATCCAGTCAAGCCCCGCTCCAGCCTGATTCGCGGAGGCTTCTCCTTCTCGCCCTCTCTGCCCTTGCCCTTCGAGTCGACGGCCGCGACGCCCTTGGTGGACAGGATGAGGACGTCGCCCTTGAGGAAGCGCCTGCTCGCCTTTGCGGCCCAGTCGCCCTTGAGTTCGATCTCGAGTTTCGACTCGGGTGGGTCGGTCGCGTCGATGGAAGCTAGCGTGAGCTGTGCAAGCCTGGTGTGCGGCGAGAAGTCGCGGATCGAGGCGATGCGGCCGCGGAACACGCCATGTGGGGTCGAGGCGACTGATGAGGAGACGGCAGCGAGCGGAAGCGGCTTGATGGCCGGTGCGCGCCTCGGGCACGCGTCTGACCCCGTGCTGCGCTGATCCATCAGTCAGCGCGCTCGAACCTCGGCCGAAGCGAGTCAAGGCGGGAGGACAAGGGAGCTCCGCCGCGTCGGCTTCCCTTTCCTCCCTCCGCCGCACTCGCTTGCTTCGTGCAGACCACTAGACACGCTCTCAGGGCCTCGAGACACGCGGTCACGAAGCGCAACCTTCGCTCTTCATCGCCGTCGCTCTTCTCCTCCCCCTCACCTCCTCATCGGCCGGGCGCAGCCACATTCCCGCCGCGCAAGGATGTCCGTGACCTACTCGCTCTTCTTTTACGGCACCCTCTGCCACGCCGCCGTCCTCGCGCGGGTCATCGGGAACCCGGGCGAGCACCTCACGACGACAGACGCCCTCCTCCTCAACCATGCCCGGCTGTACGTCAAGGGCGAGGGTGCGTCTTCTCTCTCCTTCCTCTGACACGGTGGCTCACTGGACTGCACGCAGACTACCCCGCCGTCATCTCCGCTGCAGACGGAGCAAAGGTCCTCGGACGCTCCCTCACGGACGACGAGGCAACGGTGCGAGGTGTCCTCGTCGAGGGACTGACCGACAACGACGTCGCACTGCTGGACGAATTCGAAGGCAACGTGCGTTCTCCCGCTGTCCTGCCCCTTTCCCTCGCCCCTCACCATCGTTGCTCTACTCCCCGCCCTCTCCGCCCTCTCCGCTCCCGTTCACATCCTCGCTCCCTCGCTGACTCTCGCTTCCACGTGCAGGAGTACACCCGCTCGCCTTGCACCGTCAAGCCACTATCCATCGACAACGCCGACGCTACCTCGTCATCCGCGACCGTCTACCTCTGGACCGCCCCCCTCTCGCGACTCTCGCCCTCGATCTGGACCTTCGAGGAGTTCCTGCGCGAGTCGGCACACCGATGGGTCGGCGTCGGCGCGGACGCGAACCCCGACTACGCCGAGGTCGACCGCCGCCGCCAGATGCGCGGCGTGATCACCCCGCGCGGCACGAAGGAGAGCGCGGAGACCGTGCTCGCCGAGGTGGATGCGCGGCTGCGCGCGGAGAAGGACAAGGTCGGTGCTGAGGGGAAGCTTGAGCCGAAGCAGGGTGGCGAACCGTTCGGGAAGAGCCTACGCGAGAAGTACTTCCCGACCACCGAACCGGACTGGATCCCCCTCAACCACGGTACGTCGTAGCAACTCTTCCTTCCACCCGCGCGTACTGACTCAGCCCGTTATCTGCAGGCTCGTACGGGTCCGCGCCAAAGCCCGTTCTCGAGCGCCTTCGCGCGCTGCAGGACCAGGCGGCGGCGTCTTCGGACCGCTTCATGAAGCTCGAGTACGAGGCGCTTCTCATCGAAGCGCGCATTCGCATGGCCGAGTTCGTCGACTGCGACACCGAAGACCTCGTATTCGTCACGAACGCCACGACGGGCGTCAACACGGTCCTGCGCGGGCTGACCCCCGAGTGGAAGAAGGGCGATCGCATCCTCTACTTCCCGACAACGATGTGCGTCTCGCTCCAACCCTTCGTTTCGTCAAGTGGATGTGTTAACTTGGCCTTGCGCGCACAGCTACAACGCCTGCGAGCGCACGCTGCAGTATATCGTCGACACGCACGCGCACCTCGAGCTCTCGCTCCTCCCCGTCCCAATCACCTACCCGATCTCGCACGCCGACCTCCTCGCGCAGACGCGCGCCGTGATCGACGCCGCCGAGCAAGACGGCACGGGGCGCGCGGTCCGCCTCGCCCTCGTCGACGGCATCTCCGCCAACCCGGGCGTCGTCGTCCCGTGGCCCGAATTCGTCTCTCTTCTCCGCGAGCGCGGGATCTACTCCCTCGTCGACGCCGCGCACGAGATCGGCCAGCGCGCCGTTTCCCTCCGCGCGGCGAAGCCCGACTTCTGGGTCTCGAACGCGCATAAGTGGGGGCTTGCGCCGCGGACGTGCGCGGCGCTGTACGTCGCCAAGCGGTGCCAGCACCTCGTACACTCGCTTCCGACTGGCCCGGCGTACGCCGTCCGCGCGCAGAGCGACGTGGGCTGTCCTGCGTGGGTGAGCGAGTTCGCCTGGAGCGGGACGATCGACTGGAGCCCGGTGCTTGCCACGACGGCGGCGCTAGACTTCCGCCGCGACGTGCTCGGCGGCGAAGAGCGCATCTACGAGTACTGCCACGGGCTCGCGATCGAGGGTGGCGAGCTCGTCGCGCAGATCCTCGGGACGAAAACAATGCGGAACAAGGAGGGCGAGGGCGAGCTCGTCGCGTGCATGGTGAGCCGCCCTCTCCTGCTATCGCCAGCCTTCACCGCACAGTTCCGGACCGATCCCTTCCTCTCGCTCGCAGATCAACGTCGAGCTGCCCCTCCCTCATCCCTCTTCCTACTCGCCTTCCGCGCTCGCCGCCCTCATCCCCTTCTGGATCTCCGAGCTCTCCCACGTCCATAAGACCTTCGCGCCGGCCTTCGTGTATGCCCCTCCCTCACCTCTCCCTCTCCCTCCCCCCACCTCCCTGCTGACTATGCTCGCGCGCTCGCAGGCACGACGACCGCTTCTGGGTCCGCTTCTCGGCGCAGGTGTACAACGAGCTTGAGGACTTTAGGCGCGGAGGCGAGGCGATCAAGGCGGTTTGTGCGCGGATCCGCGCGGGCGACTTCGAGCAGTAACTAGAGGGCGGTGCGGAGGTAGACAGACGGCGGTAGTGCGGGTTTGTTTGTTTGCAGTTCAGTGCCTCTTTGTGACCTTTTCGCCACACGTCTACGGTGTCAGAGTACGGCGGACTGCATTGCTTGTGATCTATACTTGCGGGAGGAGGGTCTACGACAGCGGAGCAACTACTGCTTGAGTTCCTTCTCGACCTTGAGGATCTCGGCAAGCGTGTCCTTCGTCGCCTGCTCGAACGAGATCCACTCGTACCCGAACGTCTTCTCGACAAAGCTCGAGTCCGTCTTGAAGTGCGGCGCACCCGGCGTCACCTCCGCCTCGGGCACGCGGTCCTTGAGCTCGGGGAACGCCTGGCGCGCGACCTGCGCAATCTGGGTGTTGTCGTAGTGGAACGCGATGCAGAGGAAGCGCTTGTCGGCGCCCTCGTCCGTCGTGGAAGCGAGGACGTGCAGGTTGGCAATGTCGCGCGAGTCGGTCCCGACCGGGAACTGCGTCTCGGGGACGGCCTCTGCGTCGACGACGGACCAGACGGCGCCCGACGAGGTGTTGAGCGAGTCGAGCGACTCGATGACCTGAAGCGGCGGGCCGAACTGTGGGAGCGAAGGGTAAGTGACAGTCCCGAAGGTCCGTGGGGGATCGTACGCACCACCATGGGCGGGCAGATGGTCGAGAGCTTCCACTTTGTCTCGGGCTCCTTGGCGATCTTCCACGCCTCCTCCTCGGCGAACTTCTTACCTGCGGGTGGGCGATTCGGGTCGTTAGTATCCCCGCACTCAAGCGCAGGTACGAGGGAGAAGGGGACGCACTCGCGCAGTACACGTACGGCGGCTGGTCGCTCTTCTTCGCCGCATCGTAGGTAGCCGAGTTCCAGTCCTCGTGCGTGAAGGTCGTGTCGGGCGACATGCGGTCAAAGTCGAGGACGGCCGCGAACGACGAGGTCACGACGACGCGCTTGACGGAGGGCTCCTGCACGACGGGGGTGGTTGAGCGTCAGTCCGGCGTGAAGAGCAGGAGAAAGCTGCGCGGGCGGAGAGCGAGTCTCCTGCCGCTGAGAACGACGACGCACCTTCTGCGCGGCGCGGAGGCACTGGCGCGTGCCCTCGAGAGCGGGGATAAGCATGTCGCGCTCGTTGTCCTGGACGTCGTAGTGGCTGAGCGCAGGAAGGCCCGTCAGCGGAAGTCGATGCGGAGCAGCGGAGAACGTCGACGCACAAAGGGGACGCCGTGTGCGCGACGATGCTGACGCCCTTGATCGCCTCGTCAAACGCGCCAGGCGCGGCAATGTCCTTGACGATGGCCCACTCGACCTGGCCCGGGGCGAACTTGCCCGCGTGCTTCTTCTCCCACTTGTCGGCCTTCTCCTGCGAGCGGACAGTGCCGCGGACACTGCTCCCAGGTGACGACGGTGTCGAGAGGAGGCGAACGAGTGAAGGATGTCGAGAGAGGAGGCAAACGGGGAAAGGTTGAAGAAGGTAGATGACGGCCGAAGTGCGAGGAGGAGGAGGACAAGGTCAGCTCGCCGTTGCTGACCCCGAGTGAGGGCCGACACGCACCGGTAACCCTTCTCAAGGTAGGCAAGGACGACGGCGGTCCCGACGAAGCCTGCGGGAAGCGAGCGAGGTCAGCCATCATGGCATCGCTCGCCTGGTCCAGAGCGAGATGTGGCGCGCACCGGAAGCGCCAGAGACGAGGACGAGGTCGGCGGACATGGCGGATGTGTTCTGGGGATGTGCTGGAGTGGTGTGAAGGAAGAGAAGAAGCAGCAAAGGCAGGGCTTGGGACGACGTCGTTGTCGAACGTCAGGGACTCGAGGCCGAACGCCGGGCAGCCCTCGGACACTCCACCTCGGAGATGAGGAACGCCCGCAGCCCGCTTCGCCTCGCTTAACGAGCACCGCACGCGCTGGAAGAGCACACCCGCACCTCCACTGCAGCACCTCCACCCACCGCCGCCCTCCACCTCGCTGACTACTCCCTCACACCCTCCAGTTCGCATACCCGCCATACCCGCCCCTCGGCTGCGGCGCGCGCACAAAGTCCTCCTGCTCCTCGTCGTCCCCCTCCTGCACAGGTACAACCTCGACGCCCTCGCTCGCGTCGTACGCGGCGCTGCCGTAGTGCGAGAACGAAGGGTGCGCATATGGGTCCTCCCCCGCGGTGCCGTACTCGACCGAGCCGTCAAGCGCGTACCCCCCGTCGTGCGAATCGTCGTGCCCGTACGAGTGCGTCTGCGTGCCGTACGGGTCCGCAGACTCGTCCCGCTCGTCGTAACTCGCGAGCGCGGCCGTGCGCCGTGCGGGCGCGGGTGCGGGTGCCGGCGCGCGGGGCGGTGTGGCGGACGCGCGCGGCGGGGTCGCGCTGGTGGATGTGCGGGGCGGGGGCGGGGCGGCAGGGTTGCGCGGGGGCGGCGGCGCATAGAGCGGGTTCAGCATCGTGCCCGAGCTGGAGGAGAACGAGGTGAGGCGGTCCGTCTTCGGCGGCGACGTGACCTGCTGCTGCTGCTGGCGCTGTACCGGCTGTTGAGGAGGCGGCGCAGCGTACGGCGTATCGTAAGGCGTGTCGTACGGCTGCGGGGCGGCCTGCGCGCGGTCCTGCGGTTTCGGGATGCGGTGCAGCAGGCCGTAGCCGACGCCGCACCCGAGAAGGCCCTCGCCGCCCCAAGTACGGTTCGGGACGAGGATCGCTTCTCGCGTCACGTCGTAATCGGTGTTATAGACGAAGAGCCGTAGCGGCTTGTCCACGTGCTGCGGGGGGGGGGCAAGAGTGTCAGTTGCGAACCGTCGAGTAGCGGTCAAGGCCGCCCAGCAAATGGCTTGCCAACACTCGGCTACGAAGACGGAAAGAGCGCAACGCACTGCTTCGACCACGTCGTAGAAGTCGCCCTCGCCGCGGAGCACGCCGCCCGCGTACCCGATGATCCAGTCGCCGAAGGGGACGAGTCCTGTTTGCTCGCAGGTCAGCCAAGCTGCCCAGCAATGTAAGCAGAGGAAGAGCGGCGCGCACCTGCACTCTGCGCCGGACTCCCTTCAAGGATTTCGAGCACGTGCCAGACTTGGTCGAGCGCATGGTGGGGGTTGCAGAGCCGAAGGCTGAGGCCGAGGAGGGACGGCTGGCCGTCGACCGAACCGGAGGTGGTGCCGCCGCCGACGGCGGAGGAGGACCAGGTGCGCGAGGGGATCACGTACACCTCTGCGCGTGCGCTATGGTGGTTAGCAGCCTGAGAGGGAGAGGGAGGGGGAATGCGCACCCCGGACCTCCTTGCGTTTGGTGCTGTAGATCTGGAGCGCAACCTCGCCGCCCTCGTTCTCCTCGAGGACGTCCGTCAACAGATCCAGGTCATCGCCCTGCGGGTGTCCGCGCTCGTCAGCCTTCTGAGCCCGCGCAAGAGGGGCAAGGACGCACGAGCTGCCTGCCCGCCGCGCCCACGATAAAGTCGAAGAAGGGCTCGACGCCGGCCTCCGCAGCGGGCGAGTTCTCGGCAACGCGGAGGACGTGGAACGCGAGGGTGCTGCTGGACGCGTTGACGGGGCTTGAAGCGCCGTCTGCTTGCGGGTGGGACTCGGCCTGGCCCATCTAGCGCGGCGGAGAGGGGAGGGAGGGGAGGCGGGCGATGAGGTGGGGAGGCGAGGCGGAGACGCGTGGATGCGGTGGGGGAAGGCTGGCGCGGCTGGGAGCGGGGTACTAGGCACTCAAGGGTGGCGTGCGCGCAGTTACTGCTCGATCTATGCGATGTACGCCGAGGAGAGGGCGCCGTGGGGACGGGGCGGGGAGAGCGGTGCGCGGTTCGAGGGCAGTCTCGCTGAGCGCGATGGACGCGAGAGCAGCTTGCAGGAGGTACTTCAAGGTGGCACACGCGCACGGGAGCGATTCTGCGTGGCGACGTGAAGTGGAGACAGCGGACCCGCCGCCGCCGCACCGCCTTGCACCGCGACCCCAGGCGGACAGTCTCCTTCGCGGGAGGGATTGAACGACAAATGCAAGCAGAAGCTATAATACAACGACACAACCCCTCTCAGCGCCCAACCGCCTCGGCCCTCCTCCCGCGCCTCTCCCTGCTCTCCCCACCGCCGCGCTCCTCCTCCTCCGCCTCAAACCCACTCCCATACCCCGCCCTCTCCAGCCTCCCGACCACATCCCCCTCCGCCGCACTCGGGTCCGCGAGCCTCCGCCTCACACGACGCGCAAAGCTCCCCGCATCGGCGCGGAAGCGGTCGTACTGCGCGCCGTCGCCGCCGCCCCCCTCCGCGAGCGCGCTCGAGGCCGCGCCAGACAGTGGGACGCGGAGGCGGATCGCGTGCGCGCGCGAGAGCGACGCCCCTCCGTTCGGGGACGAGGACGCGGAGGGGACGGTCGTCGACGCCGTCGAGAGGCGGTCGGTGCTGAACCCAGCGCGGGAGCAGCGAGCGTTTCGTCGCGTGTCAGTCCTCCACCCCCAACGAAAGAGGCAGAGTGCGAGGAAGAGGACGTACCCGCCATCGCCCCACGCACCGCCCGCAGTGCGTTTCCTCGCGTGCTTGGGGATCCCGTTCTCGAGCCACCACGTCTCGCCTTCGGGGTCGATCCAGTCGCCCGGCTCGCCGACGAGGCCATCCTGAAAGTCGCGCTGCGCGCACAAGTTTCAATCAGCACGCGCACCCGCGTGCGAGTGAGAAAGAGGGAAAGGAGGGCCGCACCTGCGCCGACGGGATCGCCTTCCAACGCATGCGCTCGCCCTCGCGCGGGGGCTTCTCCCTCAGCCTCCTGATCGCTGGGGCGTTGGCCCTCCCCGCGCGCTCTCTCGCGTCCTCGCCCTCCTCATCCCCCTCGTCCTCCGCGCCCTCGCCGCTGCGCGCGCGCGCACGCTCCTCGGCGGCAAGCTCTTCGCGCGGGGTGCGGCCCACGAGGCGCGGGAGGGGAGTGACGCCCCCGAGGCGGTAGTGGAACAGGAGGCCGTCAACGACGCCCCCGCCGGTGACGCCCCCCGCGGAGAGGACGAGCGGCTGGGCGTGCGCCGAGGTGACGACGTTGGCGTACGAGGTGTACGTCGGGCGCGAGATCGAGCACGTCACGCAGGGGCGGAGGAGGCGGTATCCGAGGTGATTGCCGCTGTGCGCGCGCCGTAGGGGAGGATCAGTTGAGCGTTCCGGGGACAAAGGGAGGAAACGGACGCACCACCTCTTGCACCCGACGTCGCGCGTCAAGCACCCCTTGCACCCCCTCCACCCCCTCTTTCCCACACGCTCGCCGCCGTCTTCCCCTTCCTCGCCCCAGTCGCCCACCCGCCCCGCGACAGGCGGGAGATCGCTGCTCGCCGCTGGCTCTGCACGCTTCTCCTCAGCGTCAAAGAACACCTTCGCGGGCACGCCGTCGAGGAGCGCCCGTGCGCAGACGAGCGCGCCGCACCCGCGCGCGCCCTCCCCCTCGCCCTCCCACGCGAACCCCTTCGGCAGCGCCTCCCCCGCCTCGGCCCTGCTGCCCGCCGACCCGCAGTACAGCAGCGCAACGGCCTTCTTGCTCCGCAGCGCAGCCCCCATCATCGCGTTCGTCTCCTCGCGCGTCCTCCTCCGCGGGCTCTCGCGCACGCGCACCTCGGCCCCCTCAGAGGAGGCGGCCGAGTCCGACTCCTCCTCCGAGTCGGGCACGACCGCGACGCGGCGCGCGACGCGGGGAGGGCGCGCCTCGACGGCGGACGCGAGGAACGCGTCGTACGCGGCCTGCCCGCGGAGGGTGAGCGTCGCGGGGTTCAAGGGGGGCAGGCCGTCCCCGCGGCGGGGGAGGCGGCGGATCGGGCGCGCGCCGGGCGGGGCGGGCGCCGGGGCGGGAGGGTTCGACGGGCTGAAGGTCGAGGTCGAGGGGGCGAGGAGGCGGCCGCCGCGCGGGAGGGCGGCGGTCCGCGGGATCGAGTGCGGGTCGTTCTGCGGAGGTGCGTCTCCGGTGAGCGAGAGCGGGGGGGGGACGCGGAAAAGGGAGCGGCAAGACGCACCCGCCAGATCGAGCCGCCGTCGTTGCGACGGTCCTCCCTCTCCTGCAGCATCCTGTTTACCTCGCGTGCCATCTCGCGCCG
This sequence comes from Rhodotorula kratochvilovae, assembly GCA_019926025.1. NCBI lineage: Eukaryota > Fungi > Basidiomycota > Microbotryomycetes > Sporidiobolales > Sporidiobolaceae > Rhodotorula > Rhodotorula kratochvilovae. The sequence goes on from JAHSUG010000016.1 coordinate 202,958, forward strand.
CTGCTGCTGCACCTCTGGGCCCCACCCTCCGTCGTCGAGCTCCTCCTCCGCCTCGACCCCCGGGCTCGCCTCGAACGGGAAGCTCCCCGGACCGCGCGTCCACGCCTCACGCGCGGCGTGGCGCTCCTCGGGCGAGATCTCGGGCTCGGCGGGTGCCGTCGCCGCGCCGAGGTGCACCCACCCGGTGTCGCTGACGACCTCGTCCCTCGCGTCTCCACCGTGGAAGAGTTCGTCCAGGTGCGCCTCCCAATCCGCTGACACGTCCGGTGCGCCGGGCGGCGACGAAGAGGCTCTCGAGCGAGTGCTCGGTGTCGGCGGCGAACGCGCGCCTCCGCTGGGAGGCCTCGCCCGCGCGGAGGGACTCGACGAAGAGCGCTTCCTCGCTCGCAGCTTCGTCCGCGTCGACGGAAACTGGTACGGGCGGGCGGGACGAGCGGAGGCGCCCCTGGTCGTCGTACCAGAGCTCGGGGGACGGAGGGGCGGGCGGCATGTACATGCTGCGGAGGGCGGCGGCGCCCGCCTCGGGGGTGATCTGCGCGGCGAGGCGCTGGATGCGGCGCGGCTCGAAGGGCGGGAGGGGCGACGCGGCTTCTGCGGCGAGGAGGCGCATGATGGTCCTTGGCTCGTCGACGATGGGCGGCGGAGACGGGAGTGGCGGGGACGAGGCGCGCGGGGAGACAATGATGACCTCCCTGCGGGGCTGCATGTGCTCCTGTGCGGGTGCGAGCGAGCGCGGGGTGGTCGAGTCGGGGCGAGGCGATGAGGCGGTGGCAGCGGCGGGAGGGGGTGGGCCGTCCATTGCGACCCCGACCGTGTGCGCTGCAGTGGTGTGAGCTACTGTAGCGAGTCTCTCGAGCTGGACGTGCGCAGTCGCGTGAGAGGCGAGAGCGAGACCAGGGAGGCGACGAGCACGCGAAGGGGAGCTCCCCTCGCAAGGAGCGACGAGGACGAGCTGCCTGGGGAGTTCACAGAAGTTCGATGACGATACTGCTCACGCCAGTCGACCCTGTGCAAGTGGCTGTGCTCGCGTGGTGCTGCTCCACTCGGGACGCGGACCTCGCTCGCTCCCGCTCCCGGCGACACTCTGGCTGCGATCGAGTAGCTGCCCTGACACTTTGTACAGGAGCACAGTGGGCAGGTTCTACCGCACGCCCGCCCTGCGCCGTCGTCGCTGTTCTTCGTCGCACCCTCCCCCGTCTCGTCCTCGACCCGCAACACCGCCTCATCGCAGCAAAGGGTGGACGAGGCACTCCAGCCGCGTTCGAACACGGCTGTCTGCCCACATAGCACCCGCCGCAGCGTAGCCAAGCCGGTTCGCCTCGCTCGCCTCCCGCCATGGCCGCCAGCGGGTCCGCCATCCTCGCAGCGCAAAAGGCCCAGGGCACCGTCCCCGTCAGCCAGGTCTTCACCCGCAAGGAACTCGTGGGCAAGGGCGCGTATGGCGGCGTCTACAAGGGCGTGCACAACGAGACCGGCACCGTCGTCGCCCTCAAGGTCAGTTCGCGCAATGCCCCACTGCTTCCTGGGTTGAGCATTGCGCTCAGTCCGTAGGAGGTTGAGATGCGTGGAGTGCGACTGACGACCCCGCCGCTCCCGCAGGTCATTGACCTCGACACGCCAGAGGACGACATCTCGGAGATCCAGCGCGAGGTCGCCCTCCTCTCCGAGCTGCGCGACGCCGCGCGGCACAACATCACTCTCTACCATGGCTCGTACCTCCACGGCCACGAGCTATGGATCGCCATGGACTTTGCCAGCGGCGGCAGCATCCGCACTCTCGTCCGTCCCGCTCGCTCCTCGTCCACACTGCGAGGTCGAGCTGACCCGGCAATCACGCACGCACCCGCAGATGAAGAGCGGGCCGATAGAGGAGAAGTACGCCGCGCTGATCATTCGCGAGGTGCTGGTCGCTCTCAGCTTCCTGCACCGCCAGGGCATCATCCACCGCGATGTCAAGGGTGTGCCTGCTGCCCGCTCTTCCTCTGCGCACGGACTGACGATCTGCACACCGCACAGCTGCAAACGTCCTCCTGACGCAGACGGGCAAGATCCTCCTGTGCGACTTTGGCGTCGCCGCGCACCTGCAAACCAACTCGAAGCGGTCAACCTTCACGGGCACGCCGCTGTGGATGGCGCCCGAGGTGATCACCGACGGCAAGCTGTACGACACCAAGGCCGACATCTGGTCGCTCGGGATCACGCTCTTCGAGATCGCGACGGGGAACCCGCCGCACTTTGGCATGGAGCCCCTGCGCGCGTGCGCGCTCATCCCGACGCAGGCGCCGCCGAGGCTCGAGGGCGGTAGCTGGAGCAACGGCATGCGCGAGTTCCTCGCGAGCTGTCTCCAGATCGACCCGAACGAGGTGCGTGCCCTCGCTCACCTCTTTCGTCCCCATCCTGCCGCGCGTTGACTCCCCTTTTCCCGCGCGCGCGCGCAGCGCCCGACCGCCGACGAGCTCTCCAAGTCCAAGTGGATCAAGTCGGCGTCCAAGCTCCCGATGGTGATCCTCCGCGAGCTCATCGTCCGGTACGTCTCGTGGATCCAGGCGGGCGGGCAGCGCACGTCCATCGTCGGCCTCGGCAGCATGGGGGACGACCTCGTCGCGCGCGAGGACACGTTCGAGCTCGCCGAGGATAGGTGGGACTTTGACCTCGACGAGGACGACTTTGGCACGGGCCTGGGCGGGATGGGCGGGAGGATCGAGCCGCTTGGAGACGAGCCTGCACGCGCGCCAAAGACGCTGGATGAGCTCGCGGCGCAGAACCACGCGCGGCCGCCAAAGGTGCGTCCTCTCCTTCTGAGCGGGATCGACGAGCGAGGCTGATCTCATCGCTGCGCGCAGTGCAACCGCAGTCGCGGAATCACCCGCTCCTCCGCCTCTTCGACGAGGAGTCGAACCCGTACGCGCAGTCGTCCGCGCCAACGACCATCACGCTCCCATCGGGCCCGTCCTCGCTCAACACCGTCAAGCCGACGATCTCGATCCCCTCGTTCGACGAGCTCGACGACATGTCCTCGTCGGACGTGTCGCCCTTCCCCGCCTCGTTCGGCGGCGCCTCGAACGGGTTCGGCGGCGGCGCGTCTTCGTCCTCCTCTTCGTTCGGCGGCGCAGGCTTCGGCTTGGCGCCGCCGACGACCTCATGTCGCCCGCGACCGTCCGCGGGAACCCCTTCGCGTGGCAGCCGCCGCGGTTCGGCGCTCCCGCCGCTGCCGCCGCAGCCAGCGGGCTGTCAAGCCCTCGCTTCGGGCGGAGCGATACGCCTGACTCGCTTTGGGGCGCGAGCGGCGGTGGGAGCGGGGCGGGAGCGGGGGCGGGAGCGGGACGCACACGCGCAACTCGAGCGCAACGCCGACCGAGACGCACTTCCCCGCGGCGGAGCTCGCGCTCCCCCCTCCCTCGTTCGCGCCCGCAGTGGCAGTGACGGCGTCGCCGTCGCTCCCCTCGCTCACGATCCCCGCCGCGGCCGCCGCGTCGTCCGAGCAAGCGCACCTGAACCGGCCCTTCGGCGCACCCGCGCCCTCAACATCCTCCTCCTCCTCCTCGTCCTCGCCCGCCGCCGCGCGCCGCCGCGCCGACACCGCCCCGTCCTCGCGCCCCAGCGAGCCAGGCGCGTACCCGCCCCTCGGGTCGGGTATCCCCCGCCCTGCGGGGGGCTACCCGCCGCTCGGGCCGGGGCTGCCCCGCCGCGGCGACGCGGCCGCGGCCGCGCCGCAGGGCGTGAACCTCGCGTTTGGGCCGGCGACGAGCTGGGACGCGGCGGATGTGGAGCCCGCGCACGCGCACGTGCGCCGGGAGAGCGCGTCCTCGTCTGGCGGCGGGGCGGCGGCGGCGGCGGTGGGAGGGGAAGCGAACCGCCCGTTCGCGTTTAGCGGGCACGGCGGTGGCGCCGGGGGCAGGGACTTGAACCGCCCGTTTGGGTTTGGGGGGCGGGATCGCGGGTGGAGCAACGCGGCGGCGTCGGAGGGGGGATGGGCGGCGAGGGCGAGGGCGGGGAGCGAGAGCGAAGAGGGCCGCGCTGAAGGTGGGCTTTTCTTTTCCGCCGCTTTCGCAGAACGAGTGCTCATGCGCGCGTGCAGATCTCCACGGCGCAGGCGCCGCTTCCGCCCAATGCGTTCTCGCTCGCGTCGCCCGCGAGCACCATCGCGCCGCAGACGCCGCTCGCGTCGCAGGTCTATGGCGGCGCGTACCCCTCGTCGCCGCATCACGCGCGCACCGCGTCGCAGTCGCATTCGCATGCGCGCGCGCCGTCGAGCACGTCCTGCCGCCGCCGCGCCGGTGCCGTACGGCTTCCACCCCGCCTCGTCATCGTCTGCGTTCGTACCCCCGCCGACGGCAAGCGCCTCGTCGTCCTTCTCCGCCCCTGCGCTCGGACTGCAGATGCAGCGCGGCGACTCGCAGACCTCGCCGCGGACGATCCCCGCCGCGCACTTTGCACCGTCGCAAGGAGGCGGGCACCGCCCGCGCCTCTCGCAGAGCCAGACCGCCCCCGCCCCGCGCAGGGGCCAGCCGAGGCACTCCGGAACGTCTCCTCCGCGAGCTCGCTGCTCGGCATCGGGACGGGGGACGACGCGCAGCACACCCCGCTCGCGACGCCTTTGCCCGCGCTCGCCGAGCTTCCCACGCCTGTCGGCACTCCCGGCCCCAGCGCCAGCGCAGGCCTCGCGCCGGGCCAGCGGCACAGCGCGATCGGGTTCCCGTTCCCGCCCGTCGGGGACCTCGCCGTCCCCTCGGCGCACGGCTCCGCGCCGTCGAGCGCGGCGCCGACGCCGCATGCGCTCCCGGCCGTCCTCCCGCTCGATTATAGCGCGCTGGCGCGCCCAGGGGCGGCGGAAGCGGAGCTTGCGAGGCAGATGGACGCGCTGGGGATGTGGCTCGGGGTCGTGCAAGGGGGGTTGGACCGCGTGCTCGGCGGGGAGGTCGGACTTGGGCTCGAGGTCGAGGAGCGCGAGGGGGGCCTCGAGGGCGATGAGAGAGGCGCGAGGGAGGTCAGGGTGTAGATACGGCGTATGTAGGGCGGGCGTCATTGAGCGGGTTTTGAGCCTCTCCAGCGGACGAGCGAGGGGAAGGGGACGAGCGGGTGTTACAGCTAGCAGTACAGACGGTGGTACAGACTGCAAGCTCAAGTGTGTCAGCAAGCGCACGCAGAGTGAGAAGGGCGGAGACATACCGAATCTACCCTTGCGACGAACAAGACTCGGGAAGGCTTCACTTCTTCCTCGGGTCGATTGCGTCCGCCCACACCGGCCCATCACCCTGCGCCTGCTTCTGTACGCCGCGTAAAAGGTGCGATCAGCGCTCCTCGCTGAAGCACTCGCAGAAAGAGTACGAGCGCAAAGCGCACCTTGATCGCCTCGAGCTTCTCCTGGCTCTCCCTGAGGAGCTCGCTCTGCGCGCCAGCCTTCATCGCGCGCGCAGCGTCGACCTTGCGCTTGAGGTCGGGCGCGAGCGCGTCGTAGAACTGCTGCTCGGAAGGGGTGGTCGCTGCGTTTCCAGGCGCGGAGGTCAGCGCAGGAGGAAGGGGAAGGGGAGGAAGAGGGAAGACGGACCGGCCATGAGGCCGTAGGCGAGACCGGTGAAGGTGCCGATGAGGACGAGGAAGGAGCCGATGGGGACGCGGCCGGACATGGTGCTCGCTGGGAGGAGGCGGTGAAAGGTGGTTTGGGTGGCTGCGCTCGTCGAGGAGGGTCAGCGGGGAAAGGGCTGGTCAGACCCGCGTGAATAAGCTTAACTCACGAATTCAGGAAGGGCTCCGAGCTGTTGCGACGGAGTAAAGGCGGCGACAAGGGAGTCGAGGCGATGAAGTTGGAGAGGCAGCGTCACTGGCTCGTTCGAGCTGGGAGGTTGACCAGTGGTGCTGATGAAGATAGCTGAGTAGCTCTGGCTAGATAGCTTCCCTGCACGAGCGGTATGCGGCGAGGACGGGGCGCTGGTCGAAGCGCGAACCTGCGCATCGCCGCTCGCTCGATTCGCTCGTCGCACCTTGACACGGGCGGAGCGCTGAATAGAGCGCACTGCACCGCTGTAGTCGCCGCAGACACTCGCCGCGATGGTCCGCTTCAAGCACCGCTACCTCCTCGTCTCGCTCGTCTTCCCCGCCGCCCTCTCGCCCGCCGCACCGGACGCAGCTACACCGTTCGAGCCCCCGCAGCTCACAGAAGGCAGCCTCATCACCCTCCTCAGGACAGCCTCGCAGTCAACTTTGGCGACCTCGGCGCGGGCGAGGTCGGCGGCACCTTCAGCAGTGCGTTCAGCGTCTCCTCCTCCGCTCTTCGCAGCGCGCAGGACGGTCCGGTCGGGTGCTGGACAGCGAGGAGCAGCAGCGGCATGAGCACGGAGCGGCTCGCAGGGCTCACCAGCTGCGGACGACCCAAGCGGCACCCTCGCTTCTGCTCCTCCTGGTCCTCGAGGAGAAGGAGATGCTTCGCGCATAGTCCTGGCATCACGGCCCGACCGTCGTCGTACGGATGTCGCGGATTCACCTCCCCGCGGCTTGTCGCACGTGTCGCTCATCTTCGCACCCCCGCCCGCAGTCAAGTACCTCTCGCCCAGCACCTCGACCCTGATCCTCCGCGTCTCGCGGGAGCACCACCGCACCCTGTGGGCGGCGCTCACCCTGCTCCGCAAAGTCGGCGGGGTGGAGTGCGTCGCGCGCGTGGTGCACGTCTCGGGTGCGTCCCCGCGCTCTCCTCCTCAGAGAGAGAAGGAAGGCTGATGGAGGGAGTGGGAGAAGGCACGATCCGCAAGACGCAGCACGCGGCGATCAGGCATGACCGCGAGGAGATCCTCCTCTCTGCGTCGCGGGCACGGGCGCGGCGGCGACGGGCGGGCGCGGTCCAGGGCGCAAAAGCCGCGCGTGGGCCGCCGGCATGCGCGGCGGAGGAGCAGGACAAGCTCGACGCCGAGACGGAGGCGCGGCTGCGGGAGAGCGAGGCACAAATCGCGGCGATGGAGGCGTGAGGGGCAGTCGCCGCCGTGGAGGAGGAGGAGGTCCTGTTGTGCTGTTGTTGTACTCGTAGCGTCTCTTTCGCCTCTTCCGCCCGTGACCCGGACAGACCGAGAGAGAACGCAAAGCACGCGTTACGGACCCTGGAAAGACGACCCAAAAAGAGACCACACCGCGCTACGCCGTCCCGCTCAGCCTCCCCCTCCTCCGTCCCCCGTTACAGCTTCTCACGGGTAGACCTTCTGCACTCGTCACAGCTCGTCAGCGCGCCGCACTCGCTCATGCGCCGGGCGGAGACGGGGGGGGGGAGAGGAGCGGAGTGACCCGAGCGTAGACGCACCTTGATCTCGCCCTGGAAGTGCTCGACAATGACCTTGCGCTGGAGCTTCTGCGCGGCGGTGAGGAACCCGTTCTGCGGGGTCCACTCCTCGTCCGCGAGGAGGACGGTCTGCAGCGTCTCGAGCGGGCGGAGGCCGGCGCGGCGCGCGAGGGCGGACAGCTCGGAGAGGACGACCTTGCGCACGGCGGGGGACGCGCAGAGGGTTGACCAGTCTGCGTCGGGGGAGGGGGAGGAGGGCGAGGGCGAGGAGGAGAGGTGCGCGCGGAGGGCGGGCTCGGCGGGGACGATGATCTGTGCGCGCAACGTCGGGGGCGGGTCAGCGGGTCTCAACCGGGAGAGAGGGTGAGGAGGGCCGAGCGCACCGCCATCGGCCTCGAAGCCTCGCTCGTCGCATACACGCAGATGTTGAGCACGAGCGCCGAGCTCTTGTAGATGCTCTCGAGCCTCGAGCGCGACGTACTCGCCGCCCTGAAGCTTGACGAGGTTCTTCTTCCGGTCGATGATGGCGAGCAGGCCGTCGGGCTGCCACTCGCCGATGTCGCCCGTGAGGAACCACCCGTCGGGGGTGAGCGCCTCGGCCGTCAGGTCGGGGCGCTTGTCTGAGCGCGCGCGCAACTCTGCATCAGCATGTTCTCCCCGCAGCGGGAGGAAGGTAAAGGCGCACAGTACCGCGAGAAGACGCTCCCGCCCGGACGCACACCTCGCCCTGCTGCCTGCCGGTCGGCCCGCGCCCGTCGGCATAGTACCCCGCCTCGGGGAAGTCGCGCAGCTGGATCTCGACGCAGGGGACGGGGACGCCAACGACGCCTGGGCGGGCGAGCGAGGGGGGGAGGACGGTCGAGAGGCTGCCGGGTCGAGCGGGTTAGTCCAAGCGGGAGGGGGCGGGAGGAGGGGGGACGCACGCGGTCGTCTCGGTGAGGCCCCAGCCCTGGATAAAGTACGGCGTCAAGCACCGCATGAGGAACTCCTGCGTCTCACTGCTGACTCCCGCGCCGCCGTTGATCGCGTACTTGAGCCGGCCACCCGTCGCCTGCTTGACCTTGCCGAAGACGACCGCGTCCGTTAGGGCGCCGACGACGCTCCCGAGGAGGGGCACGCGCGAAGACCAGCGCTTGGCGGCGACGGCGCCGTGGAACATTCTGCGCGCGGAAGCGGCCGCTCGCCGAAACGCGCGCGAGAAGGCCCTTGCGGATCGTCTCCCAGACGGTCGGGACGCCCGTCATGATGGTCGGCTGGAACGCGCGCATGTCGCCGACGCAGTTGGTCATGTTGGTGTCGGTGAGCGTCTTGACGCCGCCAAACCCGATGACAATCCCCGCGTACAGGAGGGTGAACTCGACTGCGAGCTCGAAGATGTGCGAGGGAAGGTACGCGATGAAGCGCTCGTGGGGCGTGACGAGGTCGTCGAGGAGCGTGAGCGCGCCGCCGACGATGGCGACGATCTGCGCGTTGGTGATCTCGACGGCCTTGGGTGCGCCGGTCGACCCGCTCGTGTACATCAGGCACGCGACGTCCTCAGGCTTGGGGCGCGACGGCGCAATGGGCTTGCTCGCGCCGAGTGCAACGAACTCGTCGTACGTGTGGATGGTGAGGCCGGCGGCGCGGAGCGTGTCGAGCGCGCCGGCGGGGACGTCCTCGGGCTTGCCGTCCCAGACGAGGACTTTGAGGGACGGGGTGTGCGGGACGACGCGGGCGAGGGTGCCGAGGAGGGGCGCGTTGGTGAAGAGGCCGTACACCTCGGGCTCGTTGATGCTGTGGCGGAGGCCCTCCTCGCCGAGCGAGTCGTACGCGGTCGCGAAGGTGATGCCCTGGCGGGCGCAGGCGTTGGCCATGGTGAGCCAGTGGAGCGAGGTCGAGGCGTAGATGTTGAAGATGGTCTTGGGCGTGTGGCCCGTTGCGACGAGACCCGCAGCGGCATCTGCAACGACTGCGCCGAACTGAGCATACGAGAGGTAGCGGTAGTCGGACGACTCGAAGGTGATCCACTCTTCTGGACGGTGACCTCCTCGCCGTCGACGAGCTTCTTTACGTCGCGAGTCTCGCGGTGGGTCTTGATGGGGTCGCGCCAGCCGACGGCCTGCTTGTCGGGCGGGTCCGGACGGAGAAGTCGAGGAGGTCGCTGAGGACCTCGACGCCCTCGCCGGGGAGGTAACGAGACGGTCCTGAGTGCGGGCATAGCGGCGCGCACGGGACTGGCCAGGCTGTGCGGGCGGGCCAACCTGTGGACGGGGAGAGGCGCGTGAGGTTGATCGAGGTGGGGAGCGCGCGGGAGGACGCACTTCGACCGAGGACCGCGAGTGCATCTCTGTATCGGGCAGACGGAGGAGCAGGAGGTACGGACACTCTGCTTGGGGGAAGCGTGAGGAGCGAAGGGAGAGTTGCGCCGGTTCGCCGAACTGTCCGGACTCCGCCTCTGCCAAGACCCTCTCCTCCCAGTTGCACGTGAAGAGGAAGAGAGCACGGGGATGCAGTCGCAGTCGCCCTCTGCCTGGCTTGCGCCCTCGCCCGCCCCCGCCCTCGCCCTCTCGCCCTCGGCGCTCCCTCCCGCGTCGCCCGCCGCGTCGCTGCGCCCGCACCCCGCCCCAGGCCCCGCCCGACGCGCACTCTCGTCCCGCCCGCCACTGGGACCGCACGGCGCAACCACCCAGGCAGGCGGGTCCACCGCCGTCCTCCACTCGGCCGACCCCGTCAACGAGGCAAGGAGAGCCTTGGGCGTCCTCCTCGGCGCAGGCGACGGCGAGGGCTCCTCGACCGCGTGCAGCGCGACGTAGACTCCCTCTTCGCCTCCTACGAGCACGCGTTCGACCCCGCACAGCCCAAGTCGACCGGGGCAGGTGCGTTCCTCCCTCTCCTCCGCCCCCACCGCGCGCGCTGACCCCCCTCAAGCAGACCCCGCCCGCGCGCTCGGCTCGCTCAATGCGCTCATCGCGCTCCTCTCGCGCTCCTCCGCAGGCGGATTCGTGCCCCCTCCCGCCGCCGCCGCCGCTGGGGAGCCGGAGGCCGCGCGCCTCACGCAGAAGCACCTCGACGCCGCGGGCGAGCGCGCGCAGGCGCTCTTCCGCGAGGGGGTCAAGGTGCGCGAGGGCGCCGAGGTCGTCCGCGCGGGGCTGAGCGGCTGAGCGTGCCGGGGATGGGCGTTCGGGGATGCGCTTCGCGGTGGAGAGGCCGCACCCGCCGGTTCAGGCGCGCGACCGCGCCCTACCACACCCGTGTCGAGGAAGGACAGCTTGCGGTGATGCATGCGCTGGCTCGCGCGTAGAGCGCGCAGGGTCAGGCCGGAGCCGCTCAGCAGGCTGGCACGCCCCGCTGACCCCGCGCACGAGGATCGCGCTGCGGGGCAGTGTCGACGTCTATGCTTCGCGACGTAGCACAGACGGTTCGAGCAGAATCTGCAATCGCAACGGGACTCGCGCATCCAAGCTGTCCTCGCGAAGGCCGATCTGCCCGGCGAGAACTGCTGTTCTCGCTTCCTCTCTTCCGGGAATTTCTCGCGCTTTGCCACACTCTCTTCCGCCAAAGCTCTCGGAGAGAAGACGCGGAAAATGCCGACATGCAACTCCCTCCTCGCCGTCCCGCTACGGCCCCGGCCCCGGCGCAACCTTCTTCTTCTTCCTCGGCGCCAGGACATTCACCTTCTTTGGCTCCTCCGCCGCCGCAGGCCTCTTCTCGCCGCCCTGCGCCCCTCCCCGCGTGGGGGCGGCACCGCATTCTCCACGCGGACGTCCCTCGCGCCCTCCCTCCTCCACACCTCCTCCCACGCCCGCTCCCCCTCGCCCTCCCCCCCGTCGCCGCCACGCTCCTCGCTCCACGTCCCCTTTGCCGCGCGCTCGACCCCCTCGGCCCAGCGCGCGACTGCGGGCCCGAGACGCGAGAGCGCCGGGACGGCATAGTCAAAGTTGTGCAGCGTCGACCAGAGCTTGGTGTACTGCGCGGGGCGGAGCGCAGTGGGGCTGCGGCGCGGCGGAGGGGCGGGTTTGGAGGGGGAGGGGGGCGGCGCCGAGGTAGGGAGGGGAGAGGGCTCGCCGGCGGCGAGGACGAAGAACCCCACCAGGGCGCCGGCGCAGCATTCCTGCCTGAACGCCATCCGCTCCCACCACTCGTCGACTCCCCACTCACGCCCTCGAGGAGCCGCCTCCTCTCGCGGTCGACCTGCCGCTCGAGCTCGGCAGCCTTCTGTGCGGGGGTCGTCCCCGCACTGAAGGTCGCGCTCGACAGCGCGCGGAACGCATCGTCGTAGTCGCCCGGCGCGCCCGACGGCTCGACGGGCGAGGACGTCAGGCTGTGGAGGAAGCGCGCCTTGGGGTCGTCCGGGAACGCGGGGACGTGGTCCGTCAGCGGGTACGCCCCCGGGGGCGCGGGCGCGTGCAGCGCGCTCGAGAGCGCGCCGTTCGCGTGCCCGTAGGTCCACTCTGCGCCGCCTGCCGGCGCGGCGGGGACGTACGGGAGGGATTCGGCGAGCGTGAGCCCCGGGACGAGGTAGAACCGCTGCACGGCCGGCGCGGCGGCGGAGGTCGCGAGGGCGGGGTGCGTGCTCGCGCGTTCGAGCGTGCCCTTCCACCACCGCAGGAGCGCCTTGTCGTCCAAGACGCGCTTGTGCGGCGCGTTGTCTGCGCTCCCGGGGAAGAGGTACTGTGCCTGCGCGCGCGCAAAGACATGCACGCGGAGGCGGCGCGCGTGGTGAGGCGGGTGGAGGAGGTGGTGTGTTATGAAGGCGGAGACGAGCGCGCGGGTGGGCGAGATGGGAGAGGAGGAGAGGCCGGTGGTGTCGACTTTGGAGATGTAGAGGAGGGCGCAGGCGGACGAGGGGACGAAGTAGAGCGACGCTTCAAGGGCGACGACGGGCACGAGGTGCTCCTCGGTTTCGCCGTCGGTGGTCGGAGGCGGGGGTGCGGGCGCGTCGGCGGGCGGCGAGAAAGACGCGCTCGAGGTGGATGCGACGGGAGGGTCCGCTGGCGTCGAGGAAGCGGTTGCGCCTGCGTCCCCGTCCTTGCCCGCGCCACTCGCGCCATCTGCCCCAGTACCCGGCGCTGCTGCATCCTGCGCGGCCTGCGGGTTTTGCGGGGCTGCGGCGCGCGGGAGGGTGCGCTTCTCGGAGAGGACGACGAGGGTTTCCTCGTGGTAGACCTTTGCGGTCTTTGCGTTGGACGCGTGCGGGAAGAGGGCGTGAGAGCGCTGCGGCTCTGAGCGGACGACGTGGAGGGCGTAGCGGTGCGATCCGGGGACGGATGCCTCGAGGCTCGACGCGAGGAAGTCGAGGAGCGACGGCGGCGGGGCCATGGCGGGGGTCGGTGCTGGCTTCGTGTATGCGAGTGGCGCGTTCGCAGCGCGTTGCTTGACTCGATCGGGGCGACGAGAGGTGGATGGCGACGAAAGGAGCGACGAGCTCGCGATGAGGACGAGGTTGGCTCTTGCTCGACCTCTTGCTTGCTCAGGAGCAGTCCCTCGAGCAGAGATGCATTCCACCAAGGAGCACGTGGGCAAGGCCCCGCTCCTCCCGCTCCCCTCGCCCTCGTCGTCCTCATCGCCCCCACCTCGGCCCGCCCTCCTCTCGCGCACCTGGGTCCGCGCCGTCCTCGCCGTGCTCGCTCTCGCCTCGCTCTGCGTCCAGCTTGCACCATCGCTCGGACCGGCCGACCGCTCCCCGCGATCGAGGAAGCTCGCCTCATCCCCCTCGATGGATCCGCTGCACCGCGTGGTTGCTCGCACCACCGTCACACCGCCTCTCTCACCAGCAAGGACATCCTCGACACCCTCCTCGAGGTCCCCTCGGCCGACGGCGCGCGCAACGCCTCCCGCTCGTGCGCCCCTCTCCCTCTCCTCCATGCCGGACTCGCTCACCCACCCTCGAAATGCCCGCAGGTACACCAACCAGACGCACGTCGCCGGCACCGACGGCGACCACCGCGTCGCCCTCCTCCTCAAGGCGCAGTGGGAAGCCCTCCTCGGCGCAGACACCGACCCGGAGCACAAGCGCGTCTTTGAGGCCGGTACGGACGACAGCAGCCGCGCGCTGACCGGCCACGGGCGGCGCAAGCATGGCAAGCACCGTCGCGGGCACGGAAAGAAGCGCTGCGGCGGGCTCCTCGGGCGCATGAAGAAGCTCGCGCGCCGCGTCGGGCTCCTACCCTCGCACTCGCACAGGAACCACCACCACCACGACGACAAGCACGATGCAAAGCCGCGCGTCTGGACCGACACGTACTACTCGCTCCTCTCGTACCCCGTCTCCTCCTCCATCTCGCTCTTCCCCTCCCCCTCTGCGTCCGAGCCGTCTTTCCGCGCCAAGCTCCGCGAGGAGGTCTACGCCGAGGACCCGACCAGCGGCGAGGGCGTCGGCGTCTGGCACGGGTTCAGCAAGAACGGCACCGCGCGCGGGAGGCTTGTCTACGCGTCCAAGGGCTCGAAGGAGGACTACAAGCTCCTCGAAGCGAACGGTGCGTCCGCTGCGCCCCCACTACTGCCCCTTCCGCACCATGCTGACCCACCCAATGTCACAGGCATTGACGTCCGCGGCGCGGTCGTCATCGTGCAGTACGGCGGCCTCTTCCGCGGCCTCAAGGTCAAAGCCGCCGCCGAGGCGGGCGCCGCCGCCGTCCTGATCTACACCGACCCGATCGAGGACGGCTCCGTGATCCTCGCGAACAACTACTCGGCGTACCCCGCGGGCCCCGCCCGTGCGCCGAGCAGCGTCCAGCGCGGCAGCGTGCAGTACCTCAGCTTGTACCCGGGCGACCCGCTCACGCCTGGCGCGCCGAGCTACAACCCTGCGTTGCCAAGCGCGCCGGAGAGGCTCCCGCGCGACAGCGAGGGCGTCAACGTGCCGAGTATCCCGAGCTTGCCGCTTAGCTACGAGGACGCGGTGCCGCTCCTCAAGAGCCTGAATGGCCGGGGCGTGAAGCTTGAGGATGGGAGGGAGGGCAAGCCGCATGGGTGGAAGGAGGGAGGGTTGAGGGGCGAGGGCGTCGAGTACTGGACGGGGCCGGGAGGGCGAGGCCGAGGTCGTCAACCACGTCGAGGAGAAGATCACCCCGATCTGGTGAGTCCAGCGCGCTTTACCCACCGCTTTCGCCGAAGAATGCGCAGGGTGTCGACGAGTCGAGCGAGGAGTAGCGTGCTCACACCTCACACTGCGCCCGCAGGAACACCTACGCGATGATCCCGGGCCAGCTTTCGGACGAGTCGTTGTTCTCGGAAACCACCACGATGCTTGTGCGCCTTCCCCCTCTTGTCCCCCCTTCCCTCCCTAACGCTCCACGCGTACAGGGACCTTCGGCGCGGGCGACCCCTCTTCGGGCAGCGCCTCCGTGCACGAGACGGTCCGCGCGCTCGGCGCGCTCCTCGCTCGGGGCTGGACGCCGCGCCGCTCGATCCTCCTCGCCGCGTGGGACGCCGAGGAGTACGGCCTGATCGGCTCGACCGAGTTTGGCGAGGATTTTGGCGAGTGGCTGCAGGAGCGCGTGGTTGCGTACCTCAACGTGGACGTCAGTGCGTCCTTTTCTCCTCTCTCCTTCTCTCTCCCGCTGTGCGCGCGCTGACCCACCTCCCTGCGCGCGAAGGCGTCTCCGGCTCGGCGTACGAGCTCAACGCCTCGCCGTCGCTTGCGGATCTCCTTCGGAACGTCAGCGCGCAGGTGCCCGACCCGGACCGCGAGGGCAAGACGCTCGCCGAGCGGTACGGCGGGAAGCTCGAGGTTGACCCGCTCGGGAGCGGCAGTGGTGCGTCGTGACCTTTCCCTGCCGCTCCCCTGGTGCGGCATAGGGCGTTCGCTGATGGACGTTCGCTCCCCTAGACTTCACCGTCTTCCTGCAGCGCCTTGGTCTCGCCAGCGCAAACTTCGGCTTGTCGCGCACGCGGGACGACCCCGGTCCGTCTATGTATCTGTCTGTCCCCTCGCGAGACCTCTACTCACTCGCGCGCGCTCGCCGCAGTGTACCACTACCACTCGAACTACGACTCGTTCCACTGGCAGTCGACTTACGGTGACCCGTCGTTCGAGCGGCACCGCGCCATTTCGCGTGTCCTTGGGCTCGCGACTGTCCGCCTCGCAGAGGACGCCGTCCTCCCGCTCAACACGACTGGTGCGGACCCTCTTCCTCCCTCTCACCATACGAGGTAAGGCGACTGACGAGAGGACGTAGCGTACGCCGTCGAGCTCGGCGCTTACATCGACAAGGTCGCCGCGCTCCCGCTCGCCTCCTCGCTCGACCTCTCGCGCCTGCGCTCCCTGCAGGCTCGGATCCAGTCCGCCTCGTCGGCGCTCCTCGCGCGCGCAGCGCACCTCGCCTCTGCGTCTGCGTCTGTGGGCGGGAAGAAGAAGGACGCGAAGGAGCTCCGGCGGATCAACGCCGCGCTGAGGGGCTTTGAGCGCGGGTTCCTCGGCGACGAGCAGGGCTTGCAGGGGAGGGAGTGGTACCGCCATTTGGGCGTCGCTCCGGGGCGGTGGCTTGGATATGGTGCGCTCTCTCTCTCCCTGTCTCTCGCGGGGAAGGCGCTGATGAAGGAGGCACACAGGCGCGACGACCCTTCCCGGCGTGACGGAGGCGCTTACGCTCGACCAGGACGCTGATCGCGCGGCGCTCGAGGTTAAGCGCCTCGAGCGAGCATTCAGGACGATCCTCAAGGGGCTGGAGAAGGCGGGTGGGAAGGCCTGAGCGCATGGGGAGCGTGCGAAGGAGGTGAAGCGGATGAGGGGGAGAAGGGGGCGCGAGTTTGCGCGGGAGGGGAGGCGCGCGACAAATCGTCTGAAGCTGTGCAGAGTCTGTTCTTGGTGCCACTGTGCGGGTAGGAGGAGGGAGAGAAGGGCGATGGCTGGGCCATGCGCAACGTCAAAGCGGCGCGAGAGAAGCCAACTCGCTGCTCCGCCCCACCCCGGCGCTGGCTGTGTTTGTTCCGTTGTTCCCTGTACTGCCTCGCAAGCCGTGCCACCTCCCCCTCCGCCGCCGCCCTCGCTCCTCACCCCTCGACGCGACGCCCGCCTCCTTCGCCGCCGATGCTCGTCTCGTCCTCGCCGTCTCCGCCGCCACACGCCCTCGCGCACAGCCAGGGCTACTTCTCGCCCTCGTCGTCGCCCTCGGGCAGCTTTTCCAAGCTGCAGCTTGCGCCGCAACCCCAGCAGCAGCCGCAGAGGCACGCGGCCGCACGACTGCCGAAAGGGGCGATGAAGCCGTCCGCGGCGGCGGGCGCGCCTCCTCTTCCGCGAAGGGCGAGCGCAAAGGGCAAGGAGGTGCGAAGGGACGACAATGCGGCCATGCAGGAGCTGCAGGCGCCCGTAGAGCCGCGTGCGGAGCAGAGCGCCACCCCGCCCGAGGAAGGCGAGGCGGACCTCCCGCCCGCGGTGGACGCCTTCCCGCCCGCGTTCCCTCCCGCGCACGTAAATAAGCACGAGAAGGAGGCGGAGGACGACCCTGAGGACGACGTCCTCGACGCAGAGGGCCACCCGCGCTTTGTCGGGAACCCTGCGATCCGCCGCGACCGCGACGAGCCCATCCTCCGCGAGACGCAGGAGCGCTTTGTGCTCTTTCCCATCCAGTACCAGGAGGTGCGCTGCACGGCTTCCTGTCTCGCGGGCGAGCGGCGCTGACGAGACGAGGCGCGCAGGTTTGGGCGCATTACAAGCGCGCACAGGCGTCGTTCTGGACGGCCGAGGAGATGGTGCGCGCCTTTCGCTAGCCGTGGCCGAGCTCCACTGACATCCTCGCGCGCCCTCAGGACATCTCGAAGGACCTGTGGGACTGGGACGGCCGGCTGACGGACAACGAGCGGCACTTTGTCTCGCACGTCCTCGCCTTCTTCGCCGCGTCTGACGGGATCGTCAACGAGAACCTCGTCGAGCGCTTCTCGTCCGAGGTGCAGATCGCCGAGGCGCGCTGCTTCTACGGGTTTCAGATTATGATGTGCGTCCCCGCGATCCTCGACCTTCTTGAGTTAGCGGACGCTAACTTGACCGTGCGCGCGTAGGGAGAACATCCACTCGGAGGTCTACTCGCTCCTTATCGAGACCTACGTCCGCGAGCCGGCCGAGCGGGATCGGCTGTTCAACGCAATTGACACGAGTGCGTCCCGCCCTCTCCCTTGCTTCCACTCCCATGCTGACAAGCCTACTCCCCGCAGTCCCCGCCATCCGCAAGAAGGCCGATTGGGCACTGCGGTGGATCTCGGACCCGCGCGCCGTCTTCGGCGAGCGTCTCGTCGCGTTCGCCGCCGTCGAGGGCATCTTCTTCTCTGGATCGTTCGCGTCCATCTTCTGGCTGAAGAAGCGCGGTTTGATGCCCGGCCTCACCTTCTCCGTGCGTCCATTCGCATTCCTTGCGTACCAGGAGCACGCTGACGCCCCTCTGGCGCGCGCGCAGAACGAGCTCATCTCGCGCGACGAAGGCCTCCACACCGACTTTGCCTGCCTCCTCTTCTCGCACCTCGAGCGGCGGCCCTCGCCGCGGCGCGTCGCGCAGATCATCCGAGAGGCCGTCGAGATCGAGAAGGAGTTCCTGACGGACGCGCTCCCGGTCGGGTTGATCGGGATGAACGCCGTCCTGATGCGCCAGTACATCGAGTTCGTCGCCGATCGCCTGCTCGTCGCGCTTGGCAACGAGAAGCTCTACGGCGCGGAGAACCCGTTCGATTTCATGGAGATGATCTCGATGGAGGGCAAGACCGTGCGTTCCCCCCCGTTTCGCTCTCTCTTCTCGCTGACTCTCTTGCTTTCCGCCTGTGCAGAACTTCTTTGAGAGTGCGTATCACCCCCTGCCTCTCCTTCCATCGCGCTCCGCCTTGAACGCCAGCTGACGTTCCTCTCCCACCCGCAGAGCGCGTCAGCGACTACCAAAAAGCCGGCGTCATGTCCAGGCACGCCGCCATGTCCGCCGCCGCGAGCGTCGCAGACGGCAGCGGGGCGAGCACGCCGATTGACGAGCGGAGCATGCTCGTCTTCGACGCCGACTTCTGATCCCCCTGTCGCCTTTCCCCTCGTGTATCACTCTACTCTACCCCGCAGCGACCACTCGCATCCTAGATTCCCACTCTCTCCTCAACCCGCTGTAGCGTCCCTGCCCGCCGTTCGCTATGCCTCTCTGTGTCGCTTGGTCCCTTTCTTCGCCTTTCACCCCGGCTGTAGTCTTCCTTCCTTCGTCGTTACTTGTCATCCGCACCACTCCCTCACCTGACCTACCCGCCGCTTGAGCGCGGCGTGCTTGTCATCTCACCCCTCGCACCCTTCTCAAACTCGTGCGCTGTGGCCTGAGGAGCACGATGAGGGCGCGGAGCTGCACTCACGGCCACCTGGAGGAGGTGCTCACTTCGCCGCTTCCCTCGTCCACCAGCGCCGTACGAAGCATAGACGACTGCAATGCACGACAAGCACAGCCGCGCCGTCCCGCCCAGCGAGAGAGCCACGCACAAAACCAAGCGCAGCACGACCCAAACATCCGCAGACAACGCCCGGCAGGCACTCACCACTCGAACTCCTCCGTGTGGAGCTCGACCTCCGCGACGCCCTCCTCCGCCCCGCCGAACGCGAGCGCCTTCTGCCTCGCGGCAACGGCGCGACGGACGTCGGTCGTGAACGAGGCGGGGCCGCAGGACGCGATCCCGATGGACGACCCAACGGGGGCGGCGGCGAAGCGCTCGGCGAGGAAGGAGGAGAGGGGGGCGGAGGTGCTGCTTCTGCCAGGGGACGAGCGAGGACGCGAGGCTGCGTGGGGGGGTGTCAGCGACGTACATGCGAGTGAGGGGGTAGAAGAGGAGACGCACCTAGCGGCACCGCTACTCGGCGCAGACGGGTCCTCCTTGTCGAGCTTCTCGTCGACAAGCTCGACGTTCGCGCCGGAGCCGGTGACGAAGAGATGGAAGGAGACGAAGCCGTCGGGCATGTGTTCCGTCGCGCGGTGAATCTGCGCGTCGAACCATGTCTTGGCCTCTGCGAGGGACACGTAAGAGTGTCAGCACCCTCGTAGCGTGACTGTGCGACCAAGAGAGGCGATCGAAAGCGTCGGACGCACCCTCATTCCTGACAGCCCACAGCACCTCGATCTTCTTGACGCGGACGCCCTCCTCCTCGCGGAGCGCGCCCGCAATCTCCTCGAGTACCGCCGTGCAGAAGGTCATGCCCGCGCCACCCGCAAGGAAGACGAGCGCGTCGTGCCTGCCAAAGTCGCGGTTCGACGCCGCAAGGCCGCCATACGGGCCGTCGAGGAGGAAGAGCGTCGTCGGCGAGGAGGAGGACGCGAGGGAGAGGAGGCGCGGGCCGAGGCCGGAGGTGGGGTTGATGCGGAATACGAGGACGAGGCGGTCGGGCGAGGCCTGCGGCAAGGTGTGTCAGTCGCGTTCAGGGCGGAGGTGGAGTGGAGGTGCGCGCACCGTGCTGCTCGGGTCGTTGCGCGGAGCATTGGCGACCGTGTACGGGTGGCTCTCGAACGGGCGGACCTTGACGAAGTTGACGAAGTGCTGTCCGGCAGTCCAGCTGTGCCCCGAGCCGTACGGGAGGCGGATTGTCACGCGGACGGCGTTGTCGGCCAGCGCCTCGATCCGCCGCGGGCGACGTGCCGGCCGTTGCGGACGAAGAGGCCGAAGCGGATGACGACCGAGGTGAGGTAGATCGCGGCGGTTGCCCAGATGTAGCGCCTGTGCGGGAGGGGCGCGTGCCGGGGGTCAGCTTTGTACCGGATCGGTGGCCTCAAGGAGTCATTGAGAGGAAGGGGAAGGGCGGTCGCTGGACGGGAGGCGTACCAGGAGGTGAGCAGCTGCGGGAGGCAACAACAAGGTCAGCGATGCCCGCACGTGGGCGGAGGAGGACGGGACGCACGGCGTTGCAGTGAATGTAGAAGAAAGCCGAGAACAGGATCGCAGACACGATGTGCATCCACTTGAACACCTCGTACGCGCGGTTGCGAATCGGCGTGAATGAGCCCCAGCACAGCCAGAGGAGCGGGACGAGGGCGGCGACGCCCGACCAGTAGTAGACCTTGTGCGAGACGTGCCAGCTGTAGTAGAGCTGCGAGTAGCCGTGCGGGTTGAGCCCATCGGTGTTGGGGCGGATCTCGTGCGTGCCCTGGACGACGAAGGGGAACGTGTGCAGGAGGGAGAGGATGACTGCGCGCTTGCGTGTCAGCTACAGGGAGTGATGAGCTTAGAGAGATGGTACGCACGGAAGAGGTGCGAGAGCCACTGGTGGAAGACCTGCAGCTTCTCGTGCGAGCAGCCGACGATAAAGCCGACAATGTTCCATTTGGCGCCGAACGCGAAGATGAATGGGAAGCACCCGAGGGCGAACATGCCCGTCCGCATGGCGAGAGGCGGCGAGCCGACGTTCCACCGCGAGCTGCGAACGCGAGGACGTCAGCGAGTTGGCCGTCGAAGAGGCGAAGACGGGACGCACCGGTAGTACGGCATCTGCGCGAAGGTCCAGACTACGACGAGGCATCAGCACGCGGAGGGCGACGAGCGGGTCGAGAGCGAGAACGTACTGCCGATGAAGAGCCAGAACAGGACGATGACGAAGATGACGCCCGATGTCGGAAAACGGATCCACCCAACGGCCTTGGGCTGGCTGGTCTCGACCCAGCGGTAGAAGGCAACCGACCGGCGGTAGGCCTTGCTGCGGGTCAGGCGCGAGCCGAACCTGCGCGAGGATGGTAGCGGTGAGTCGCTTCTTCGGCGAGAAGTGCAGGCGAGAGGTGCTCACTTGGTGCGCAGGAAGTACGTGAAGAGGTTGCCGAGTCCGAGAAGTGCGATGCCGGCGCAGATGAAGTAAATCGCCGCCTTGGTGTCTGCGCGGGTATGCGCGGGTAAGATGAAAGTCGCTCAGACGACGCTCGCACGGCGGGAGAACGGCCGCAACGCACACTTGGGCGTGTCCTCGTACGGGTCGACCAGCATCTCAGCCATCTCCGAGGGCGTGAAGTTGCTGTGGTCGTGTGCGCGCGGGAGCAGCAACTTTTTCACGACCTCGGTCGCGGTCGACGATGCGTCGAACGGAAGGAACGCCATCGTAGCAGGCTCCGTGACTGACTCAACGGTCCAGAAACGAGGTGAGCGAGGCGAGAAGAGGGCGAGATCGGTCGGGGGAGGGTAGGGGAAGGAGGAAGAGAGGCGGGTGCGCGCGCCACGGCGTCTGCCTTGGCGTCGGTGGGTCCGAGCGGCAGCGGGAGAGTCCTCGGAGGACAGGCGCGGAGCAGGGAGGCCTGCAAGCGCGTTGAGCGAGCGTGCAGCGGGTTGAACGCAGTCCTCCGGGGCGACCAGGTCCGCCAGCGAGGAAGCAGGTCCGCGCGGCTTTGCGCGGCCAGGAGGCAGCCAGAGGTCCATGCTGAGCATCTGAGTGGGCAGGGCTGCACAAGGAGCTGTTGAGGGCGAGCGAAAGGCGAGGGGAGATGAGCGCGGCGGGACTTCGCCGCGAGCGCGAGCCGCGCGCGCGCGCCGCGAGCGGGTGGGCGAGGCCTGCCCTGGTGCGCCATTTCCGCTGCCCTCGCGAGCGGGCTTCTGCTCAACAGCGAGCGCACTCTGAATCCTCAAGGACGCAGCAAACGCGAATGCAAGAGCATCAGACGCTTGTGGCCACCCTCACCGCGCCACCGCCTCGCACGCGCAACTCGCTCACTACCGCGACGCTAGCTCGATGGACGCCATTCCAGCCCGGCGCAGGTCTACACACGCTCCATCTAGATACCGGGCCATTGGAAAGTCGTGCGCTCCTTGTACAGCTTCGTCACCGCGACCTTGTCGCCGACCGAGACGGTGTGGCCTGCGCGTGCGAAGGGAGGTGAGTCCTGTACAGCTAGCCCGAGGAAAGAATGAAGAGAGCGTACCGATGTCCTCGGAGAAACCGTAGCGACCCTAGTGGACGGGTACAGGGTCAGCAGCTGTTCAGGAGGAAGAGGAAGGGAATAGACGCACGAAGACGGGGCTGTACGACCCGCTGTCGACCCGCCTGTCCTTCGCCAGCGTCCTGCGAATGTGCGATACTGAGTGTCCGCCCCGGACGAGCAGAGATGGAGCGCAGAAGGACGCACTGCAGCGGAAGCCCCGTCCCCTCGAGCCGCTTGCCCTCTCGTAGTCGATGTTGAGGGAGACGCACCGCACGCAGTTCGATGTGATGCGGAACGTCGCTGTCATTTTGCGTCAGTACGCAACACCGGGGGAGCATCGCAAGCGGAGAACGCACTCTTGCCCCCGACGCGAAGCTCCTTCCACCAGTCCTCGACCCACGGCTTGAGTCCGCCGGGCCGCGCGGGGCCGACGACGATGTTCGGTCGAAGGGGCATCATGGGCATGTCGCGCCCGAGGGCGGCGGAGAAGGCGGCGAGAGAGGCGGAGGAGGCGATCATGTACGATGCGCTGCAGGCGCGCGCGAGGGTGAGCTTCCTACCGACGGGTCACATCGAGGACGGTTGCGCACCAGTCCTGGAAGGCAATGCTCCTATAGAGAGGAGCCTGTCAGCACGGCTCAAACAGCGGAGAACAGAAGAGGAGGGCGCACTTGTCCAGCCCGTCCGCAATGCTCCCCAGCACTTTCCTGTTCGCGCTCGCCCCCTCCTCCAGGAAGCACAACCGCGTCTCCTTCCCGCCCGTTTGGCGCGTGAAGAATGCCGCGGCGTCGTCGCCGAGGTCATACGCGAGCGTCGGCGAGCTCCACAGCTCGACCTTGCGCGCGGCGAGGCCGGTCGTCGGCGGGGAGAGCGGTACGGAGAACGCATCGCCGGGGGGGGGCGTGATGGTCAGGGTCTGAGTGGCCCAGTCGATGGACTGCCGGAGGAGCGCGTACTGCAAGTGGGGGATGAGGAGGGGTAGGTCAGCCGCCTCACCTCGCCGCGCGACAAAGCAGAGAGGCACGCACAGCGGGGTAATCCGCCGCGAGATGGCACTCATGCGAGCCGTCGTCCTTCAGCGAGATGAGGACGAAGCGGCGGTCGTGCTTGGCGCCTAGCTGCGCGAGCTCGAGCGACTGCACCGATAGTGGTCGGAGGCCCTTGATAGGGTACAGGAAGAGCTGTGTGCAGGCTAAAGGTCAGCGCGCGGCAACACGGGCGGGGAGAGCGACGCGCCTGCTCGACGACCATGTCCGGGTGGGATGCCTTCCACTGCCACCATCTTAGCAGCGCGACAGCGACGAGGCACGCGAGCATGACGAGCGCGTCCTGAACTGTCAGCTGAAGCATAGCAGCGCTTGCAACGAGAGTGTGGCCGGATGTCAACCGGGTCAGGAGGTGGAGCCGCTCGCTCGCGGTCCACTTTCCAGTCCCGCCTGCCCACCGAGCCGACGCGACTAGGGGAGATTGCAACGAGTACTGTAGCATCAACAAGAAACGTCGAACAGCAAATCTACACAACCGCAACCACCGCCCTCACGACGTCCTCGACGCTCGTCCCGTCGGCCTCCCTCCGCGCCTTGAGAGCGCGCACCTCGCTCCCCCAGAACGTGCTCTTCTCGTCCTCGGGCCTGCGGAGCGCGAGGCGGTGCCCGAGGACGAAGAGCGCGACGGCGAGGACGTCCGCGGGGAGGACGAGCGCGTCCGCCGCCGTGCGCTCGCGCTCCCCCGCGTCGTGCGCCTCGCCGTCGGAGCGCAGGGAAGCACGTCCCCTTTGCTCAGCGCGGCCCACACCCGCGTCGCGAGGCGCAGCTCGCGAACCGCGACGGCGGTGAGCATCCGGCCGTCGAGCTGCGGGTGGTGCCGCAACGCCGAGACGAGGTCCGAGGTGTACGTGTCGAGCGTATCGGCAATGTAGGCCGGAGAGCGTGCTCTGGTAGCGGGAGAGGCGCGAGGAGCCCGCGTGGTGGCGAGGAGAGTGGGTGCAGGGGAGGCGCGTGGAAGCGCGAGGCGGAGAGGAGCGACGCGGGAGGGACGGTGTGCGAGAGGGCGAAGCGGTCGAGCTGGGCACACAGGATGTGTCAGCGCTGCCACTCGGCAGGACGAATGAAGCGCAAGACGCACCAGGTGCCGCGATACCCCGCCCCACCCTCCATCGCCTTCTCCACCATCCTCCTCCTCCCACACCACTGCGACGCAGACGAACCCCTCTGGCAGGTTCCACGTCCCCTCCCACGCCCCGGGTGCAGCGATCACCGTCCCCTCGTCCTCCGCCGTCCGCGCCGTCCGCCTCGTCCGCATCG
This sequence comes from Rhodotorula kratochvilovae, assembly GCA_019926025.1. Taxonomy (NCBI): domain Eukaryota; kingdom Fungi; phylum Basidiomycota; class Microbotryomycetes; order Sporidiobolales; family Sporidiobolaceae; genus Rhodotorula; species Rhodotorula kratochvilovae. The sequence goes on from JAHSUG010000016.1 coordinate 227,341, forward strand.
AGCTCGCGTCGTCCGCTGCGCCCCCTGCACGGCGTCGGGGCAGGAGGACGCTCGTCCCTACGCTGGCAGCGCCGTGCGCGTTCGACGGCGAGAGGCCGACACGCCGGTCGCGTAGCGTGCCGAGGAGCGCGTGCTGTGCGCTTGGACGGGCGCGCTCGAGGTGCTCGAGGATGAGGACCTGCGGGAGAACGGGGGCCGCTGCATTCGCGCTCGAGTGGGGAGGGGGGAGAAGGACGGAGGGCGGTGAGCGCGACTCGGGCGGGTAGGTTGACGAGGGGAGGCGGCGCGGCGAGGGGGAGGCGGTGCGCGCGCTTGCTGTGCGTGGTGGGGGGCGCGAGGGCGACGGGGGCGAGGCGGGCGGGGAGGATGCGAGCGGGGAGGCGGAATACTGCGCTTGGGGAGTGATGCGCGGCGAGGAAGGCGACGGGGAGAGGAAGCGCGAGGCGGTCGGCGTGGGCGGGAGCGCCGTCGAGCCCGACGCAGCGGAGAAGCCCGACTGGATAGAGGCGATCGAGGGGCGCCGATCCGCCTGCTGGAGGTACGACGCGTGCTGCTGCATGATCGGCGAGCGCGAGGCGAAGGACGCGCTGCTCTCGCGGCTGCGCGACGGGGCTGGGCGCGCCTGCCTACCCGGCGGTGCAGGCGGGGGCTGCACCTTGTTTGGCGCAGGCAGCCCATTCACGCCGAGGCCGATCATCTCCTCTGCCTGCCCGAGGCTGCGCGCGAGGTCCCTTGCGCCGAGCGTATGCCGCCTCGCGCCCATTCGCCTGCGCTCCGGGCTCGGCGAAGTGTTGATGCGCGGGCTAAGCGTGCTCCGGCGGCCCATGCTCGCCGACTTAGGGTACAGAGACGAGGGGTACAGGTCTTCACCTGCCGAAGACTCGCCGTCGTCCGGTGACGGGCCGGTCAAGTCGGAGAAGGACAGGCGGGTCGGCGGAGCGCTGGACGGGAGGAGCGATTCTGACGCGTTCTGCTGTCGCCGCGCGTCCACCTGTGTAATTCTGTGTCAGGTCGTGCAGGAATCTGCACAGGAGGGACCTGCGTACCTTTGACGGCGAGCGCGTCCTCCTCCCCTCCTGGTCCAGCAGCGGGCCCTCGCTCGCCTTGGCGACCGACACCTCCAGCGGGCCCGTCAAGCTCCTCTTTGGCGTCCTCCGCGCGTCGTCGCCGTATCCGCGGACGGTGGAGATGTCCTTGCGCGACGCCGAGAGCTCGCCGACCGGCTCGGTCGACAGTGGGAGGAAGAGGGACTTGAGAAAGGCGTTGGCGGAGAGCTTCGGCGAGCAGTTTACGCGATGTGTGGAGAGCGCGAAGATGGTGGAGCAGATCTGCAGGCGGAAGAACGAGGGTGAGCCGCGTTTGGAGAGGGGTGAGGGGGGTGAGCGTACCCAGGCGACCTCGTCTACGACCCTGCGGACCCAGTCTCCTCCCTCTGCCGCCTGCGCTCGCTGCGCTGCTCGTCCCTGGAGCCCTGTGTGTGGGCGGGCGAGACGCGGAGGACGATGCTGCGGTGACCAGCAGCGAGGGCGAGCAGGACGGTGATGAGGAGCCGGTCGTCGAAGCGGTCTGCGTAGGGCTGGTCGCGGGCATGCAGGGCGTTGAGGAGCTCTCCCAGGGGAGGCATCTACGCTGTGACTGGCCCCTCTGGCGGGATGGGAGCGTGGAGTCGGGACGCGAAGGGCGCGGGGTGGGGAGCGTCGCCGCTTTCACGCACGTCTCGACCAAGTTGCACGCACGATGGCGAAGAAGAGCGCAGCCAAGGGCAAGCAGCCCGAACAGCCTCCAGCAACCACCCCCGACCAGCCCCGTGCGTTTCTCCTCCTCCCCTCCTCTCGTCGTCCACGTCCTCATCTCCCTCCTCGTTCTCCTCGTGGGGCGCAGCAGCTGCAGCCGTGCTCGAGAAGACAGTCACCCTCGAGCCGAGAACACCTGCCCCCAGGGTCAACAACGCTAGCATCACGGAACTCAAACACGCCCTCGACGACCAGGTCAAGGAGGTCAGCCCTGTCTCTCGCTCGTTTGGGCCCTCTTAGGCGAGAGTATCAGCCCGCCAAGGTCGCTCGACGTAAAGGGAGACGCGACTGACGCTCCCCGCCTCATCCGCAGTTCTTCGCCGAGCCCGCGCACCGCTTCACCCGCTCGTTTCAGCACGACGACGTTCGCCTCGCCCTCGGGTGGACCAGCGTCGCAGTCGCCGCTGCAACGGGCTACTATGGCTACCGCACCGAGTTCAACGAGAGCAAGTTCTGGGTCTCGGTCGGTGTCCTCCTGTGCGTAACAACCCGTCCTTCCCGTCGCCTCGTCCAGTGCGCGGCTGTGGCTCACGATGTGGTCCGGAACGTCGTGCAGGTACCTCGCGCTGAACACGGTCCTCGCGCTCTACGTCGCGTTCGTCGAGAAGAACATCATCTTCGTCGGCAAGCGCAGGACGTTCGCCTCGCGGGTGCGTCGCAGTCTCGCTCTCGCGTAGCGCTCTCAGCGACGGACTACGTCTGTCCTGCGACAGAGCCCTGCTGCTTGAAGGCCGCGCGACTGACCCGCCGAGCATCGTGCCCTCCACAGATCTCGACCGAACTCCTGACCATCTCCTCGCTCGCGGCGTCCTCCGCACGCACCTACACCGCCTCGACCTGGGTGCCCTTCCCGCTCTCGCTCCTCGCGCCCTCTCCCGCCGTCCTCCCACCCTCCTCCTCCCCCTCGAGCGCCTACCCGCTCTACGCCCTCACCCTCTCCTACTCGCACTCCTCCAACGCGGGCAAGGCCCTCCTCCACCAGGCAGAGCGGCAGCTCGTCCGTCCGTGCGCGGAGCTGTTCGACAACGAGGGGCGGCTCGCGAGGGGCGAGGTCGAGAGGTGGCTCGAGGAGGGGCTCAGGGAGGTGCAGGGTGAGGGGCCGGCGGACGGGGAGGGCAGGAAGAGCCGGTAGTCGCGGGCGAGGGGTGCAGTGCTGCTTCGCTTGGGCCTGTGTGCGTGCGGGACAGCTTGTGCAGTCAGAGAGGCGCGCTTCCGTGAGCGAGGGACCCGTTACTCGCGTTTCCTCTCGGGCTACTGAGCCGCGCAATTTGCAAGCCTCCACAACCTGCTCGAAGTGTTGAGCAAGCCAGTGCGATCATGGTTGTTCTGATCGGCGAGAGGAACGGTGCGGAGCGGGGGACGCTTCTCTCCCTCCGCGACCTCGCTCCTTCTCCGCAAGAGCAGCATCTGCAAGCTACGGCGAGCTACCGCAACCGCCCCCACTATGCGCCGCGGCCAACGGCAGAACGCCATCACCAACTCGCCCGTCGTCCGGAGCTTCATCAGGCCCGTCCTCACCGCCGTACCCACCCCGTCGAGCAGCGCCGTGAAGGGCCCGACACAACCGGCAACACTCGTCTACACGCTTGACGAGGCCGCAGAGCCGGACGAGCGGTGGCTGATCCCGACACAGCCTTCATCACTCGCGGGCGGAGCGGACGGCGCAGGGACGAGCGACGTCAAGGGGAAGAAGCGCGCGCGCGAGGACGACAGCGAGGGTGTGGACGCGCCGGCGAAGGAGTACGATGCGGAGAGGGGGACGCGGTTTGGCGTTACGGTGCGCTATGACGAGGAGAACCTCCCGGCGGAGCTGGAGAAGTGTACGTCCCCTCTCCGTTGTTCTGACTCGTTCAGGAGTTCAAGCTGACACTCAAGTGTGCGCAGACTGGGCGCAGCGGTACCGTCTCTTCTCGCTGTACGACGAGGGGTGCGAGATGGACCGCGAGGGCTGGTTCTCCGTCACGCCGGAGAACATCGCCGCGCAGATTGCGGAGCGCTGTGCGTCTCTGCTCTGCTCTTCTCTGCACGGTACTGTCCCTAAGTGCTGAACCCCCGCCCGACCCATGCAGGCCGGAGCGGCGTGATCGTCGACGCGTTCTGCGGCGTTGGCGGGAACGCGATCCAGTTCGCCTTTACCTGCGAGCGAGGTGCGCTGTTTCGCTTACACTAGGTCATGCGAGATGTGAGGTTGACTCAACCGTCCACTCGCCCGCCCGCAGTCATCGCCCTCGATACCTCTCCCGTCCGTCTCGCCTGCGCCGCGCACAACGCGCGACTGTACGGCGTCGCCGACCGCATCACCTTCATCCTCGGAGACTGGGTCGCATGGACCGAGGCGTACGCAGCGCGACTCGACCGCGGCGAGGTCGCCGACGAGGACAAGGTCGAGGTCGTGTTCCTCTCGCCGCCGTGGGGCGGGATCGAGTACCAGACGACGCTCTCCACCACAGCAGTCGCGGCGCCACCAGCGAAGAAGCGGCGCGTCTCCTTCAGCGCGGAGGCCGCGCCTCCCGCAGCAGAGACAGCGACGGCATACCCGCTCTCCGCGCTCGCGCCCCTCCCCGGCGCGGATCTCTTCGCCCTCGCGCGCCGCTGCACGAAGAACGTCGCGCTCTTCCTCCCGCGGAACGTCGACCTTCTCGAGCTCGCCTCGCTGCCTGGGCTGGGGGCGGACGAGAAGGTCGAGATCGAGGTGGAGTGGATGGGGTGGAAGTGCAAGGCCGTTACGGCGTACTTTGGGGAGCTGGCGGTTGGGAATGGGTATGTCGAGGGGGCGCGCGACGGGGAGGAGTAGCGCTTGCAGAAGGGGCGCAATGAGACGCCGGGCGTCCGCGCACACTGTCCATCTCCGTCGCAGAGATCGCAAGCAAGCGGGGTCTGAGAGTAGCGAGCGAGCGGAGCTGGCGGCGGCGCTGAAGACGCTCCGGGGTGACAGGCGCTGAATCTTGAGCGCCTTGGTGCAGGGCTTCGCGCCTTCCCGTCCTCAGGCCCTCTCTCGTGCGCGCAGCGAAAGGAAGCCCGACGACTCGATTCCAACCCAGAACCTAGTCCCCGAGTCCCAGCAAACCAGCCAAGCCGTGCCGACACACGCGCTTAGGCGATGAGGGTCGACGCGGTCGCGGCCTCGTACTTGAACGTGGGCGGGAGCTGCGACTTGGTGCGGTAGTAGCGCGCGAGGCGGTGGATACGCGACTCGATGAGAATGAGGCGGAACTTGGAGTCTGTGGGGAGGCAAGGGTCAGAAGGCGGATGGAGAGGATGGATCAAGTAACGGACCCTTGTCGTGGCGGTTGCGCTCGAGGTGCTTGCGAACCGAGACGGCCTTCTTGATGAGGTGGTAAAGGTCCTCGGGGATCTGGGGCGCAAGACCGTTGGTCTTGAGGATGCGGAGGATCTTGTTACCGGTGACCGACTTGACCTGGGCGACGCCGTGCGAGTCGCGGAGGATGACGCCGATCTGCGAGGGGGTGAGACCCTTGCGGGCGAGCTTGAAGATCTGCTCCTTGATCTCCTCGGCCGAGGTCTTGAGCCAGCGCGGCGCCGAGCGCTTGTAGGGGAGGGCAGAGCCCGCCTGTTCGCGTGCAAGGAGGCGTGTCAACGGCGCGCTCTTCCGCGGCGTGAGGGTGGTACGCACGATACCCTTGTGGGGTTGTGCATGCGACCCATCTTGGCTAAGTTGTCGGGGGCTGAGGTTGGTGCGAGTGAGCGAACGAGCGGGAGGGGACGAAGGTCAGCACGCGCTCGCATGGGGAGGAGTACAGGAACGGGGGGACGCACGTTCTGTTTCATCAAGAGCGCAGACCGCAAGAGCAGCCGTCAGCACCACTGAGGGAACCTGATCCGACTCTCTTGTCCCTGCCGCCCAAGCTCGCTCGGCGGACGAGCAAGCTGGGTGCCCTCAACAGGGGCGCGGCGCGAGAAAGACTATCGCATGCTGTGTAGAGAGGGTCAAAGGGCTTACGGGGTGGCGACGGCGAAACTGTGCGGGTGCGATGGGTGGTCGCGGTCGGCGAAGAGGGAGAGGGAGGGGAGAAGTGGAGCGAGTTGGGGAGAGTGCGGGAAGGGGCGAGGGTCAGCGGGCGAGTGGACGTGGCAGCAGGCAGGGGACGCACAGGTCGGGGAAGCTTCGAAGCAAAGGTCCAAAGGGAAAGAGAGGCGCGCAGAGCGGGTGCGCGCGCAGAGGTTTGCTCGCTGCGCCTGGGCCCTCCGCCGCCCGCCGCGCTCGCCTGCTCGCCGCTCCCTGGCCCTCTTCTCCTCGTCTCCTCGGTCACGTAAGCTCTGCCCCATCGCCCAGGTGCACACACGCCCCTTGCACACCCACCCGCATCCGCCGACCCCGCCCTCGCACCCGCACGCCGCCCGCGAGTCGAGCCAGTCGCGCTCCTCGCTCCCGGCAAAAATGGAGGACGCGCCCTCCCACGCCTCGCACCGTCCTCCTGGACGCGCTAGGACGGGCGCGTAGGGCAGTGGGAGGACATACGGAGGCAGGGGAGCAGGAACGGCACGCTTAGGGGCAGCGAGGCGGGCGCGGCGGCTGCGCACCTTCACCTCCCCTCGGCTCGCCATTCTCGACCGCTGACCCGTCTCTCCCCCTCGCGCCTCTCTACAGCATGAAGTTGTGCTTTGCCAACCCTGCCACCGGGCAGCAGAAGACCATCGAGATCGATGACGAGCGCAAGACGTCCGTCCCGTCCCCTCCTGCCTCTGCTCCTCGAGCTCAGGCTGACCCGCGATCCCCATGTCCCCGCACGCAGTCGCATCTTCTACGAGAAGCGCATGGCCCAGGAGGTCCCGGCCGACGCTCTCGGCGACGAGTTCAAGGGTCGTCGTGAGGATCACCGGCGGCAACGACGTTCGTCCCTACTCGCCTCTTCCGCTCGTTGAACCGCAGCTCACCGCATCTTGCCCGCTCCCGACCCCGCCCGCCTATCTACCACCACCTCATCGCGCCCACCCCGCATCCGCCGACTTTTTACCACCGTCGCCGCGTCGCCCTCCTCTCTCTCGCGCCTCGCCTCCGACCCGACCATCCTACTGCCGTGCCCCGCCGCCGCCTTCTCTCGCACGCCCCCTCGCCAACTCGGTCACACGAACCGCTCGCCCCCGTCGCCGCCGACCTCGCGTCTGTTCACCATGCGCGGGCTGTTGGCGAGTGCAGAAGCAGGGTTTCCCGCTTAAGCAGGGTGTCCTCGTCCCGCACCGTGTCCGCCTCCTCCTCGCCAAGGGCCACTCGTGCTACCGCCCCCGCCGCGACGGCGAGCGCAAGCGCAAGTCCGTCCGTGGTTGCATCGTCGGCCCGGACGTTCGCGCGCTCCACCTCGTCGTTGTCAAGCAGGGCGAGGCCGACATCCCCGGCCTCACCGACACGGTGCTCCCGAAGCGCCTCGGCCCGAAGCGCGCGACCAAGATCCGCCGCTTCTTCAACCTCGACAAGTCGGACGACGTTCGCAAGTTCGTCATCCGCCGCGAGGTCGTCCCGAAGAAGGAGGGCGCCAAGCCCTACACCAAGGCGCCCAAGATCCAGCGCCTCGTGACCCCGGAGCGTCTCCAGCGCCGCCGTCACCTCCGCTCGCTCAAGCGCCGCAAGACTGAGGCGCAGCGCGAGCAGAAGGCGGAGTACGTTCAGATCGTCGCCAAGCGTCTTGCCGAGCGCAAGACGGCTGCCCAGGCCGTCAAGGCCAAGAAGGCGGCTGCCCGCTCGGCCTAAGCGCGTCGTGCGCGCCTGTCGCCGGCTGCCGTGGGAGAGGGACCGCGGCGGGTCGGGGAGGGGCTTGTAGGGTCGTGCAGCGCGGTGGACTTTGTACTCGAGTTGCGGCTCCACAAGTACGCCCTTGACCTGCCGACCGCTCTCGCTGCACGATTGCTTGGTGTGTGCGACGCTACGAGGAGGCCTCGACGAGGAGGCACGCTGCTCGTCTCTGCTTCTGCTCTCTCTGCTGTGCGGCAACTCGACTAACAACCTGCAACACGACTGCGATGGTGCGGTTGGGCTTACTCTCGCTGCGCGCGCACGAGGACGGGCGTGTCTTGCGGTAGAGGGAGACAACCGAGAGTCGCGCTCTCCAGCTTCGCCGGCTTTCTCGCACGTGCCCGCAGCTCCTGCGAACCGTGCAGCTCTTCGACCAGTCCGGGCGGCGAGCGCGAAAAGCGAGAACAACGATGCATTCTTGCACCTCCCGCAGTCCCCGCCTGCACCCGCTACTCCTCCCCGTCCTGCGCCTGCTCGACATACCCGTTTCCGACCGCGAGCTCCCCAAAGTACGCCGTAACGGCCTTGCACTTCCACCCCATCCACTCCTCCTCGATCTCGACCTTCTCATCTGCCCCGAGCCCGGGCAGGGACGCGAGCTCGAGGAGGTCGACATTCCGCGGGAGGAACAGCGCGACGTTCTTCGTGCAGCGGCGCGCGAGGGAGAAGAGGTCCGCGCCGGGGAGGGGCGCGAGCGCCGAGAGCGGGTAGGCTGCCGCTGCCTCTGCTGCGGGGGCCGCGGCGTCCGCGCTGGAGGAGACGCGCCGCTTCTTTGCCGGCGGCGCCGCGACTGCTGTGGTGGAGAGCGTCGTCTGGTACTCGATCCCGCCCCACGGCGGCGAGAGGAACACGACCTCGACCTTGTCCTCGTTGGCGACCTCACCGCGCTCGAGTCGCGCTGCGTACGCCTCGGTCCATGCAACCCAGTCGCCGAGGATGAAGGTGATCCGGTCAGCGACGCCGTACAGCCGGGCGTTGTGCGCCGCGCAGGCGAGCCGGACGGGAGAGGTGTCGAGGGCGATGACTGCGGGGTTGAGCGGGTTAGTTTGTTCGCTTCCTTGAATGTACAGTCCGGCAAAGAACGCACCTCGCTCGCAGGCAAAAGCGAACTGGATCGCGTTCCCGCCAACGCCGCAGAACGCGTCGACAATCACGCCGCTCCGGCCTGCATGGGTCGGCGGGGGGTCAAGACTTAGGTACAGTACCCTGTAGATAAGAGAAGAGCAGAGACGCACAGCGCTCCGCGATCTGCGCGGCGATGTTTTCCGGCGTGACGGAGAACCAGCCCTCGCGGTCCATCTCGCACCCCTCGTCATACAGCGAGAAGAGGCGGTACCGTTGCGCCCAGTCTGCGGGGTCCTGAGCGTCAGTTGCACCTCCTCAGCGAGAGAAAACAGCCGAAAGGGGACGCACACTTCTCCAGCTCCGCCGGGAGATTCCCCTCGGCGTAGCGCACCGTTACGCCAAACCGCGTGCCCTTCTCCGCGTCGTACTCCTTCGCCGGCGCGTTCACACCCTCGCCGTCGTCCTCGCGCGCGCGCTTCTTCCCCTTGACGTCGCTCGTCCCTGCGTCGTCCGCTCCGCCCGCGAGCGATGAAGGCTGCGTCGGGATGAGCCAGCGCTCGTCCGGCTCTGCCGCCTCGTCAGGCGTGTAGTTGAGTGTTTCCGATGCTATGAAGCTCTTCGCCGCGCTGCTCGACGGGGTGGGTACGGCGGTGAGGACGGGCCTGATGAAGCTCCGGACGACGGGCGAGTTGGTGATGGCGTTCTGCCGTTGGCCGCGACGCATCGTGGGGGCGGTTGCGATAGCTCGCCTTAGCTTGCAGATGCTGCTCTGGCTGCGAAGGAGCGAGGTTGCGGAGGGAGAGAAGCGTCCCCCGCTCGGAACTTCTCCCCTTGCCCCCCGCCACAAGCGACGCTCGTCTCGCTGAGCTCGAATCGCACGCTACAACTTTCTAAACGCCCTGTGGAACCCTTCCAGCCCGTCGCCCATCCTCGCGCGTCCCTCTCGCCCGCCCCACATTCCGAGCATGTCTCCCAGTGTGCGTCCCCTCGCCCTTCGTAGGCCATATATGCACGTTGACAAACTGTCCTGTGGTCGGGTGCAGCCTCCCACGCCCGCCCCGCCTTCTGCGAAGCGCGCCGCTTCCCCCGCACAGGCCTCGCCTGCCGTACGCCCAACTCATCTCGACCACGACCGCGCACGCACTCACTCGCCCTTTCTGCAGGCTGCAAAGCGTCAGAAGGCTGTGACCGAAGAGGCGGACGCCCCTGCGGAGGACGCGCAGTCTGCCGCTCCCGACGCTGCACCGCCGGCTGCCGTCGAGGAGGACAAGGCCACCGACCCGCTCACGACGTGCAAGGAGGTCATTATCGAGACCGGCTTGGAAACGATCCGGTGCAAGCGCCTGATGGACCCGGAGGAGCTGTCCGAAGAGGCTCAGTTTCCGAAGGGCGGGAAGAAGGAGGAGGAGGGGGCTACCGACGGTGAGAAGGCGGCGGAGGGTAGCTCGTGCGTCCCTGCCTTGCTCGAGACTCAGGCAACAACGTAGCTGAGTCTCCCCCGCAGGTCGGCCGTGCCGCACCTCGTCTTCGAGAAGCAGCTCCGCAGCGGGATGCACAACCTCGACTACCTCTACCTTTCGACCGACGGCGCCTACGTGATCAAGATCGCAGCCTGCGACGACCACTGATGTCCATCGGCGACTACTCGTCGATCCAGCGCGAGTGGAGCGCGTACAAGTACCTCCAGGAGGAGAAGGGGCGCGAGGGCGAGGGCGAGCTCTACGCCGAGCTCCTCGGCGTTTTCGATGCTGGGCACTGGTTCGCGTTCCTGTTCAGGAAGGTGGGGAAGGAGCTGCCCGAGGAGGAGGTCAAGAAGTGCGTCGTTTCTCGCATGCTCCGCTCATCACGCCAGCACTTGTTGCAGCACCCCACCGGGCTGCTTGTTCGAGCCGCACTGACGCCCGCTTTGCACGCAGGCTCAACATCCTTCCCGCCGTCAACCGCCTCCACGCCATCGGAGTCGCGCACCAGCAGCTCTATTACTCCAACCACGTCGTGGAGAACTCGCAGGGCGGCGTCGCGTTCGTCGACTTCAGGGAGGCGGTCCTGCTGGACAAGGTGAGCGAGGAGGAGGCGAATGAGGCGAGGGAGGCGGGCCTCAAGGCTGCGAAGAAGCTGTTGTAGTCGCGGGTCCGTCGATGTTGTGCACTGCATCATTGTGCCGTTTGACGAGACTGTTCCGCGCGCAGGGAGCTGTACTCTGAGCGATGTTGCTGTTGCTGTCAAGGGCCGTTCGCGAGGGTTGACGAGGCGACGCGGCTGTTTGCCCCTCCTCCGCTTTCTGACTGTTCTCGCCAGGCTCCCTCTAACACGGCCCGGCCCCTCCTCCCTTCGTTCCCGCAGGTCTGTACGGGGACTGGCTGCACCCGATGAGCGCCTACTGCAAGAAGAAACTCTCTCGAGGAGAAGACGGCGCTTTCACGCTCATCTTCTCCTGCGGCGTTCCAAGTCGCTTCTTCCCTCGCAACCCGTTCCCTCGCCCTTCTGCCCCTGTGTGCTCCGCTCTCTACGCTTGGCTTGAAAAGCTTCCCCGGGCACAAGTCCCCTCCAACGCACGATCAAGAACCGCATTCCTCGCTGCGTCGGCGTCTCCCGCGCCCTCCGCTCTCCGTCACGCTCGTCGAATCCCCTTCCGAAGGTTGCTCCGGCGGAGCTCGGCGCGGAAGGGGACGGCACGTCGCGCGAGGACATGGACGAGGGTGCGAAGATGGGCGAGGAGTCGGACATGGATTTGGTCCAGGCGACACCGACATCCTGAAGTGGACACGCTTGCGCTAGCTTGATGGACATTGCTTCCGCAGAGCAACTCACGGTGAGAGAAGGCGGCGGAGGAGAGGGACCTGATGCGAGATGGAGGTACGAGCGAAGGAACGCGCGAGGTGTCGCGTGGCGCTCCTGCAAGTCAAGCCGCGTTGCCGCCCCAGTACTCTACCGCTCTCCCTCTCGAACTCCTCACGCCGCAGTGATGTGATGGATGAGAGTCTACATGGCATATCTTTCGCCAGAACACAGTCGCGCGCGCGAGTCAAAACACAGAACAAGACTCCCTCCCCGTCCCTCCCCTCCTGTCCGACATTTCCGCCCGCCAAGCGCGGCGCTCAGCCCGACTTGGTCGGCGTCTGGGGCTCGAGCTGGCCGAGGATGTGTGACGGGAGTGCGGGCCTCGGGATCGGCGAGACGGGGTACTCGAGGTCCTGGATCGCCTGGGTACTCGGGGCGCGTGTCAGCGGGGAGCGGAGAGAAAGAGAGAGGGAGGGCGCACCTCGTACGGGACAGAGGTGAACAGGCGGAGACGGACTCGCCGTAATGGCTGCGGCGGCTGTGGACAGGGGAAGCTGCGTTAGTTCTCCATATCTTACAGCCCGAGCATGCCACGTAGCACGTGCACGAGCACGCAGGCGAGCGGGAAAAGCAGGACGCACACAGCCTCGGCGAGGACGTGCGAGACGTCCAGCACGCGAAGGATCTTGCACTGCGCCTTGTGGCGGTCCTGCGGGATCGAGTTGGTGACGAACAGCTTGGTGATGACCGACTCTGCGAGCTTCTGCATCGCGTTGCCGCTGAGGATCCCGTGCGTGACGAGCGCGTAGACCTGCTTGGCGCCGCCGGCAATGAGGTGCTTCGCCGCGAGGGCGAGCGTCCCGCACGTGTCAGCCATGTCGTCGATCAGGATCGCCGTCTTGCCCTCGACGTTGCCGACGAGGACCATGCGCGCGATCTCGTTCGCCTTCTTGCGCTCCTTGTGGAAGAGCGCAAAGTCGAGGTCGAGCGACGCGGCCATCGACGAGGCGCTGCGGGGGCAGTGGATTAGTATGAGCATTAGTTGCGATACTGACGCAGCGTGTTGCGAGGCGGGCACCAGCTGGACCCGCAGATCGCGCCAGCGAAGAAGACGCACCGCTTGGCACCACCCGCATCAGGCGAGACGATGACGGCGTTCTTGATCTCCTTGCCCATCGTGTCGCGGAGGTACTGCAGCATAGTCGGCTCGGCGTAGAGCTGCGGCGAGGGGTGGGGGTCAGCTCGAACAGGACGAGGGCTTGAGGTGGGCGGGGTGAGAACGTACGCTGTGGGGAGGAGTTTTGTCAGTTCGGGCTCCACGGGCAGTGAAAGAAACGCAGAGGGGACGCACTTGTCGACGGGGATGTCAAAGCCCTGGATCTGGCTCGCGTGCAGGTCCATCGTCTACGCATGCGGGGCAGGACTCCCAGTCAGCACTTCACCTCGCAGACGGCACGGGAAGCACGCACGATGACGTGGTCGATGCCGGCGCCGCGGACGAGCATGTTGGCGATGAGCTTGGCGGTGATGGGGCGCGCGACTTGTCCTTCTTGTCCTGCCGGGCATACGGGAAGTGCGGACTGCGCGCGACATCCCTGAGTGGTCAGCTCGCTGGTTCCCCGGTGCAATGATGCAAGAAGGGCGCAGGGGAAGGGAACGCACACGACGGCGGTGATGCGGCGAGCTGACGCTATCCGGAGGGTGTGCGCCATGATGCAGAGCCTGCGGTTGCACAAGCGCAGGGTCAGCTTACCCGCGCCGTTGGAGACATGGAGGAAGGCGGGCGCACTCCATGAGGGCGCCGTTGGTGCTCGTCTCGTCTCCGCTGGCGGTCGCGACGATGTAGACATCTGCCTCGCGGACCGACTCGTGGAAGGTGACGCTGCGGGGCGGTCGATGGGATCAGCGGTACTCTAGAGTAGTCTGTGCACGCGGGCAAGCGCTTGAGGAAGGTCCAGGACCCGCGAGGTGGGTGCCTGCAGCTCGAGCGCGGGGAAGGCAGGAAGCGGGAGGAGGAGGGACGCACGAGAGTTCGCCCGACGGGAGGGTGACGATGCTCGACCTGCCGAGAGGGAGACCAAGACGCCTCGCAATGAGCTCTGCGAGCTGCGGGTGCGACGTGCCTGCGAGGACGGACAGCGGGCAGATGAGGACGACGAGGACGGGGGCCGGGTCAGCCAGAGCTCAAGCAGGGCAGGCGAGAGGACGGGTGCACCGCTGAAGATCTTGATGCTGTCGTTGGTCGGCATCGTGCCAGGCTCCGCAGCGCGTTGTGGGACGAGAGCGAGGTGAGGCCGGCGGGCGTTGCCGTCTCGACTTCGAGCTCTCCGCGCACAAGTCCCTCCAGAGCCGGGTCGCCCGTGTCACCCGCTCTCCCGCTTCTCTCCCGCTTCCTGCGCCTTTCCTGCATCTCTCTTGCGACAGTGAGAGGCTTGCGGACCACCGTGCGCGAGACCAAGCGCTACAACACTATCGATCCCCTCGCCCTCTCCCGTTCCTCCCGACAGCCAGGCTTCGTTTCCTTCAACGGCCTCCGCAGAGAGCGGAATGCGCTCGGCTGTGTAGCTGTACACCTCCTCGTCAACCTGCATGGGCGGGAAGAGGTCAGGATGGCGCAGGAACGCGGTTGGACGTAATCACGTCTCCTTTAAGAGCGGTCGCAGAAGAAGGGCGGCGGGGCGGACAACCCCGCGCGTTGCGTCCGAGTCAGAAGCGATGTGGAGACGTTGTTGAGGAGCAGCCAGACGCAAGCACTGTGGTCGATGCGGGGAAACGAGCCGTCAACGAGCCGTACTCGAGACCACCTGGAGATAGCGAGGCGGCGCTGCACATCGAGAGTACCGCGCACGCGGGATGGTTGGCGAGATGTGGGTACCGCGGTCAACCCTAGCGAGCAGTGCCGCAGCCAGGACGCGATGTCGAGCGGACAAGTCCTCATCAGTTCGAGCGAGAGTCGGCGGGAAGAGCAGGACGAGGGATCGCTTGTAGCGCGGGGGGAGAAGCGCGGCTGCCGATATACACAAGCAGCACTCGCTCTGATCACAGCTAGACTTGCCAGGAGCGGCTGAAGCAGAGTCGGCGGGGGTGGACGAGGGCAAGCTGAGCTCGGAGGGATCCTCTGCTCCGCACCCAGCAGCTGCTCGTGTTCCCGCTCTTCGTAGGACCAGCCAGCTCGCGAAGATGGACTTCTACCACCGGTGCGCGCGGCCCTTCCCCTCCGCGGCTGTCCCGTTCGCTGACCCCCTCTCCGCCGCTCCCCGCTCCCTCAACCACCCCCGGCTCACGACCACTGCAGCGCCGGGCTCATTCTCGATGCGCTCGACAACAAGAAGGGCTCCGTCAAGGGTCTCTGCATGGCAGAGGCCAACAAGGGACGCAAGGTCGGCGAGGGCGCACGCTTCCTCAAGGTGGTGATCGAGTGCCTCAAGTGTGAGCCCGCCGGTCCTCCTTCTGTGAGAGTCTAGCCGTGCCGCACACACACAGACTGCTCGAGGTGTCCCAGGCGCGTCGGCTGACGCGTGCACTCCCGCAGATCGCCCCCACATCCAGCACCTCCTCAGCGCAACCAAGCTCCTCGCGCAGGAGCCGACGCTCTTCGTCCCGCCGTCGTCGACCGCCTCGGTCGCCAACGCGCTCAAGTCGGGTTCGGCCGCGTCGGCGAACAAGGCGCTCAAGACGCCCAAGCGGCACGTCAAGGCCGCGCCGACGCCCGAGAGCCTCGCGACCGTCATGCTCCACGACTTGCTGTTCGCCAAGCGCGGGCTGACGCTGCCCAAGGAGCACAAGGTCCGCAAGAAGCTCGAGAAGTACAAGCCGGCGTGAGTCGGCCCTTCCCTCAGAGACGGTTCTTGCTCGAGCAGCTCGCCCACCGCGTGGCTGCTCCGAGTTAGTAAGCCCTGTCGATGGTGAGCTGACATTGTCTCCTGTCCCGCAGACTCGACAAGGAGAATGAGCGCGAGAAGCGCCGCCGCAAGGTCGGCACCAACGAGGGCCTGCAGATCCCGCTCCCGGACAAGGTCGCGTCCTCGCTCGAGGGCATCGGCAAGGGCAAGAAGCGCGCGCACGACGCGGACCGCTTCGCCGAGGAGGGCGGCGCGGAGGGTGTCCTGGGCGAGATCCGCTGGATGCGCGTCAACACCCTCCGGTGGAGCGTCGAGGCTGCAGTCGAGTGGTTCGAGAAGGGCGGTTGGGAGATGTTCGAGGAGATCGAGGAGATGCTCGCTGCTGCGTGCGTGTCTGCCCGCCTCCTCCTTTGTTCGCCTTCCGCTGACCCCCGGTGCGACGCAGGCAATCCAAGCCGAAGGTTTTCGCCCTCGACGCGCATATCGAGCCGCTGCTCGCGCTACCCGCCTCCGTCTCCCTCCCCACCATCTCCGCCTACCAGGACGGCCGCCTCCTCGCGCAGGACAAAGCGTCGTGCATGCCCGCCTGGGTGCTCCTCACGCCCGTCCTTGCCGAGGCAGAGGACCGCGCTGCCGCGCGCGCGGCGGGCGAGCTCGGCCCCGAAGAGGACATGCCCAAGCGCGGGAAGGGCATCCGCGTCCTCGACGCGACGGCCGCGCCGGGGAACAAGACGACGATGGCTGCGGCGTTGATTGCTGGAGACGAGATCGCCGGCCGCGTGACGGCGTGCGAGAGGGACCAGGGACGGTTCAAGGTGCTTAAGGATATGCTGAAGCGCGCGGATGCGAAGAGTGAGTCGGCACTCCTAGGCTTCGGCGTATTGCACCATCGGAGCTAGCCAGACGTACCGTTCTGACTCTCTCGCTATCCCCAGACGTCCAGCCGATGAACGTCGACTTCCTCTCGCTCAAGCCCGACGACCCGAAGCTCAAGAACGTCTCGCACATGCTGGTCGACCCCTCGTGCTGTACGTCCGCTCTTCCTTGCGAGCCCTTCTCTTGTGACTGACCCGCCTGTCCACCGGCAGCTGGCTCTGGTATCCCCTCGCGGCTGGACCACCTGATCCCCTCGGCGCCCGAAGCCGAGCAGCTCGCGCGGATCAAGGCGCTCTCGAACTTCCAGCTCGCGATCGTCGCGCACGCTCTGCGGTTCGCCGGCGCGCGCCGCGTCGTCTACTCGACGTGCAGCGTCTGGGAGCAGGAGGACGAGGGCGTCGTTATGCGCATCCTCGCCAAGAAGGAGTTCCGCGAGATGGGCTGGCGCCTCGCGCCCCGCGACGAGGTCATGCCGACGTGGGAGCGCCGTGGGCGCGTCGAGGCCTGCGGCGGCGACGAGAGTGCGTCTTCTCCCTCCCTTCATCTCTGGCACTCGCGCTAATCCTCGCGCGCCCACAGCCATCGCCGACTCGCTCGTCCGCTGCCTCCCCGAGGACGGCACCAACGGGTTCTTCGTCGCGTGCTTCGTCAAGGACGAGACCGCGCCGCCGATCGACGCCCCCGCCGTGCCTTACCTTGAGGACGACGCCGAGGAGGTAGACGACGTTGCGGCCGCCACGCTCGAGGACGGCGCCGAGCCGCTCGCGGCGCCCAAGCCGAAGAAGGCCGCGCCGGCCGGCAAGCAGCCCAAGAAGGCCAAGTCGACGGCGTCGATGGCGGCGCGGAACGTCAAGGACGAGGTGACGGGCCGTGCGGGCGCCAAGAGGGGCGTCAAGCCGGCTGCGGCGGCTGCAGCGGCCGAGGCGAAGGAGCAGGCGCCGAAGGCGAAGGAGGAGGCCGGCGGCGCGGGCGCGGGCGCGAAGAAGCTGAGCAAGAAGCAGATGTACCTGCTCAAGAAGGAGGAGATGAAGCGGAAGAGGAGGCGGCGGGCGGTGCGGCGGGGAGTAGAGCGGGCGGGTTCGTCGGCTGTTGTATTCTTTCCTCGCAACTCGCAGGTTGCTCTCCAGTTCTCTCTCATGGTGCTTTTGAGTCTCGCGTTCTCGCTGAGAGCAGCTAGAGAGGAGGGCACTGAAACTTTGTTTCGGTTGAACGGCGGCCAGAAGGAGATGGGGAAGGGGAGTGGGGTTTACGACGGCGCCCGGCTACGTGACAGACGACTGAAGGTTGAGCTTCTGTGCGACGTGTGTGTACCTCGGAAGTGCCGACGCTGGTAACCCGCGTCGGCGCTTAGGCGGCGACGGCGATGGCGGCCGGCTTCGCCGAGAGGACGCCGCCGTTGACGCGGATGTCCTCCTGCTTCTTGGCCTGCGAGATGGCGGTCGTCAGCGACCGAGAAGGCGGTGTAGAGACGAAGGAGGAGGCGATGGGCGGGGCGAAGGAGGCGGAGACGCACGAGGAGGACCTGGTTCGCGGCCGGGTCGGCGGGCTCGGCCTCGTGGGTCCACTGGACGAACTCGTTGGTGTAGTTGGCCTTGAAGCCCTCGTCGCAGATGTTGATGCGCTGGCAGTACTTGACGACCTTGGCCCAGTCGCGGTCGACGTTCTTGAGGTCGCGGCTGAGGAACGGGAAGCAGCGCTCGTACATCTTGGCGAAGAAGTTGTTCTCGCCGCGGAACTGCTTCTTGCAGTGCTGCAGGTCGACCCACGCCTGGGCCGGGTCGGCGGCGACGTCGTCCATGGCGCGCTTGAGCGCGCGCATGACCGCGCCGGCCTTCTGCGGGTGCGCCGCGAGGAACGCGTCGTTCGCGATCACTTGAATTGAGCAAAAACAACAGCAGCCCAGCTCGGCGAGCTCGTCGATGCGGATGAGGTTGACGTCCGTCGCGGGGCGGCCGACCGACTGCAGGACGAAGAGGCGAGGAGCCGGCGGCGAGAGGGGTAGCGCGGGATCAGCACGGCGATGAGCGCGCGGTATCGATACAGAAGGACAGAGTGTGTGGGGAGCGCGCGGTATCGATACAGAAGGACAGAGTGTGTGGGCAGCGCAGGGAGGAGGAGGAAGAAGAAGCGCGAGGTCAGCGCGAGGGGAAGGAGGAGGAGCCAGGAGGGAAGGTCAACGCACGGCGCACCACTCCTCGAGCTCGACGCCGTTGACGCAGCCGATGCCGACGCCAGCGTCGATGCGGCCGTCGATGATGGCGCCGACGACGTCCATGCCGACGCGGACGAACTCGATGTCGACGCCCTCCCTCATGCCGTGCTTCTCGGCGAGCTCGAGGCACTGGACGCGGCCGAACTCGCCGACGTACTGCGCGCGGGGTGGATGTCTCGCCGTCAGTGAAGAGTTGGAAGAAGCGGAAGAAAGTGCGGGACGCACGCCGACGCGCTTGCCTTTGAGCGAGGTGAAGTGGTCGGTGCTGATGTCGTTCGGGCGACCCTCGACGCCGCCCTTGAGGTACAGCAGACCGGTGAACGGCTGCGCACACGCCGAAGCAAAGCCGCGCCCGTCAGTCGCGCCGGCCAGACGGAAGAGCCGCGAGCGAAAGCGAGGGTGTGGTGCACGAGCGCAAACGGGCTACTCCGCGACGCGAGCATGAACTCGACCCGGTTGTGACGGTTTGGTGTTCTCAGACCGTCGTCCAGCGTGCGCTCCCATGTGCGCTACCCGCGCCGCCGCTGGGCGGACCAGGCGGCGGCAGCGGGACAGGGCGGGGAGGCCGCCGGACATCAGGACTCCCGTGTAGCTGGTTCGTTTGGCTGGCCAGACCCTGACCTTGCTCCGTTAGAGACAAGCGGTAGGCGGTCGAGAGGACGGACCTTGGACGAAGGTCGTCCTTCAAGACCTTGGTGAGGAGGATGCGCGCGCGCGCGACGCGCGAGAGAGACGAGAATCGTCCAGGCAGCAGCAAGCGTTCGAGAAAGAAGAGACGGGTTCAAACCTCGTCGAGGATGGTGCCGACGCTGGTCACGCCGAACCCGCGCGCCTTGGCGGCCTGCAACGAAGGGGAAAGTCAGTCGGCGACGAGGAAATGAACGAGGCGTTTGCGGACGATGGTGTGGACCATGGCCTGCGAGGCAAGTCGTCAGCGACAGCACAATCGACAACCGGGACCAGGAGGAGACGGCGTGAGCGAAAGACGGCCGAGTCAAGCGCACCTTGCAACCCATGTCGATGCTGCCGCGGCCGATGAGCTCCGTCACGTCCGAAGCGTCGTTGGGCTCGATGATGGCGACCTTGACGCCCTCGTCGCGGAAGTAGCCCTTGAACTGCGCGAGGAAGATCGAGGCGTGGTACGGCGTCGCGTGCCTACAGACGGCGCTGATGGTCAGCGAGGGTCCTCGTTGCACAATCTCGAGTGCACTTCGAGCCTGCACAACGACCGTTGGGCGGATGGAGGGATGCGAGCCAAGAATGCACCCCTCGGTCGAGAGCGGGCGGTGCCGAAGAGGGGGAGGGGGAGGTGGAGTGGTGGAGAGAGCGCACCAGTTGAGGAGGAAGGAGATGGTGTCCGACATGGTTGTTCGAGTGTTGTTTCGACGGTTTTGGCGTCTGAGTAGGGGAGAGTGACGGGAGAGAGGGAAAGAGTCGAACGAGCCGGCAGGCGTGTCAAGGCGTGTCGATCCGCCTCGCCCTGCGAGCGAGGCGGTGCGTCCTCGGCGCCGTTCGCAACCTTCGCATGCCGCGCATACACTCGCCCTCGTTTCTTGCGCATCCCCAACGTGCACAGGAGTCAAGCGAGCGAAAAAAACGAGTCAAACGAGATCAGCGAGCAACTTGAGGAGGTCATCGGTCATCCTTACGAGCAGGAGCGCCGCCTCTGGAGAAGCGGGGGATTTCGTCGCGCGGTGCTGTACGGGCGGAATAGCACGGACTCCTCACACCTTCTCACCTGCCGCCGCAAAGTGTGCGCGGCGCCAACCCTTCTTTGCAGACGAGCGTCTCCCGCCCCTGCCGCCAACTCACCATCCCCTCATCCCGCCCCGGCGCGGCGCACCCCCGGCCTTCATCCTCCCGCTGCCCTTGTAGATGATCCCGCCCTGCGCAATCACCTCCCGCTCATACTGCTCCCTCTTCTCCCTCGCCTCGCGCGCCTTGCGCTCCGCCTCGCGCGCCTCTTCCTCCGCCCGCGCAGCCGCCGCGCGCGCCTCCTCCTCCGCCCGCGCCTGCAGCGCAGCAACCTCCGCAGCGCTCAGCTCTGGCGAGCCCTCCTTCGCCTTGTCCTCCTTGTCTTCCTTGTCGCCCCCGCGCGAGCGCGAGCGGTGCCGCCTGTGCCGCCCACTCGACCGGTGGTGGTGTCTGCGGTGCCGGCGCGAGCTCTTCCGGCCATCATCGCCCGCTTCATCGCCGCTGCGCTCGTCGCCCGACTCGCCCTCGTGCCGCCGGCTGTGCGAACGCGACGAGCGCTTCGCCTTGGAGCGGTGCCGGTCGGGGGAAAGGGAGCGGCTGCGGCTGCGGCTGCGGCTGCGGCTGCGGGAGGGCGAGCGCGAGACGGAGCGCGAGCGCGAGCGGGAGGAGGCGATCGAGGGGGAGGGGGGAGGGGCGGGCTTGGCGGCTGTTCGAGGGAAGGGTGGTAGTCAGTCGGCATGTGCTGGACATGCGCTGCTTCCCGCCAAGCAGGCGAGCAGGCGCGACTCCAGAAAGCGCGACTCACCAGACTTGCGCTCGAGCTCTCCGCAGTGCGAGACGGTGACGAGCGAGATGGGGCGGTCCTTCTCGTCGACGGGCAGCTTGGAGATGGCGACGATGATCTCGTAGCCCTTGACGACCTTGCCGAAGACAACGTGCTTTCCCGCGAGATGCGGGCAGGGGCGGAGCGAGACGAACCACTGCGAGCCGTTCGTGCTGGGCGGACGGAATGAAAGCGTCAGTACCGAGCGCAGGGAAGGGAAGGGCGTGGAGAAGAGCGAGTGCAGGGATGGCGGTACGCACTTCTTGCCGCGGTTCGCCATGCACAGCAGGCCCTCCTCGTCGATCTCGCGCTTCAGACTCTCGTCCTCAAACGTCCCGCCGTAAATCGACTGCGCGGGGACGGGATAGTCAGCCTCGACACGCGCACGGAGTCGGAGAGGGTGCGCACCTCGCCGCCCTTGCCGTTGCGCTGAGTAAAATCACCGCCCTGGACCATGAAGCTGTGAAGGGGAGCGAGTAGGGTCAGCATGTCGCGCACGAGGCGAGGGAGTGGGGAGAAGAAACGCACCCGGCGATGACCCTGTGGAGGATGGACCCCTTGTACCAGAGCGGGATGCCGAGCTCGTTTACGCCCTTGGAACCGGTGCAGAGGGCGCGGTAGTTCTCGCAGGTCTTCGGGACGACGCCGTCGAAGAGCTCGAAGACGACGCGGCCGAGGGGCTCGCCCTCGACGGCGAAGTCCATGAAGGTGCGGATGGGCATCGTGGAGGACACGTGGGTAGTGACTCGGTGCTTGGATGCGTGCTCGAAACGGTGTCGGTGAGTGAGGGTGAGCGGGGAGGGGCTCGAGGTGATGAGGGCGGGGCCGGCTGAAGGTAGCTCTGCAGCGGTTCTGCTCGAGCAGGCGCAGAACAGTCAGCCTCTGTTCCCACCGAGCTACGCGCACACTCGCCTCGCGTGATATCGACGTACCTGAGTCCGGGTTGAAGCGAGACGACGACCTCGAGGTGCGTTCTCGACGGGCAGCAATCGGGCGTGTGCGAGCCGGGCGGAGGGGACTACGAGCAATTTGGCAGGCTCAGCGCAGGTTCGACCAAGTCGACTCGGGCTGTGTTGCCGAGTGTGCGGGTTGGGGTCGAGTCGGAGAGACGCAGCTCGCTCTCCGCCGCCACCGCTCTCTCGCTGGTTGGACTGCTTGCACGTGCTCGCTAGACTGCTCCTACTGGGTTGAGATGGGCGCAAACGCTTCCACCGCCAATGGAGGAGGGGGGACACCGGGCCGCGAACTGGACCACTACGAAGGTCCGTCCTCCCTTTCTCCCGGCTGGACAGGACGGGAGAGTAGCTGACCACCGCGAGTGCACGCAGTCCTCGGCGTGGAAGCGATCGCAACCCAGGACGAGATCAAGAAGGCGTACGTTCCCTCTCTCCTCCCCTTCCCTCTCTCGCTGCTCGACCGCAGGCCGCCGCATCGCAGCCTCGCTTTTTTCGCTGTACCACCGCAGTCGATACATAGGAACGACCCCGCTGACCGGCCCGCACACCACGCAGCTTCCGCAAGCTCGCCCTCAAGGAGCACCCGGACAAGAACCCGAACGACGTCGAGGGCGCGACGCAGCGCTTTGCGCGCATCCAGGCCGCGTGGGAGTGTCTCAGCGACCCGCAGGAGCGCGCGTGGTACGATGACCACCGCGAGGACATCAACAGCGGCAGGCAGGGCGGTGCGTCCTCCCGTCTCTCTGCTGTTCGTCGGGCGTGGCTGACGGGAGCGAGCGCCGACAGCGTCCGAGGCCGAGGCGTCCTTCTTCGACAACCTCCGTCGCGGCACGGCCAAACCGCTGCACGGGCGACACCCGGGCGCGGGCTGCAGACGCCGCACCTGATG
Source organism: Rhodotorula kratochvilovae (assembly GCA_019926025.1). Lineage (NCBI taxonomy): Eukaryota > Fungi > Basidiomycota > Microbotryomycetes > Sporidiobolales > Sporidiobolaceae > Rhodotorula > Rhodotorula kratochvilovae. The sequence goes on from JAHSUG010000016.1 coordinate 250,022, forward strand.
AAGTTCTTCTCGACGTCGGCATGGAGCGGGTACGATTCGTCGCCGACGGGCTTCTACAACACGTTCGCGACGCTGTTTGCGCTCCTCGGCGGTGAGGAGACCGCCTGGTCCTCGCCGCACCTGTACCCGGCGTTTGGCGCGCCCGAGGCGCCCGCAGCGGACGTCCGCGCGTTCTACGCCGCGTGGATCAACTTCGCGACCGAGAAGGACTTTGCGTGGAAGGATACGTACCGCGTTGAGGAGGACATGCCGCGTTGGCAGAGGAGGGAGATCGAGAAGGAGAACTCGCGGGCGAGGAGCGCCGCCAAGCGCGAGTACAACGAGGCCGTCCGGGTGCGCTGCTCCCCCCCGCCCTTCCTTCTCTGTGTATGCTAACGTTCCCGCGCGCAGAACCTCGTCTTCTTCGTCCGCCGGCGCGACCCACGGTACACCTCCACCTCGTCCTCCTCTGCACGCGCCGCCGCCGATGCCGAAGTGCGCGCCTCCCTCGCCGCTGCCTCGCGGCAGCGCGCCGCCGCGCGCGAGGCGGCCGCCGCGCGGTACTCTGCGCAGGAGTGGCAGAGCGGCGGGGTCGACGCGGTGGTCAAGATGTGGGAGGAGGAGAGCGATGACGAGGGAGGAGAGGGCGAGGAGGGCGAGGAGGAGATCGTTTGGTGCGAGGCGTGCGCGAGGGGGTACAGGAGCGGCGGGGCGTGGGAGAACCACGAGCGGAGCAGGAAGCATGGGAAGAATGTCGAACGGTGCGCGCCCTTCCCCCTTCCTTCCCTTCCGAGGGAGGAGCTGACGCATACGCGCGCAGCCTCATCAAGGAGATGCAGCTCGAGGACGCCGCCCTCGGACTCAACACCGCGCCCGTCTCTCCCCTTCCCCTTCGTCCCCGCCCTCCCCGCCGCCAACCGCAGCAGACGCCGCCGCGATGGCAGACTCGCTCGCGGACTTCTCCGTCTCGGCGCCTGCCTCCGCCACCGCCTCGGAGGACGGGAGAGCGACGACGCGCCCGCGCCGAAGAGCGGGAAGAAGCCCCGCTGCCGGGCCGCCGTGCCGCCGGGCGTGCCAGGGGTGGACGACCTCTCCGGCGACGAGGCGGCCTCGACACCCGCCGTCGCCGCGGAGGACGGCGAGGAGGAGGATCTCGACGCGCCGGGAATGGTTCCGCGGGCGGCGCGGCGCGCAAGAAGGGCAAGAAGGGTAAGCGGCGCGGTGGCGCGTTTGACGCCGACTTGCTCCTCGATGGGGACGAAGAGGAGCTGGCGGCGGCGCCTGGGCCTGGGTGCGGGCGCGCTGGATAGCAGTGATGAGGAGTGGCGCGCGGGCGGGGGTGCGAAGGGGAAGGGCGGCAAGGGGAAGAAGGGCCGGAAGGGGACGGGCGGGGCCGGGCGCAGCGCGGCGACGAGCGGGGCGGCGACGCCTGCGCCTGTGCCTGCCGCCGTGACAGCGGTGGAGGAGATGGGCGACGCGGCAGTGGCGAGAGAGGCGCTGCTGAGGAGGGAGGAGGAGGAGCAGCTGAGCAAGAAGGACAAGCGCCGGGCGAAGGAGGCGGCGAAGAAGGCGGGTGTGAGCGAGGCCGCTGTGCGTTTATCTCCACTCTCTCTGCGCAAGCTGACGCAGTGCGACTGCAAGAACTGCAACGTCTGCGGCGAGGCGTTCGCCTCGAGGACGAAGCTGTTCCAGCACATCAGCGATACGGGGCACGCGCTGGCAGAGGCAGCGGCGGGTGGTGGACGCGGCGGGAAGAAGAAGGGCAAGCGGTAGAGCGGGGCGGGGAACGAGCATGCACAGCAGCGTGTTCCCAGGATGAAGAGCGAGCGGAGCGGTGAAGCGGCCGCGTCTTCGTGAGCGAGGGCTCTAGCGCTTGTGTCGGTCCGGAGGGAGATCTGCGTCCCGGCGAGAAGAGAGGCGTCTCTTCCTGGCCGAAGCGGGCCCAGCAGCCGTCGACCTTCCCAAGACGGGTCGAGGCGGGTTCGAGGATGCGGGCGACCGTACGCCATCGTGACGGGAGCGTTTGGGTACAAGCGGCGGGATCGTCGCTGGAGGGCTCGGTGGGCGGTGAACGCTCTTCGCGGGGTGTGAGTGGGACTTGCGGAGGCGATCTTTCGTGGGGACGAGGAGGAGGAGGAGGGAGTGTTCTCTCGCGGCACTGAGGGAAAGGCTGCGGTGGGTTTGCGGTGGGTTCGTGAGGAATCCCACGACCGGGTTGTGGGTAGATGTAGTGGGTTCGGGTAACCCACAGCACACCCACCACGGCGTGTTGGGGCATGCGGTGGGTTGGTGGTGGGTTCCCCCTCGCACGACTTAGCGATTCTTGCGAGGCCGCCCTCTCCCTCCTCCACCACACTCGCCTCCCTCGCACCTCGCGTTCCGAGGCGTGGAGCATGCTGCATCGTCTGCTAGTCACCTCTACTTCGACGTGCCAACCTTTCACGCTCTGCGAGCTCCTACGGCGCCTTCGGCGCCATCGCTCAACAACAGCGACAAACACGGCGCGCCGCCCTTCCGCTGCATGCCCTGCCTCGCCGTTGCAGCAACAGGCTTCCAGAGCATGCCTACGCAGCTGTGCCGGCCACCCATTCCGCCAAGAAGGTCAGACGCGGGGGGCATGCTGCACCCCCGACCTCGCACCTGTTTCCTGCTCGCACAAGCTGACCTTCCATGCGCCCGCTCTTCGTCGCATGGGCTTGCCCGTGCCAGCAAGGCTGATACTGTCCCTCCTACTACCGTGCGGTACGTGCTCCTGCTCATCCACCCTCCGCAACTCGCTCGCTGACCATCTGCTGTACGCCCACAGCCTGTACGCCGCATCGTCGACATCCGGAACCGCCTCTATGCGTCGAGGCCAAGGCTACGGTCTCCAGAGCGGTCGCGGACACGGTGAGTAGCCGGCTCCTCGGCATGTTCGCCCCGCTCTCCTCCGCGCGTGGTTTCTGCAGGTGACGCCTCCGCTTCTACGGAGTGGCTGTCTTCCGCCTGCAACTACTCCCATTCCTTTCACGCACTGAGTTGGATCGAAAGCGACTCCGAGCGACAGCGACCGCGAGTAAGCAAGCGCAGCCCACCGCAAGTACCCACCGCCGTGCTGTGGGATTCGGCTGGGCCACGTCATGTTCCATTTCCCACAACACGAACCCACCGCCAGGCGGTGGGAAGATTCCACAACCCGGCGGTGGGGTCAGAAACCCACCGCCGCCTTTCCCTCAGTGCGGGGGAAGCGGTGGGAGGGGGTGCATGGCTCGCGGAGAGAGTGGGAGAGTGCGACTCGGCCAACGAGCTACAGTACGCAAAGAGGCGCGGCGGGGATTCAGGCCCAGGGCAGGAAGGGCGGCGGAAGCGGTCGAGACACTCGCGCCCCCTCCGCTCCCCGTTCTCGTCGTTGCTGCGCCCGTTGAGTGCGCCTGTTGCTCGACTCGACTGCTCAGCCGCCTCCCTCTCTGCACGTGCAGCTGCCCTCGCTCGCCCGGTGTGTCTTGTGTGCGGACCTTGCGCCGAGCCTCCTCCCTCAACCTCAGCCCGTCACTGTGCGTCCCCGTCCCGCAGGCGCTCCTGCCGTGTGCACAGCCAAACGCGCAGCTCACCCTTGCCCCGGTGCACCCGCTCGAACAGGCCTCAGCGTGACCCGGTGCCCGCGCGTCGTCGCCCCTTCTCCTCCTCGACTCAGCACCTCGCTCGACTCGCGCGCCCCTCCCCGCTTCATCTCGACCTCCACCGCCGCTCACCACCCGCCCAGGATGGCCTGCTGAACACCCAGGGCACCCTCACCCCAGAGCGCGTCCTCCGCCACACACCGACTCACCCCGCAACCGCCACCCTCGGACCTCGAACCCCTTCTCTCCCCGCCCTCGCCTCATCCACTCTCTTCCCAACCGCCTGCTCCCCACCCGCCGAAGCAGCACCGCACTCGCATAGACAGCGATGCGCGACTCCAACTTCAACTTCCCCGCCCTCGGACGCGCGTGCATCTGCGTCTCGTCAGGCATCTACGACCGGAGAGGTTCGTCTCCCGCCCTCTATTCGCCTCGCCTTGCCATGCCGTCGCTGTAGCGCTGCGCAAAGGAGTTACTGGGCCGGTCAGCAGCGGCGTCGGGGTGCGGGACCGCCAAGACGGCTCTCCCGCCCCTGTGGCGCGAGGATGACGAGTCGCGGCGGCGCTTGCTTGCGAGCACCCATACTGCGCACACGAGCAGGGCTGACAACAACTGTGCCGCTCACAGCGCTCGATGCCCCGCCCGCCTCGCTCCCCCTCATCAACTCGCTCACCCACCTCACCTACCTGACTGCGACCTCGCCGCGCGTGCGCGACATCATCTCGCACGATGGTGGGCTCGAGCGTCTCGTCCGCATCCTGCAGCACTGCGCGCGGGGCGGCCTGGCCGGCGCGGTACCTGCCTCGCTCGCGGAGCTGAAGGGGAAGGGCAAGGGCAAAGCGCGGGCACGCACGCCGCGCGTCCCGCGCAAGAGCCCGTTCAAGGCTTTTGCCGAGTACGACCTGCTCCCGACGGCGCAGGACCTGTTCGAGCTCGAGGAGGCGGACATCGACGGTGCGCTCCTCGCCAAGAGTGCCGAGGCGGGCGCGTCGCTCGGCAGTGGGTACTCGTACTCGATCCCGCCGTCCCTCCTCCTTCCCGCCTCGTCGACGTCCAAGCACCTCCTGTACACGTACTCGCTCGCCTTCCAGTGCATCGTCAATATCGGCGTCCGCGGTAGCGAAGCGATCCGCACTCGCGTTGTCGAGGCCGGCGCGCTCGACGTCGTCATCTTTGTCCTCGAGCGGTACCTCGAGGACATTGAGCGGAAACGCGCACAGAACCAGGTCGACTGGCTCCGCGGCGAGCGGGAGCGCGACGTGCAGATGCGCGACGACGAGGGTTCGGCAGAACAGCCCGCACGGACGGCGGCGCAGCACCGTACGCAGGTCGAGCGGCGGCTCGAGCGGCTCATCACCTCGTCGAACGCGTCCTCGCCGGCGTCGTCCGCGCCCGTCTCCCCCGTCCCGTCCGCCTCCGCCCCCGCCCCTTCCCTCCCGCACATCGTCGTCCCGCCCTCTGCCATCTCCCGCCCGCTCCTCACCCGCCTCAATGTCGTCGCTGCCTCGTCAGCCGCAGCGTCCGCACCCGTGGACGCGCTGCATCCGCCCACGCGCGTGCAGACCCCCGACACGGTCGTCTCGTCGACGGACGAGGCCGCGTCCCTCACGGGCGACGAGAACGGCTCGGCCTCGGGGCAGGAGCAGGACGCCGAGGGCGACGAGGTGATGGCTGCGCCGTCGTCCTCGTCGTCGAGCAGCACGACCGCCGTCGATGGCGAGGCGGTCGCCCTTGCCGAGGTGGTCAAGGCGGTTGATGCGGCGTCTGCCCCGGCGCGGCAGGACGCCGAGGGCGACATCGTCATGGACGACGCCGCGCCGACGCCTATTCCGCAATCCGTCGTGCGCTCGCGGCAGCACCGCGCCAGGCCGCCACTGCCCCCCGCGCACACCTCGCCGCAGCCCCTTCCGCGGACGCCGCCCGCGGCCGCGCGGCCTCCCGCACCCCCCGCGCCGGTGGCATCGCCCGCACCCGTTGAGGAGGACGGCGCGCTGCACTTCCGCGACGAGGATATTCTCCTCTCGCTGCAGCTCCTCGCGTACCTGAGCAAGTACCCGCACGTCCGCTCCATCTTCCACGCGCCGTCCGCCGCGCTCGCGGCCTCCGGCGCTGCACGCACCGCCGCCTCGTCCGCCTCGTGCTCGAGCGCAGGACGGCGCGCGCCCCTCCCCCCGACCAACATCTTCTCTCTCGTCGAGTCGTTCACGTACCGCCCGCCCGCGGACGACCCCTTCACGCCGCGGCACGCGACCGAGGTGCAGTACTGGGCGGGGGTGATCATGCGCAATGCGTGCCGCAAGGACGAGGCGCAGGGCGGGATCCGCCAGTGCGCCAACATGCGCTGTGGGAAGTGGGAGGTGTACGCGCGCGAGTTTGCCAAGTGCAGGAGGTGCAGGAGGGCAAAGTACTGCTCCAAGACGGTGCGTCGCGCGCGCTTTCCTCGTCGCTCTCTTTCGCTCGAAGCGGAGGCTGACGGTTCTCCTCCGTGCGCGACTGCAGTGCCAATCCGAGGCGTGGAACCAGGGCCACCGCTACTGGTGCCACAAGGTCGCCTCGCGGCGCGAGCCGGGCTCGACCTCGCACGCACACGGCCACGGCCACTCGCACGCACACGATCGCACTGCCGCGCTGTCCGCCCCTACTGGCAGCGCCGACTCGGGCGCGTCCGGCTCCTCCGCCCCGGCGTCGCCGACGCCCGGGGGCGTCGCAACCCCGACGGGCGCCGTCCCGCCCATCAGCGTGGCGGGCGCCTCCCCCGGCGAGCTGTTCGGCCTCGTCCCGCCCGTTCCGACCCCCGGGGCGCCGCGTCGCCGCGCGCACGGCGCGGGCTCGTCCTCGCACCCGCGGAGGCAGCAGCGTCGGCGCGGCGCAGGCGACGACGACGACGAGGACGACGAGCTCCCCGATGGTGACGACGAGGGCCTGCATGCGCTTGGGGCGACGCCGCGCGCGTCGCAGGGCGCGCTCGCGCCGCACCCGCACGGGCGGCACGGCGCGCAGACACCCCCTGACGAGCATGCAGGCCCGGCGGACCCCGCGCGCCGGTGCCGTTCGGCGGGCTCGACGGGATGGGCATGTTTGACCTCGCCGGGCTCGTTGGCGACGCGGCTGAGGGTGTCGTCGCGATCGATGAGGACCAGGTCGCGCGCGAGATGCTCGCGCTGGGTGCGGACGAGGGCGGCGCGGTGCGCGTGCCCGTCTGATCCTTCCGTCTTCCCTCCCCTGTCCCTCTCTCCTCTTTCGTACGGTTTGTCAGTGCATACACGCGCGACGTTGTCTAGCGCGCAGCAGCAGGTCCCGCTCTCTCTCTCTCTCTTGATTAGCATCCGCAACCTCCGCCCCGTCGTAGTCCATTGCTCGTGTTCTCGTCCCCCTTGTCGTCCTTCCTCTTCCTCCTCGTCCGTCTCTTCTCTAGTTTGTCTCGTGCTTTGTAGTGGTCCTTTCTCCGCGTCATTGTCCTGCAACCTCCACAGTCTCTTCCAGTCCACGGTGCGAGCGAGCACGACTCGGCTATGCAGCGAGAGCAACGGCACTACAACCGCGACGGCTTCTTCCGCTTCTTCTGCGGCTCCTCGACCGCGGCCACCTCCGGCGCTGGCGCCTGGTCCCTCGGCGCGACGCCCTCGTTGCGCCTCTTCCCCCTGCCGCCCTTCCTCCCTCCGCCGCCGGTCCGTTCGCCACCGCCGCCACCCATCCCCGGCTCCTTCAGCAGCCCGACCACCCCGCCCGCGGCGTGCCTCGCCGCCTTGCGCGTCGCCTCGGGGACATTGGCCCAGTACTTGCGCTCGGCGTCGCCCTCGAGGAGGGTCGCGGCGAGCGGGCGGCGCAGGTCCGACTCGGCCGCGGTGCGCGACGAGGGCGAGAGCGCCGCGAGGGGCGAGAGCGCGGTCGGGGAGAGGTGCAGGGAAGGCGTGGTCGAGGTAGTCGAGCACGAGGGAAGAGTTGGCGACGAGAAGCGGAGGTAGCACTGCGAGTGTGTCGCTTCGTCAGTCCATTGATCGAGAGGAAGAGCGGGAGAAGGAGCGCGAACGCACGGTGTCGAGGCCCTTCTCGAAGTCGACGAACTCGACGCCCTTCCCGCTCCCCTCCTGCAGCGTCTCGAGCAGCGCGCCGAACAACGCCTTGAGGCTCGTCCGCCCGCTCTTCTCGTGCACATTCCGCACCCAGAGCACGCACGCCGCGGGGAACGCGCCCGCCACCTCGAGCGCTGCCTCGGACGAGAGGTCCAACCCGGGCGAGGGCGTGCGAATGCGCCGCAGGCGCGAGTTCAGCACTGCGGTCGGGGAGGACGCGCGCTTCGGTCGCTTGAAGGAGGATGGGCCGGCGGAGGTCGAGGGGAGGGACGTCGCCGTCAAAGGCGGGGGAGGTGGGGGAGGCAGCGCGCTTGCCGGCGCGTCGACTGGTCGATGAGGGCGGATCCCGCGCGGCACCCTGCTTGGCGAGATGAGGCGGCTCGTCGCGCTGTGCAGGCGGGTTGCGCAGCGCGCTGAGCGTGCCTTCGTGCCGCGCCTCGATGAGCGTCTCGAGCGAGCGGCGGTATGCGAGGTACTCGTCCTTTAGTTCAAGCCAGCGGTCGCTGCGTGACGGCGGGAAGCGTCAGTGAACGGTCAGGACGGGGAGGAAGAAAGGGCGCACTAGCTCAGCGCGCGCATCCCGCCTTGCCGCGCCCTCTCGGCGCAGCTCGGCGTCTCCTTCTCCTTCTTGCCCTTGCCTTCCCCCTTGCCCGCAGTCGCAGCGGCGCGCTCTGTCGCCGCCTCGCCCATCTCGGCATCCTCATCTTCGTCCTCACCCGCGTCGCCTTCATCCTCCTCATCCTCGCCGTCCGCGGCGCTGCTCACCCCGTCCGCGCCCTCCCAGCTCCACTCCTTCAGCACTCGCTCCGCCTCCTCCTTGCTCGGCAACAGGACGAAGGCGAACCCCTTGAACGGGCCGCCGCTCTTCGGGAGCGGGCGCGCGCGGCGCTTGCCCTGCGCCGCGTCTTGCGCGGCGCGGAATGCGTCCGCCTGGCTGTGCTCGCCTGCGCTCGCGGAACCGAGAGGGTCGAGCGCAAGCGGGTTGGAGCGGTCGTAGAGGGGCGGGACGATGATGCGTTGCGGGATAGTCGATAGCGCGGAGGAGAGGAAGAGGGTGAGGGAGTGGTCGCCGGTTGCAGGCGTGAAGGGGATGCTCTCCTGTGTATTGTCGATGGCACGAGTCAGTTTACACGTTGCGGGCGAGCGGGAGCATCGAGAGTGGGGCGCACGAGGTAAACGACCGCGTCGTCCCAGTCTGCCGCCTCGAGCGCTTCGAGACGCTGCACGTCGGGCAATTCCTGCCTGCCGACTTGGAAGCCCGTCTCGTCGATCTGCGCAGAGCACAGCGGAAGCGCGGTCAGCCTCAGCGAGTACCGACCTCGAAAGCTCAGGAACTAGGCCCATAGCACGCACCTTGACGATGGGCGACTCCCGCAGCCAGAGCGCCTTCTGTACGTCCACTATGCTGCCCGTCAAGGCGCGCACGGGCGGGAGCGTGAGGACCTGACTGATGTGCAGCCCTGCAAACAATGGAGAAGGGAGGGACCGTCAGTATCGCATGCGGCGATCGCGCTCCATACACCGCACGCAAGTGAGCTTCAGAAGGTACGAGGAAGCAGTACGCACACTCTTTGCCCTCCTTGAACCGCTCGAGCAGTCCTCCTCCTCCTCCCTCGCCACCCGCCGAGCGATGGACACACAGCCCGTAGTCGCTGAGGCCGGTCTCGATAGTCGCCAAGATCGCCTCGAGGCGGTCACGCTCCTGCTGGCTCAGCTTGGGCGGTTCCGCAGGGGTCGACGAGGCGGCGGAGGTGGGGGGGTGCACTGGCGGCGCCTCGACAGGCGTATGTGCTGCTGCGCGAGTTACAGCGGCCGCAGCTACGCCAATTGCAGTCGCACGCGGTACGCCCGGCCTCCGCTTGACGGCACGCGGGACGAACGCAGGCGCTCCTCCCGCTGGAGCTGATGAGGCGCTGGCGGGCGCTGCAGGGTCCGGAGCGGGCGTAGGTGGCGCGCTGAACAGCGAGTCGGGCGTTCCTGCGTCGCTGGTCATACCGGCGAGTCCTTGAGTGGCGACAACGGGTAGGGAGAAGGGAGAGCAGTGCGAGGGGGTCCTCGTCGACGCGACTTTCCGCGCGTCCTCGCTACGAGAGGGCAGACACGGAACTGCAGTGTATTTGCGAGTGATAAGGGAAGATCTACAAAAGCTGCCAGAGACGAGAAACCGAATGTGCGCCCCTCCCGCCTCCTCTTCCTCCTCCTCCTCCCGCCGACCGGGTCTTTTCGCGCGCCAACTTAGAGCTTCGGCGCGTTTGCGAGGAACTTCTCAGTGACCTTCGCAGCGATATGGTCAAGGAACTCGAACGTGTCGACGTCTGTAGAGTGGGTGAGGAGAGAAGAGGGGAGGAGGGAGGCGGATGTGGGAGGCAAGGTCAGTGACATGCCGCTCGGAGTGAGGGAAAGGTCCCGACGCACAGTGCTCGCGAGTCATGTTCTTGCCGTGGATCGAGAGCGCGAGGTCTGTGGGGCGGCGGAGGGTTAGCGAGGGAAGTTCAACTCCGCCAAGTCAAAACGGGATGAACGCACCCTTGGTCATGACGCCGTCGACGTCAACCGCGTCCACGCACGCCTGCTCGACGTCGCGGGCGAACTGGGTGAGGCGCGGGTTGTTGTCGCGCTTGCCCATGAAGATGAGGCCGCGGGTCCACGCGAAGATGGACGCGATCGAGTTGGTGCTCGTCTCGCGACCCTTCTGGTGCTCGCGGTAGTGGCGCGTGACGGTGCCGTGCGCCGCCTCCGACTCGATGACCTGGCCGTCCGGGGTGACGAGCTCCGACGACATGAGGCCGAGCGAGCCGAAGCCCTGCGCGACGACGTCCGACTGGACGTCGCCGTCGTAGTTCTTGAGCGCCATGATGTAGCCACCCGACGACTTGATCATCTGCGCGACCATCTGCGGGTAGGGAGCGCGCGAGGACGAGGTCAGCCCGGAGGTCCGGCGATGAGGCGCAAGGAAGCAGAACGCACGTCGTCGATGAGGCGGTGCTCGTACCAGATGCCGAGCTCCTCGAACTTGGCGCGGTACTCGGCCTCGTAGATCTCCTGGAAGATGTCCTTCCACTGGCCGTCGTAGCCCTTGAGAATGGTGTTCTTGGTCGAGAGGTACTGCGGGTGGGAGAGCTGGTAAGTACGGGTACTTCAAGGGAAGTAGGCGAGCCAGCGTACGAGGGGGAGCTTCTTCTCAATGGCGAGCTTGAACGACGACTGGGCAAAGTCGATGATCGACTGCTTGGTGTTGTACATGGCGAGACCGACACCGGGGCCCTTGAAGTGGAACACCTCGAGGTTGGTGGTCTGCTTCGACTTGTCGTCCGGGGTGTAGATAAGCTCGAGCTTGCCCGCCTCCGGGACGACAATGTCGGTCGCGCGGTACTGGTCACCGTGGGCGTGGCGGCCGACGATGATGGGCTTGGTCCATCCTGCACGCACGCACACAGGAAGGGTCAGTCTCTATGCTAAATAGAAGGAGTCTGAGCGGGAGGACGGACCGGGAACCGCCTTCGGGACCTTGGTGACGATGATGGGCTCGCGGAAGACGGTGCCGCCCAGGATGTTGCGGATAGTGCCGTTGGGCGACTGCGTGTATAGTAGGGTAAGCAGCCGGTCGCACGCAATGTGGGGCCGAGCGGGAGGAAAGCCGCATTGTCCGCGGACGCTCACCTTCCACATCTTCTTGAGGCCAAACTCCTCGACACGCGCCTCGTCCGGGGTGATGGTGGCGCACTGCACGCTGGTTGTTAGTGAATGCAGGGCGAAGGAGGAGCGAGCGGGGCGCACCTTGACACCGACGCCGTACTTGAGGATGGCCTCCGCGGCGTCAACCGTCACCTTGTCATCCGTCTGGTCGCGGTACTCGAGGCCGAGGTCGTAGTACTTGAGGTCAATGTCGAGGAAGGGGAGGATGAGGTCCTTCTTGATCTTGTCCCAGCTGCGAACGGGGACGGGCGAGCGCGGGTGAGCGAGCCGCGGCATGAGGAGCGGGATGGAGGCACGCGAGCAGGGAGCGGAGCGTACATGATGCGGGTCATCTCGTCGCCGTCCATCTGTTAGTGTGCATGCTTTGGTTAGCAGGGTGCGCAGGCGGGACGCGAGATGGGGCGGCGGGGGTTGGCGCGCGGTCGCGTAGGTGGGGTGGAGGAGGGGCAAGACGTGCCTCGACGACGGGCTTCTCGACCTTGATGCGCTGCTCGGGCTGGACAGACATGGCTATGAGGCGGTGTAGGTTAGAGGCGGGTAGACTAGGCGCGGGCGGTGATGGCGACAGGAGCCAGGGGAGGAGCAGAGGAGAGGAGGCGAGGGCGCGCGGCGGCCGGGCGTGGACGGCCCCTCGCTCCGCCAACGCCGCGCCCTTTTTCGCCGCGCCGACGGATCCCCGCCCTCCCCTCTGCTGGGCCCCTGCACCCCGTGAAAAACCCTACAAAGCAGTCACACGGCAAGATCAGGCGACGCACTCGGAGCCGGGCGCAAGTTGGCGTACGCTCCCGTCGTCAGGTTGCTCGCCGCGCGCACCTGCATCTGCACCGCCGCGAGCCGCGCGCACGCCGCCGCGCCCGTGAGGACTCCCGTGCGCGCAGCAGACGCCGCCGGCGCGAACACGCGCGCGGCGGTCGAGTAGGCTGCCGAGCGTGCCAGCGGGGACGAGGTCGACGGTGCGAGGGAAACGCGGGCGCGCAGGGCGGGGCGTGCGAGGAGCGAGGCGCGCTGCATCTGGGGATCTGGCGGCGGAGGCGCGGGTTGGCGGGCAGGCGGAGCGGGAGGAGGGCGGGAGGAGAGGGAAGTTCGCTCGGGACGGTGATCGCTCTTCGGCTGCATCGCCTCGTCGATGGGCTGATTTCGTTGACTCTGGCCCTGCAGCAGCCTCCGCTGAACCCATGCCCCAGCGATAGAGCTCTGCAGTGCATAAGTACCCGGATCTACAACGCGAGGTCCCGCTTCAACACCCCCGGCGGCAGCACCTCGTCCTCCGCAAACTCCGTCTGGTCAAACAGCTTGAGGGCTGCGTGCAGGCGGGCGCAAGTCAGCAAGAGTGCCTTTGTACGAAGGACAGGGAGAGCGTGAACGCACCCTCGTTCCAGTCTGCGGCGCGGGGGCAAAGTAAACATCACGTGAGCGGGCGGGGCCTTCGCAAGAAGCGGAAGTAGGGCGGGACTAACCCTTCTTCCTCCGCCTGCGCACGTCAAAGAACCCAACGTCGAACGCAAACCTGCTCGCGAACGAGCTGCCCGGGATCGCGGGCAGCCCGACGCGCCGCCACCTGCGCTCGCGCTCGCGGATGAACACCTCTGCGTCGCGCGGGAGGCCCGCGCGCTCGACGGCGAGGCGTTCGACGCGCGCGCGAAGCGAGTCGCGCATCGAGCGGAGGAGGAGGAGCTGCCGCTTGCCGAGGAAGAGGAGGCGGGCGAGCGCGAGTGCCGCGCGAAGGGACGAGGTCAGGTCCTCGAGGAAGCGGAGGGTGAGCCACATGAAGGCGAGGAGGAACGGGACGTTCAGGAAGGGAAGGAGGGGGAAGGTCAGGAGCGAGGCGACGGCGACGACGGCGACGCCCGCGATGAGGCCGGTAACGAGCTTCGTTTGCGCGACCTGCGGGCGGGGTGTGAGCGGGCGAGAACTGCGGCAAGAACGAGAGTGTCCTGGCAACTCACCTCGTCGTACGTGCTGTAGCGGTTGGGGGAATTGTCAGGCCGCCGTCAACAAGGAAGAAGGGAGAGGGGACCGACGCACTCGAATACCGGCCCCTTGCGGACAAGCCTCCCGCTGCTCTTCCTCGCAAAGATGAAGACCGGCACCCAGAGGAACAACCCCGGGATCGACACCGCGAAGAGGAAGATCGAGCCCATGATGCGGACGAGGAGGCGCTTGAGGACGACGCGGCGGTGCAGGAGGCGCGGGTTGCGGACGCGGTCGTCTGCGTGGAGCGCGGGTCATTTGTGAGGCAATGGAGAGAACAGGTGGCGAGACGCACCCTTGATGCCGTGCAGGTAGAGCAGGTCCTGCAGACGAGGTGGGTCAGCCATGTCGCGGCGGAGGCAGAATCTCACAACGCACCTGGTACGTCTTGAGGTCCTTCCTGAGCTGTATCAGCTCCTCCTTGCCGTCATCGTCATCATCCGTCCTCAGCCCCGCCTCGCCATTCCCGTTCGCCTCGCGCGGGATCGCAAAGTACTCGCCGCCCATCGCGCCCGCGCCCTTCTCGACCATCGGCGTCCTCCACACCGCGCCCGTGTCCTTCGCCCGCCCCTCGTCCGCGCGCTCTTCCGCGTCGCGCACCTCCTCCCAGCGCTTCTCCGCCCTCTTCCCCGCAAGCGCATCGACGAACCGCTGCGTGAGCCTCACATGGTCGCCGAGCGTGAGCCTTGTCCCGAGCGGGGCATACAGCCTCCTCGCGGTGTTGGCGATGCGTATGACCGCCCACGACGGCGCGTCGAGGATGCCCGAGCGGATCGACGCGCCGATGGAGGCGGTCAGGGCACGGATCGCGCGCTCGTGCGCGTCGGGCGGGGGAGGGGGCTGCGACGGGTCGCGCGCACGCGTGAGAGAGGGAGAGGCGATCAGGTCGGGGTGCGTCCGCGCGGAGACGAAGATGGGCGGGTGGAAGGTGACGAGGACGTCGGAGCGGAAGAGGTTCTGCGGGCGCGCAAGTGTGAGCGGAGGAGCGTTCGAGGGACGAGAAGCAGGGCGCACGCGGTGCAGGTACGTGATGCTCGCTGTCTGGATTGCGAGCTCGAACGCCGGGTTGTCCTTCTGGCGGCTGAGCGTGTCGCTGACGATCCTGCTCACGCCCTGCTTGAGGGGCGCGATCTCGGGGTAGTACCTGCTCATGCCCTCGGGGAACAAGACCGCCATGTCGCCCTCCTCGAGCGCGCCGATTAGCGTCTCGAACACGACGCTGTTGTCGACGCGCTGGCCGGCATGGTCCTTGGGTCGCTTGATCGGGAGTGTGCCGGCGCTCTCGATGAGCCAGGACGTGAATGTCCCGCGGCCGAACTGGGTATCCTTGGCAGTGAGGCGAAGAAGCGAGCGACGCTGCGGGAGAGATTTGTGAGCAGGTGAACGTGAGGTCTTTGAGAGCCTCGTCAGGGGGAGAAGGGTACGCACGGATGACGGGACGGTCGTGACGAGGAGAAGTGCATCAGTGAGCGAGTTGCTGTGGTTCGCAGTGAGCATGCTGCGGGTAGGCTGTTAGCTCTGAGAGGAGGAGGGGGGCAGGAATCGGGGACGCACCAGGGTACGCCATCTCGCGGGATGTGCTCCGCGCCCTCGACGACGACGCTGCTGTAGAAGACGCGCAGGACTGCACGAAGGGGATTGTGTCAGCACCCTTCGACCCACAAGCGTTTGAGCGAAAGGAAGGGCCGCGTACCGAAGCGGAAGAGCCAGCGGATGAGGATGTAAGCATGCGGCGCCGAGGACCCGGCGAGCTGGGAAGACGGCCTGGCCCGGTCGCTGCTTGCTTCGGATGTGGCAGAAGACGCTGACTTGGAGGAGGAGGCGGGCGGGGCGCCGTTATTGCTGCTCGCTGTCGTTCCGTTCGGGTACGCCGCTGCTCCCTGAGCACCGGCAGCGTGTGCTAGGCCGTTGCTGCACGGGTCACCGCTCGGCATGGCGTGTGTGATGAGCGAGGGAGAGTGCCGGGCGGTGGGGCTGATGACGATGGGGAACGAGGACAAAGGGTGCGGGACGGCCGAGGGCGATGTCGGAGCCGTCCAGCTGCTATGGGTGGCAGAGAAGCACGCGTTCGCCAGCCGAAACAGCGGGAGGCGGCGACGGGGTGGAGAGCAAGCGGTCCGTCCGCAGCGGTGGAGCACCTCACCGTCTTTGCACCCGCTCTTCTGCGCGTGCGGAACTCTCGTGCACACAACGGAGACAGAACAGAACAGACAGTGTAGCATGCGACCGCCCCCGCGCGGCGGTGTCGTCTCAAGCCCCCTCGCTCCTCCCGCTCCCCCCTGCCTCTTCCTCCGCGCCTAGCCGACCTCGCGCGAGCAATGGCTCAGCAGCGGCCGCCTCGCAGCGTCAGGACGAGGTGGAGCGTCGACCCGGCCTCGACCTTGAGGTCCTCCGCCTTCTTGTCGTCGGGCCTGTTGCGGGGCGGGATGTCACTTCGAGCTGCTCCAATGACGCACTCTCCGCAGCGAAGCGCCTCTGCCTGCGCTCTGGGCGAGTAGCTGGAGGAAGCGATGAACGCACATGGCCTTGCCGAGAAGATGAGGCGCTGCTGTGCGGGCGGGATGCCCTCCTTCTCCTCGAGCTGCTCCTTGATCTTCTGGGTCTGTGCGCGGGCGTGGCCATGTCAGTACATTCCACCGGCATACACTAGCCTGCCTGCTGGGAATAACAGCACGCAGGCGGCAGGCGGTGAAGCGCGTCGCGAGCGGAGAGGTCAAAGCAGCACGCACCGTGTGAGAAGGCTCGATGTCCAGCTCGATCTGCGTGGATGCGTCCCAGAGTGAACGTCGAAGCGCGTTCGGGACCAGCAGGGCGAGCAGGCAGGCAGGGAGGCGAGAGAGGGTGGGGAGGGTCAGCAACGCGTTCGGCTCGGTGGTGAGGCGTAGGAGCGCGGGGTGGGGTGCGGGCTGACCTCCTTGCCAGTCAGGGTCTGCACGCAGGTCAAGCGAGTCAGCACGAAGTCCGCGAGGAGCAGAGCCGAGTCGCGCGGACAGCGGGGGACAGCCCGGGCGAGGCGGTCACGGCGCACAGTAACGACGGAAAGCACAGTCGGACAGTGGAGCTCACCTTGATCTTGATCTGCATCGCGGGCGGGAACGGTGCAGAGGTGGGCGAGGGGAGGAGGACAAGTGATGACAACGGGTGCCGGCGCAGGTCGACTCGCCAGAACTCGCCCCAAGTCCCGAGAAGAGCGCGTGTACGTGACTTCGAGTCTATAACATGCCGTCCAGGCCAAGCGGATCTGTACAAGTCCTCCTTTTCCACACCCTCTCCTCCTCATCCTTCGCAAGCAACGGCACCCGGCCGCAGTACCTCCCAAGTCCCCATCCTCGGCTGCGCATGCGCCTGCTCCTCGGCGACGTACCCCGCGAGCCCGACGTCCGGGAGCGACGCCGTCCGGCGCATCGGCGGGCGCGCAAGCGGCGGGAGCACCAGGCTCTCCTCCTGCGCCGATGCTGGCTCGGGCTCGGGGAGGAGGAGCAGGCTTAGCGGCGAGATGGTCGCGGGCCCCTCGACGAGCCCGTCGGACTGCTCGGCGAGCCCTGCGTAGTCCTCGGGCGGCGTCGGCAGCGCGTCGATGTCCGAGAGGAGCGAGTCCTCCGTCGTGTCGAGCGGATCGTCATCGGCGAAGCCGAGGAAGCCAAAGTTGGTGTCCGCATCGCTCTCTGCGGCGGTCGAGGTGGCAAGAGCGGGCGTCTCCTCGACGTACGGCGGGTCCTGCGTCTGCATGCGCCAGGCGTTCCAGACGGCCCATCTGCGGCGCATCCGGGTCAGCAGCCGCGCGGGAAGGGAAGCAGGAGCACGGCGCACTTCTTGAAGCGCAGGCTCGCCTCGGCGCCCTTGCTCGTCCCGCCATCGCTCGCCATCCTCGCCCTCAGGTTCGTCAGCAACGCCTTCTTGAGCGCCGGGCCCTCGAGCTCCTCCTGCTGCTGTGCCGCCGGCGGGCCCTCGTACACCGTCCGCAGTCCCGAGGCGCTGAACACCGCCGGACTCGAGTTCGCCCTCGAAGGCATGGACGGGCGGGCCCGCCCGCTGCCGCTGCCGCCGGGTCCTCCTCGCGCCTGCCGCGCCCACCCGCCCCACGCTCGCGGCTGCGCCCCCTGCTCCTACTCCTGCGGCCCCTCCGCGGCCCTCGCGCGCCCTCTCCCCAGGCGGGGCAAGCCTCAGCCCCCCAAAGCGCCAGACGAGCTGCGCGGCCCAGCCGTCGCCCGTGCCGCACTCCTGCGCCTCGGGCGCGGCCTCGCGCGCGAACCGGCTCGGGGTCCCTTCGCCGTGCGAGCGCGACACGGACGGCCACCACGGCGCGGAGGCGGGCGTGCGCGCGCGGGGCGCTTCTCGGGAGAAGAGGGGGCGGCCCGCAGAGGAGGAGGTCGGAGCGCAGGAAGCGGTGCCGCACTTTGCGCTTCTTGAGGTGCGTCGGAGAGGGGATGTGCGGGTCGGGCGTGGCGTGCGAGGAGGGACGCTTCGAGGTGGACGACGGAGGAGGGGAGAGCGTCGGGAAGCGGTACGTCGGCGGCGGCGAGGGGTGGATGGCGAGCGCGGCGGGTGCATCGTTAGAGAGGACGAAGGGGGCGGTCGGGAGGTGCGCGAGCAGCGACGGGAGCGAGGTCGACCGACGGGGACCTGCGGCAAGTGGGGGAGGACCGCATCCGTCAGCACGCGAGGAGGCGAGCGACGTCGCGGTGTGAGGAGGAGCGCACCTGCGCCATCGAGAGCGCTCCCAGCGAGGATCCCGTCGTGCGCCCCACTGCCCGGCAGCGTCCCCTGCGCCGCCCCGCTCGCCTTATCGGCTTCCGTAGACGGCAGACCCGAGCAATCGCACGAGTCTCCGAGAGCCCCGGCGCCTTGTCCGGGCAGGCTCGACCCGCCTTGTGCAGTGCCGGCACCGCTGAGCCTGCTCGTGTGCCGCAGTGCGCTGGGAGGAGTCGCGGCCGGGAGAGGGGTGCGTGGGGCGGCGGACCCGGCGGGCGAGGGCGTGCGCTGCGCGAGGGGCAGGGGCGGGACGTGCTGCCGCGGCGAGCGACGCACGGCTGCAGTCTCCATCGCGAGCGGGCGTTGCGCGGTGGGGCGGTGCGCGCAAGGGGAACCTCCGGCGGTGCTGACCGCGGCCGACGTCGACCGAGACACCCTCTCTCCTCTCGAAGGATGCTTGCTTCTCTGCGGAAGAGCAAGCAGGCGTCGCAGAACACGAGGAGACGACCGACAAACGCTGCGAAGCCGGCGACGAGGAGTCAACTCCTCGCCGTTTCCGAACCGACCAGCGTCGCTGTCCTTGCGCTGGCCTACAACCACAAGCTTGTTCACCACGCGCAGCACGTCCACCGTCTACAGGTACCCGTACCGGACGGGCCCCCTCCCCTGCGCCGTCCTTGCCGCCTCCGCACCCGCGTCCTCTCCTCCGCCTGCCGCCGCCGCCGCCTGCGCAAGCGCGAACGTCGCCCTCCGCGGCGTGGGCGACTGCGCCTGCTCCACGCCAGACGCGAACGCCCCCTCCGCGCCGGCCTGGCTCCCAGCGTACACCATATCCGACGCGAAGGGGTTCTTGCCCCCGCCCAGACTTGCGCACGCAACGCTCGCCTCGTCCGCGCCATCGTCGAGCCACGCGCCATAGTCCGAGACGCTCATCGCCGTCACGGGGCGGTCCGCGCGCGGCGCAGCGAGCGAGGCGCGCAGGGTCGGCGGCGCGCCGCCAAAGCTGTGCGAGGGGGGCGCGAGGGGCGCGAGGGGTGTCGAGCTGTCGATTGTCGCGGGGGTGGGCTGGAAGGTCTGCGCGGGGGAGAGCTTGTCAGTACGATTCGAGACGAGAGAAGGAAAGGAGGCGCGCACCCGCCTGAGCCACCCCGGCTCCTCCGGCGCCGCTCCGCCGCCCGCAAACCGGTCCGCAATCGGTGTCGGGTGCGCGTTCGTCGGCGTCCCGATACGGCTCGCCGTGACGGGCCCGCGGACGCGGCCGAGCGGGACGCCCTTGAACATGTCGGAGAGACTCTGCGTGGCGGGGTCAGCGCGGGTTGCAGGAGAGGCAGGGGAGACGAACCGAGGCGTGCTTCATATTGCGCGAGAGGCCGCCTTGGGCGACTTCGGCGCCGCCTATCGATGCATGTAGCGTCAGTTTAGCTTGCAGGAGGCTGAGCAGGTACTCTCACGCTCGAGCGAGGCGAGCATCGAGAGGAGGGAGAGCTTCGGCAGGATCATCGAGAGGCCCTGCGGACGGCGGCGTGTCAGTTCGCAGCATCTCGACGAGTATGAGCACATATACCGCACCAAGAATACGCCGCTCTCCTGCCCCTGCGCATTCCACGCGAGGTAGAACGCAAAGGCAAGAATCGAGACGATGGCGGTGGCAACGTTGGTCTGCGCACAGCGCCGCTCAGCCTCGTGCTTGGCAGCGAAGAGGTGAAGGGCGCACCTCGAGCATGTAGCGCGTAAAGACCTCTACGACTGTCTCCTCGCGCGCGGCGAAGCGGGCGGAGCGCATGTCCTTGATCATGGCGACGGCGATCACGAAGTTCTGCGCGGAAGCGGGTGAGCAAAATGGGCCGAAGGAGAATACGATGTACCCACGGCGAGGAAAGCAGCGAGCGACGAGGCGAGCAGCTGCCAGCCGAACTTGTCCTCGAGGTCGACCGTGAAGAGCGAGGCGGTGTCGTGGAACGAGCTGTACGTCGCGGCGATGCCGAAGGCTGCGGAGACCGCGCTCAGCGAGCGACGAATTGTGGGAGAAAGAGCCACGCACCGAGCTGCGCGCAGGCGAGGAGGACGACGGCCCCGACGAGACCAGCTCGCCGCTTGCCGCTGTACAGGGTCGAGAGCTTGAACGCGTAGAACACTTGTGCGACCTGCAGCAGGACGGGTCAGGTTCGACTCGCAGGTGAAGGAGAGAGGCGGGACGCACCGTCGCGAGCGTGACGAGGATGGCGAGGTGAGCCGTCAAGTCCCTGCCGGAAAGATCAGCCGCTTCCTTCAACGTAGAGACGAGAGCGGCTCACCAGCCCGTGGAGGAGAGGTTGTCCTGGTTGCCAAAGTTCTCGACGAGGTGCTCGTACGCCGAGTGGGCGAGGATGCCGGTGTCCGCCGTCGCGAGGGCGGTGAGGAAGAGGACCTGGGTGCGGAGCGACGGTGGTCAGCTCCTGCGCGCGCTGGAAGGGCACCACAACGCACCGCGACCTGCCACTGCCACGGATCGCCGGTCAGGCGGAGGTACGAGACGGTGAAGTGGACGGCGGAGGACGTGAGGTACGAGGCGAAGACGAGGGCGACGAGGAGGGCGCCGCTCCTGCGAGCGGTAGAATGGGTCAGTGTCGCTCCACGGCATTTCGTGAGTGAGCGCACGCACGCAGAGACGGCGTCGGCCATTAAGAGAGGAGAACGAGCGAG
Source organism: Rhodotorula kratochvilovae (assembly GCA_019926025.1). NCBI lineage: Eukaryota > Fungi > Basidiomycota > Microbotryomycetes > Sporidiobolales > Sporidiobolaceae > Rhodotorula > Rhodotorula kratochvilovae. Next base: position 270,714 of record JAHSUG010000016.1, read on the forward strand.
AGGCGAGGAGCAGCGCGGGACCTGCCGCGCGCGTCTGTACAAGCTGGAGCGATCCGTCTAAGCGAACACGGCGGCGCTAGCGACCAGCAGAGCGTCAGGAGGCAAGCGTCCTCGTCAGCGAGGGAGTGAAGCGGGAGCCGAGCGGGAGGAGGCCCGAGCGAGCGGCGGACGGACAGGAGGCGAAGGCGAAGCAGGCTCCTCCTCGTCCGCGCTCAACCTCGTTGCTGCGCCTGCTTGCTGCTCGACAACCGCGGCGTCGGCACGACGGCGAAGGAGGCCAACCCGCGCTGATTGGCTGCGATCCCGCGCGCGGAGGCATGCCTTCCCCCTCGCTCCTCAATCACTCTCTCGTTTCGGAGTGCTTTCGCTTGTTCCGCGCGGTCGTTCACCTCTTTTCGTGCCCCGCTTGAGAGCCCGGCTACTCCTCCTTCTGCCTCCGCGCCCGCTCAGCCCGCCGCCGCTCGCGCTCCTTGCCCGCCTCACGCGCCTGGCGCTGCATCTCTGGCGGGATCCGCATCTGCGCAGACACAAGGTCAGCATAACCTCGTGAAGGAAGACAAGGCGAAGCAACGAACCGCGTTCCTCGCCTGCTCCTTCGCCTCCTTGACCCTCGCCTCGGCGATCCACTCTCTCCACTCGTCTCCCCAGCGCCAGGTCTCCCTCTTCCCGCGCGCGCCAACCTTCGTGTCAAAGACGAGCTCCGCATGGGCGAGCGCGAGCATCTCGCGCGCCGTCTCGAGCTTGTCGTACCGCTTCTGGCTCGCGCGCCGCCGGCGGAAGATCATCATGCTGGTTGCGAGGGGCTGGGGGCGGAGGCGCGGCATGGGCGGGTGGAAGGATGTTGCGCGGAGGATGGAGGGCGAGAGGAGGGGCTTCCGGGGCGGAGGGGGCGGGGCGGGAGGGCAAGGAGGGGGAGGAGGTCTGCGGAGGAGGAGGTGCGAGGCGAGGGCACGGAGGCGAGTGAGGTGCGTCGCCGAGTGTGCGGCACCTTCGAGCTGGTGTAGGAACTGCGGGAGGGAGTGTCAGGCCGGCTGTGCGCGATGAGCGAGGGAAGACGCACCTGCTCCGCCTCGACGAGTTTCCGGCTGGCGCGCTCGACGCTGCCGAGGTTGCGTGCGCGCCTGAACTCGCTCCTGACGTAGCTCTGGAGCGCGGTGCAGTGCTCGTGGTCGAGTGGGGCGGCCTTTGCGGCGCGGAGGAGCGGGCGGTAGAGAGACCAGCGAGTCGGGATGCGGTGAAGCGGGGAGCTGAGCAGAGCGTGTGGTGGGGCCATTGCTCGTCCAGGATGCAGTCTGCGGTCGCGGAACCCGAGCCTGAGCTTCGAGGCGGGAGGAGAGGGGAGCACCGCCCCGGGCTCTCGCTCCTCCCCTTCCGGCTCCGATGGCTTCTGACGCGCAGGACCAGCGCGTGGAGCGCTACAGCGCACTCCTCGAGCAGCTCAGTGCGGCGCCCTTCGACCGGGCCCTGCACGAGCAGCGGATCGCACTCGCCCAGGAACTCGCGCTGGCTGATGAAGTCGAGCAGGCGCGCAACGCCCTCGCAGAGACGTGCCCGCTCACCGAAGGTGCGCAGATCACTCTCTGCTACCTCACTGGCACTGAATCGCAACACGCAGCCGAGTGGACCGCGTGGATTGACGACCGCAAGGCCGCCCTCCCACCACCCCCCACCGACGAGGTCACGCCCTTCCTCGACCTCGTAGAGCTCTACCGCAGGGCAAACCGCGACCACCTTTGTGCGTCATGCTGCCTCCGCCATCCCACCCACCTGCTGATCTCTCGCTCGCAGCCATCCCCCTCCTCGTCTCCTGGACTCAGTGGACCATCGCAAACTACTACGCCGCCCAGGGCCTCTCGGCACCCCCGCCACCCGCAGATGTCGACGACGAAGATGCTGCCATGCAGCCTGCGAACCGCAAAGTCGGCGAGCCGGACGAGCTCCTCGGCGTCGTCTTCTCGCTCGAGGAGGTCAGGGGCATCTGCGACGAGGCGCTCAGGATCGCCGGGCCCCACATCGCAGAGGTGCGTGCTTCCTCTCGCGCGCGTAAGCTGTCGAGGCTAACTCTTTGCATCCGCAGAGCTCCAAGGTCTGGACGCTCTGGCGTGACTTCGAGGTCGACCTCCTCAAGGTGCGCCCGCTCTTTCCATTGCTCCCGCGCAGACCACTAATGCTGTTCTCTGCAGCTTGACCCTTCGTGTGCCCGCACCTTCCCGCTTCGCTGCGCACAGACCAACTGACTCCCCTCCGCGACAGGCCCGACCAGCTCCTCCAGGTCGACGAGCTCTACCGCGCCCGCTTCAAGGTCCCGCATCTCGGTGCGTACTCGCACGGATCCGCAGTATTCCTTGCGCTGACTTCCTCGCACCCGCAGACATCGCCGAGACGTTCTCCGCGTACTCGTCGTTCGTGACCGCGTTCGACAACGAGAACTACGACAAGAGCCTCCCGCGGCCAACAAGATCTACAGCGGGCCAGCGAAGAAGGCGGACGACCGGTATGCGGAGGAGGAGAAGCTTGTGCGTGTCTCTCGTTCTCTTTCCCGACATCCTCTGACTTCGAGCGTCACGAGCAGAAGGCCGCAGGCTACACCGCCCAGGCATACCTCGACTATGTCGCATGGGAGCGCGAGGTCAAGCGCCCGGACACCCGCTCGTCAAGGGCATCTTCGAGCGCGCGGTCAAGGACCACCCGACCAACCTCGATGTCTGGGAGGAGTACCTCTCGTTCTTGGTGCGTTGTCCTCCTCATCCTTTGCACTACCGTTCAAGAAGCTCACGCGTACTGCCACTGCAGAACAAGATCCCGCCGCAAGAGGCCAACCTGCGCGAGGTTGCGGAGAAGGCGGTCCGCAACCTTCCGTCCTCCGTCTCGCTCTGGGCTGCAGCAATGCGCGCCGTCGTGCGTACCGTCTATCTTCCCGCCTCCTCTGTGCGGGACTGACGCTGTCCGCGTCCGCAGGAGAAGCTCGGCCTCGGTGAGGAGGTCGAGGCGCTCTTCCAGCGCGCGGTCGCGACCGGCCTCTTCGCCAAGGACATGGACGCGACCGTCGCGCTGTACCACGCGCGCGCGAGCTACTACCGCCGCGAGATGGACAGGAACGGTCCGTCTTTGCCCCTGTTTGTGCGTGCGCGAGCGGGACTGACGAGGGTTCGACGCGCGCAGCGACGGACGATGGGCCCGACGCGCAGCTTGCGGGGCTCGCGATTGGCGTACTTCAGGAGGGCGCCGAGGCGACGAAGCAGGGTGCGTCGATCCTGTTGTGCTTTCATGCGCGATGCTGACCTCCTCGCCCCATGGCAGTGCACAAGAAGGGCGACCCGCAGAACCGCCTCGAGAAGTTTCTCATCCGCATCGTGCGCCGCCTTGACTCATCCTCTCCCAACACGCACGCTGATTATGTGCGCACCGCAGTATGAGCGCTTCCAGATGACGAGCGAGGCGCGCGCGATCTGGGCGGACCTGTGCGAGACCCGGCAGCACTCGTACGCCGCGTGGTACGGCCACGCCGACTTTGAGACGTGCGTCCCTTCCTCCTCACGCCCCGCGCGCGCTGACGCGCCCCGCCGCCCCCCGCCGCAGCCGGATGGGCGACTTCAAGCGCGCGCACGAGATCTACACGCAGGGGTGCGCGGTCAAGGGCCTCGACTTCCCCGAGTACCTCATCGAGGCGTGGATCACGTTCGAGCACGAGTACGGCACGCTCGCCGACGTCGAGTTTGCGCTGCTCAAGAGCAAGAGGCAGAAGAAGGGGCTCGAGAGGAGGCGCATGCGGGTGCGTTGGGCTGCCTTTTTCTGTTCTCGCGCTCGCTCGTAGTAGAAACGCTGACCTTCTTGGGCGGCGTTGTCTCGCAGGAGGCAGCCGAAGCAGCGGCCGCAGCCGCCGCGCCCGCCCCGGACGCCGACAGCTTCATCGCCTCGGCTGTCGCCGGCGCCTCTTCCGCGCAGGACGGCGCCGACCCGAGCAAGAAGCGCGAGCGGAGCCCGCAGGACGAGGCGCGCGCGGCACAGGGCGCTAAGAAGGTCCGCGTCGAGGCGCCCGAGAGCGGCGAGCCGAAGCGGTGCGTGGCGGTGCCCTCTTTCGCGGCTCGATCGGCTCTGCGATCTCAAACAGCGGTCGTGCTGACGGTTGGCCGTGATGCCCGCAGCGATCGCGAGCACTCGACTGTCTTTGCTATCAGCGAGGGCAATATGAGCGAGGAGGACGTCCGCAAGCTCTTCCGCGACGTGCGTCTTCCCTTCCCGCTCGCGTGCGATTTTGCTGACTGAGACCGTCTCGCAGTGTGGCGAGATCCGCGAGCTGCGCGTCAAGACCATAGGCGAGAAGACGTACGCGCAGATCGAGTTTGTCGAGAAGGTGCGTCTCCTTCTTCTCCGCCCTGCTCAACGCGCTGACATCCCGTCCGCACCCAGGAGAGCGTCCTCGCTGCGCAGACCAAGGACAAGAAGCGCATCAACGACCTCGAAACGGAGGTCTACGTCGCATGGCAGTCGTGCCTGTACGTGACGAACTTCCCCGAGTCGTTCGACAAGGCGGCGCTCGAGCACCTCTTCGCCAAGTACGGCACCATCTTCGACACGCGCTGGCCGAGCAAGCGCTTCAAGAACACGAGGCGGTTCTGCTACGTCCAGTTCGCCAACCCCGTGCGCCGCCTCCCCTCCTCTACCTTCTCTTGCGAGCCTCGACTGATATCGTGCCCGCAGGCCCACGCGCAAGCCGCCCTCGAGCTGCACGGGACCGAACTCGAGCCGGGCCACGCCCTCTCGGTTCTTGTCTCCGACCCGTCCCGGAAGAAGTCGCGCTCGGACGCGACGGCGAACCAGCGCGAGCTGTACGTCGCCTCGCTCGCCAAGAGCGTCAAGGAGGGCGACCTCCGCAAGCTGTTCGAGCCGTTCGGCACGGTCGTCGGGATCCGCATCCCGCAGGACGACAAGGGCATGTGCAAGGGGTTCGCGTTCGTCGAGTTCGAGGCCGAGGTGCGCTTCCTTTCTCCTCGATCCGCAGGAGCCTCTTGCTGACGCCCCCTCCGCTCGCCAGTCTGCGGCACAGGAGGCGCTCTCGCTCAACAACCACGAGCTCAAGAAGCGGCACATGTCGGTGACGGTCGCGCAGGCGCGCCAGGTCGGCACGGGCAAGTTCAACCAGCCCGAGCGGCGCACCGAGACGGAGAACCGCGGCGTCCGCGTCCGCGGGCTCGCGACCGACACGCAGGAGGCGGTCATCCAGCAGGAGTTTGAGAAGATCGCGCCCGTCCGCCGCGTCAACTATGTCGCTGGCTCGACCGAGGCGGTCGTCCTGCTCGAGAACCCTGCCGTGCGTCCTCCATCTTCCTTGCTTGTCCTCCGCCGCGGGCGCTGACGAGTTCCTACCCCCGCAGGACGTCGGCAAAGTCCTCATGCAGCGCGACGTGCTCTTCATCGGCGGGCAGCAAGTCACGCTCCTTCCGAAGGCCGGCAGACGCGCGCCCCCGGCGGCGGCGGCGGCCAGGGCGGGCGCAACGCTTCTGCGGCAGGCGAGGGCGAGGCCCCGTCCCAATGATGCCGCGGCAGGCGTCGCGCGGGCGCGGGCGCGTCGGCCTCGTTGGTGGGCGCGGCGGCGGGCGTGGAGGGCGCCTCGGCATCGGCGCGGGGAGGTCCGTCGGCGCGCTCGCTGCGGCGGCGCAGGGTGGGGATGCGGCGAGCGCGAGCACGAGCGCGGGCGGCGAGGGCGAGAAGCCCGCGGAGGGGAAGAGCCAGGACGACTTCCGTGCGATGCTGATGAAGAAGAAGGAGTAGCGCTGTAGGACGAGGAGGTGCAATCTCGCTTGGCTGTACCGCTTGCGCGAGGAGAGATGGGAGACGGGGTGGGAATACGATAGGTTCCGGTATCGACGAACGGAGGTATGGTATACGCTTACTCGCTACAGCGGGTGCGAGTTGGACTAAGGGGGTGTAGGGATACAGCCGAGGAAAGACGAAGGCACATCAAGCAGCGCGGGAATGGGATAAGGTACGAGTGGATCCGAGGCGTTACATAGACGGCGCCCTTCCGCGCAACAGGGCGCCAAAATTCACACGCCGTCGGGATCGCGCCGCCGCGCCTGCTGTGCATACGGCACCGACCTCGCGAGCTCCCGATCGAGCTGCGCCAGGTCCGGCGACGGCGGGACGGGCGGGAGCGCGCCTTTCGGCGGGGGTCTCGGCAGGGGGAGCGACTCGCCCGAGTGCGACGAGAGGACGGAGTACCTGCTCGGGCGCGGTGGACCCGTCGCTGCGGGTGCGGAGGACGCCGAGCGGAGCGAGGAGGGGTGCGAGGAGGTGCTTGCAGGGGAGAGCCGGTTGAAACCGCTCTGGAGGATGACGGGGTCGTCGGAAGAGGTGCGGGATGGGCGGGAGAGGCGGGAGCGCCGCGGCGGGAGGAGGGAGTGGCGGCGGGATGTGCGAGTCGCGGCTGCTCGTGCTGGAGCGGTTCGACGGCCGCCTCGACGACGGTGCTGGCGTAACGAACACACTCGACCGTGGCGAGAGAAGCCCTGGAGATGGGTCGTCCGAGTGCATCGGCACGACGGGCTCATCCACGTCGGCATCCTCGTCGGACGAGTCGGCGTCGAGGAAAGAGTCGCCCGCTGGCGGCAGCGACGGCCGGGACGATCTGAGCGACGGCCCGCGGCTGTACACCGACGACCGGCCCGAGAAGGACGACGCGTCGCGGTCGTCGCCCGACAGCCGCGAGCTGACCGTCCACGACGAACTCGCGGCCGAGGGGATCCTGCCCCGGCCGTGCGGGCTCGGCATAGTACGTGCAGCGCCGTCCTCGAGCTGCCACCCGTGCGAAGTCAGCACGAGGCTGCCAACGCCGCTCGAGACCGACGGGGAGCGCGTCCGGACCGCCTCGTCCGCTGCGCGCCGCGCCGCATCAAGGTCGAACGGCGTGTGCGCGCGCTGAGCCGCCGTCGCTGCCGCCGCGGCGTAGTCGGGCACGGCGTCTCCGCGCAGATCGCGCACGGCGTCCTTGAGCCTCGCGAGCCACTCGCGAAAGATCCCCTCGTCGTCGATGCCGACGATCCAGCCCATCTCCTTCTCTACCCGCGCCTCGGCGCCCGTACCTTCGCCCTCGACAGTCCCGCGCCCGGTGACCTTGATCGCGTACGCGCGGCGGTCCTTTGTGCGCGAGGGCAGCTCGGCCGCCGCCGGCGCGCAGACGATCGACGCGGGCGTGAGCGCGAGACGGGAGGTCTCGCGCTCGGAGGCGTGGCGCGACTTGAAGGCGTGGAGGTGGTACGACGCAGGAGCGGAGGTAGAGGGGGAGAAGGCGGTGAGGGCGACGAAGCGGGGGCGGAAGAGCGTGCGCGAGCTGCGAAGGAGCGAGGTCGGCGTCGAAGTGAGCTTGTAGATGTCAGCGGAGAGGCTGCGAGCCAGGAGACAGTAAGTACGGTTCGATCTCGGAGACGGGCGGGGCGGTACAAGCGCCACACAGCGTCGAGAAAAACGAGCGGACTCACACTTCGCCCATCGCAATCTCCTCCCTCTTCGCCGGCCACCCCGGCAGCCCCTCCTCCCTTCTCTCGTCCCGCACCGCACTCTGCACGAACGCCGCCGACCGCGGGCTGAGCAGCAGCTCCTCGCCCGCGCGCACGCCCAGCAGCGCCGCCGCCTTCCTGCTCGCGACAGGCACCGTCTGTTCCCCCGCGCCGCTGTGCGCCGCCGCGGCGTCGAGGGACGGGTCGGGTGACGGCGCCCAGGTTTCTTCGAACGAGGAGGAGAGGGACGACCGCCTGCGTGCGGGCGAGTGCGCCGGCGAGCGCGCCGGCGCGCTCTCGCTGCCGCCCCCCAGACCGAGCAGCTTCGCCGCCTTGCTCGGCGGGCTGAGCGCGCCGCCCGCGCCCTGCGGGCTCGAAAAGCGCACATGCGGCTCCTGCGGCGGCGGCGCCGGGTCCTGCGCGCCGCGGTGCCGATACGAAGGCGAGAGCGCCGCGAGCGCCGCGCCGACGCCGCTGCTCGCGCGGGAGCGGGTGCTCTCCCCCGAAGCGGCCGAGGCGGACGATGCGCGCGAGCTCGCGGAGGGGGAGGACGCCTCGCCGATGACGGAGAGGCGGTACCGCCTCCTGCCCTCGCGCCCGGCGCCGCCAATGCTGCTCGCGCTCGGCGGGGAGAGCGCGCTCCCGCTCTTGCTGCGCGAGAGGCCCGCGAACGGCGAGGCGAGCGTGGAGAGCATCGACGCGCGCTTGTTGCCGGCGTTCGGGCTCGTCGAGGGACCGGCGGAGACGCTCGCCCAGCGCGTCTCGCTCGCGGGCGGCTCCGTCACGGCGACGAGCGGCGGCGCGGAGGGCTGCGCCGCGAACGGATGCGACGGGGCCCCCGAGGAGGGAGCGAAGGAGGCGAGCGCCCCCGCCGTGGTCGACCTTCCTAACTCGCCCTCCGACCATCTCCCCGCCGCGTGCGCACCCCAACCGCCTTCCCCCGCCGACGCGCCGGCATCAGAGCTACTCTCCGGGAGCGGGAACAGCTCCGCGCCGGGGTGGAGGATCGGCATCGCCCCGAGGACGACGCGCTCCTCGTCGTCGAGGTCCTCCGGCGGGGCCCACGCCTCGCTGTGCGGCGCTGCGACCGACTGGCGCAGTGCAGATGCAAGTGGCGGGGGGTCGGCGTGCGCGTGCGCGTACGAGGGGAGGAGCGTCGCGCGCGAGGAGGATGTTGATGGTCCGTGCGAGGAGGACGAGGCGGTCCCGATGGAGGAGGAGAGGGACGGCTGCCGGGCGGCGTGCGTGCGCAGCGCGGAGGCGGGACCGTGCGCGTGCGCGTGCAGGGGGATCGGGAGCGGTCCGCGCGGAGAGTGGGAGGCGAGCGGCGTAGAGGGGAGGTCACTGTCCTCAGAGCGGGCGACCGAGCGCGCGCTCAGGCTGCTGCCACGCCGGGGGCGGCCGACGACCTGCTCGGTCTGGACGTGCGGTGCGGGCGGCAGCGGTGCCGCCCCGGGGAGCGGCACGCTCCTGCTCGGCGGGGACGCCGCCCGGCCATCGTCGTCGCACACGCTCGTCGGCGCGGTGCTCGCAGCGCTCCACCTCCCCGCGCGGTCTGTCGCGCCGCCGGCCAAGCGCGGGCTGCTGAAGTGCGAGCAGTCGCTCGTCGAGGTGGTTGACGCGGTCGTCGCGGCGGAGAGCGGGCGGTGGGCGCTGCGCGGTGGGCGGGCGGGGAGGGCGGCGGTGGCGGAGGAGCCCAGCGGCGGGGGGGAGGAGGAGAGCAAGGGAGGGGAGGCAGAGGGAGAGCTCGGCGACGGTCCTGCTGTAGGCAAGGTTCGGCGCGCGAAGGCCCCCGAGGTCAGCCCCTCCGCCCGTGCAGCTCACCATCGAGAGGAGAGAGACGCACCTCCCAGCCCCGCAAACGCTTCGCCCGCCTCGAGCAGCTCATCCAGCTCGACGGGGAGGCCCAGCCCGAGCCCCACGCTGCCCTTCCTCGCGCTCATCGCCCCGAGCGCGGGCGAGCGACCCTCGTCGACATCGCGCGGGACGGGCGAGAGCGCCCTTGCGCGTGTGGGCGGGCTCGTCGTCGACGGTGGAGATGAATGGCGAGGGTCGAGCGGGGAGAGGGCGGACGAGCGGGCGAAGGCCCCGCCGCGGAGGGCGGAGCGCGGCACGACCGGGCTCTCCTGCTCGTCGCGTTCTTCGCAGGCGAGCATGCCTTGTGCAGGCGAGCGTGGTGCGCTCATCCTGCGCGTGGAAGAGGCTGAGGGGAGAGAGAGCGAGAGGAGCACCGCCCCGCGTCGGAAGACGTCCGATCGAGCGACGAGCGACGCCGAGAGTCCCGTGCAAGCGGGCCGTGCGCTGCAGCTGGGCGCTCGAGCGCCGTGTTCGCGTTGCGCAGGTATAGCTAGCGACGCGCACTGGCAGGCGGGAGAGCCGCCGCGCCCGGCGAACGCTGCTGCTCGTCCGCCTTGCCCGGCCGGGAGAGGAAGACAAAAGCGGAGAGCGGACAAAGGGAGGTCGCGCGCTTCCTCTTTCTGCGTGCGCTGGGTTGAGTGTGTGCACTGAGTGCGACGCCGTGGGTGTGCTAAGCGGATCGAAGCAAGAGAAGGCGGGGATGCGAGGCGCAAACGCGGTTTGCGAAGGTCCCGATGCGATTCGGGTGGGTGCTTTTGCAGAGGGAGTGGACAGGGCAGAGTGATGGCAGGGACAGTGCTACAATGGAGAAGTGCTCTATACGTGCGCGGGCAGATTATGCGCGTGTGCGTCTACTCCTGCTTCTTGTCCTCCAGCGCCTTCTTCGCCTCGTCGCGACTCTGCTTCAGCCGCGCCTCGCTCTGACCCACCGCGCGCTCGAGCTCCTTGCTCTCCTCGTCGGTCAGCTTGAACCGCTTGACGAGCTGCGGGACGCGCTCGGGCGTGAGGAGGAGGTCGGGCGTCGACGAGGACGAGGCGGAGGAGGAGGCGTAGATCTCGTCCAGCTCTGGGAGGCCTTGAGCCGGAGCGAGGGCGAGCCGACAAGCGAACCGAGGTACTGCGTCGCCTTCCATGCTGCGCGCGGGTAAGGGTCAATGGGTGGAAGGGAAGCGAGGGTGGCGGCAGGAACGCACCCCGGAAGTGCGACCATGCGCGCCAGAGGACGTAGAAGAGGGGGAGGCTGTGGGAAACGAAGTCAGCATGCGTCAAAGGGCGGGAATGATGGAAACGGGCATACTTGGGGACGATGGGGATGATGGCGAACGGCCAGGTCAAGGGCGACAAGCTGCGCGCGTAGATCAGGGTCAGCAGCCCTTCCTGCTGGAGATGCGAGAGTGTACGCACATGAGGCAGCGGTACATTGCGCTGCGGTGATGGGGCTCGCGGTGGTCGAGCTGCTCCTGGAGAGGGGAGGCTCTCATCCTTGAGCAGCGAGGGCGGGTACAGGAGCTCGACCTGCAGGCGCGCACGTGCGTCAGCGAGTGCTCCGCGAGAGAGAGCAGGGAGAATGCACGCACGGATTCCCGCGACTGCTTGCCACTGGTGCCGAGTGCCTTCTCCGTAGTCGAGGGCGAGTCGGAGGAGGAGGACGACGAGGGGCGGAGTTTGGGTGCGAGGGCGGGGTCGATGGCCTTGAGGCCCACTCCTCGTACTCTATCCTGTCCATGAGGCGCTCGCCGGTGACCTGCGGGGGCAAAGTGGATCAGCACCGCCCCCTCCGCTTGAGCTGGGAGGGATGCACGCACGTAGGTCTTCTTCTTCCAGCCGCCGTCTGCCTTGCCGAGCCCCTCCCAGAGGTCTGCGGCTTGGACTGGGCCTTGCTGAGGTAGCGGGTGTGGGTGGGGACGTCGTGGGTGGTGGATGCGAGCGAGTTGCGGAGCGCGTGGACGAGGAAGCGGGGCGGGTCTCCCCCCTGCGGGCGCGAGAGCGGGAGGGCGAGGAGCCGCAGGTTGAGCGGGAGGGATGCGCGCATGGTCGAGTGGGTAGAGCGGGCGAGAGGGGCGCTGCACTGAGGCGCTGAGGGGACTTCGCCGTGAGCGCGCGCGGCCGCCGTCAGAGGCTGCGCGGAGGGCCCAGCCCCTCCCGAGGGCCGCCTGTCTCTCGGCTCTGTTTGCTCGCCCGCGCCTGCCCGCACAGCACCGCCTCCCAGTCCTTCTCTGCCAGCGTGCGCGCAGCCATGGACATGCCCGTAGGCACGTCTCACCCCTCGCTTCGCACCACCCGCGTCCCCCTCTTCCACCCGACTTGCTCCTCCGCGCTCCCATCCTCATCACTGCAGCTCGCTCCCCGCCCCGCACTCGCTCCGGAGCAGAGCATGCATCCTGACCCGTGCTCTCCCGCGCGCCTGCAGACCAGCCCGGCCCCGCACATGGGCACCAGCAGCAGCAGGGCGCCTCCAGTTCGAGGAGGACCTCCAGGACATCCCCCAGGCTCTCGCTGCCTACGACGACGTGCGCGACCGTCCCTCTCCCTGCTTGCCCTTCGGAACGCGCACTGACGCGCTCCGGCTTCCCGCACCGCGCAGCCCAACCGCGCCGGCGCCGTCCCCGGAGCAGGCGCAGGTCCCCAGCCCCACATCGCGACGTTCCCCTCGGTCTTGAACCCCGCGCCCGACGTCCCCGTCCAGTTCGCGCCCGCGCCCGGCCTCCCCGTCAACGCCCCGCCGCACATGCTCCCGCCCCTCCAGCAGCCCCTCAACCCCGACGGCTCCCAGCCCCCGCCCAAGCGCCCGCGCGGCCGCCCGCGCAAGGTCCCCGGAACGGAGAACCGCACGCCCGGCACCCCCGCTGCAGAGGCGAGCGGGCGTGGCAGGCCCAAGGCGCGCGGGCGGGGCAGGGGCAGGGGCCGCGGGCGCGGGCGCGGCGGAAGCGCGCGAGGGTTTCCAGCGACGATGAAGACTATGCGGCGGACTTGACGAGCGACACGGACGCCGAGGGCGAGGACGACGACGCGCGCAAGAGCGTCGACTTGAACCAGGAGGTCGACGACGACGTGAGTTGCGCCCGCAGCGCTTCCTCTCGGCTCGGCGCGCTTCTCTCGCGCGCTCGTACTGACCGGTAGCTCGATCTGTGACCGACTAGTTCGGCGAGGGCAAGATCGGCCCGATGACCAAGTTCGGGCGCAAGATCTCCAAGCCCAAGTCGTTCGTCCCGACCAACAAGCCGACGAGTGCGTCACGCGCCTTCTTTCTCCCCTTCACTTCAACTGATCCTCTCACGTATCCTTGCAGTCCAACGGAAGAAGCGCGCGCCCGTCGTCGTCAACCTCGACGCGAACCTCGTGCGCTCCGCTTGCCCCGCTAAAGCGCGTCGAACGCGTCCGCTCACTCTCCATACCCTTCATGCTCGCTCCAGATGTGCGAGGTGTGCCACCAGGGCCACTCTCCGCCCGAGAACCGCGTACGTTGCCCGTCCCCCGCTCCTCCAGCATTCCCGCTTCTCCCGCCCATCCGCTCACCCTCTCTCCCGCACACAGCTCGTCATCTGCGAAGCCTGCAACAAGGGCTGGCACCAGCTGTGCTCGGTCCCGATTATCGAGGCCTCGGTGGTCGACTCGGTCCTGCCGTGGTTCTGCGCCGGCTGCGACGCCAAGATCGCCGCGACCAAGGCCGCGCTCGACGTCTCGACCGGCGAATGGACGACGGGCCAGGGCGAGGACAAGGGCGCGGGGAAGGAGGATGAGGCGCAAGCGGACTATGCGGACGAGGTCAAGAAGGAGTGGCTTGAGGGGCTGCCGCTGCATACCCTCGTGGGATACGTGCTGAGCATCGAGAAGAGTGCGTTCTCTCTCCTCCTTCCTCCTCCCTGACGATGCCGTCGACTGACTCGCTTCACCCCCGCGCCTCCCTCTTTCACCCCACCCCGTCTTTGGCCGCCTTCCTCCCTTTCCCTCCTACTCCGCGCCTGTGCCCTACGCGCTGCAGCCTTCGCCCCGCAACTCGCCGCAACGACCGGCTCGTCGACCTCTCTCCCGATCTGGCCGCTCGCTCCCCGCCTCGCTCGAGGAGGCGAAGCAGACGCGCCTGCGCGAGGCCGCCGAGCGCGAAGCCGCGCTCGAGCGGCAGGCCGAGGAGCTCGCTGCGGCCGTTGCTGCCGCCGCTGCGAGCGCCAGCGCCGCGACGAGCGAGGCGGGGACGCCGCTCTCGTTTGACCCGCTGCCGGGCGACGCGCCCGCGCGGACTGCCGCGAGCCGCCGTGCCGAGGTCGAGGCTGCGGCCGCGGCGGCGATGCAGGCGGCGCAGCAGCCGCAGGCGGGGCCGTCCGGCTCGCAGCAGGGCTACTCGCCCGCGCCTCAGCAGCAGCAGCAGCAGCAGGCGCAGATCCCCGTCCAGCAGCACGCGCAGCGCAACGCAGTCCCGGCGTTCCTCCGCCAGCCGTTCCAGACCGTCCCCGCCCTGGGCGACGGCTCGGCGAGCCCGCAGGCGTCCGCCTCGCAGGGCGCGTACTCGCCCTCGCCCGCCGGCTCTGCGGGGGACATCCCCGTCGGGGCAGCGCAACATGCGCGCTACGCCGCCTATGCGCCCCAGCCCGCCGTGAGCGCATACGGCGCATACGGCGCGTACGGCGCCCCGCAGGCGCACGCGCCGGGCGCGTACGGCGGCTTGCCCGTCTATGGCGGCGCGGGCGGCGCGAACGGCCAGGCGGCGATCCAGCCGGGCTTGGAGGCGTTTGGCGCGCCGGGCGCGGGCGCGGGCGCGCAGGGCGGCGGCGTCGGGATGGGGAGGGACGTTTCGAGCGGCGGGCAGTGAGTGAGCGCGCGCTCGAACGGGCGTGAAAAGGCGCGCGGCGAGGCGGCGCCGGTGGGCTTTGCTTGGGTTCTGTCTCGTTCATCTTTCTTTCCTCTCTCTCTCTCTGTGCGATAGTTTGGCTTCGTGGGGGTGCGGCGGCGCTTGCGACGTAGGAATGGAGGCGGCGGCATGAGGAGGAGCTGTGGGGATGAACCGCTGCAAATACCCTGTTCTTGATTCACGGGGCGCGTCCTACGAGTGAGCTCGTGAGGAACCGCAGCCCACCCGAGCGAAAGAGGGACGCTGCGGGTCTCATCGCCCTGAAGCGGCGAGGAGGCGAGGCGAGGTTGGGTTCGCGCTGTTCCCGCTTGCTCGTCGCTGCGTGCGCGCTCCTGCTGCCCTCGTCCGACTCGTAGAGCCTCGCCTGTACGCGCGCACCCGCCCTCGCGCGCGTCCCTGCCTCGGTTTGGCGCTCGTCCTCCTCGAGGCGCGAACGCCCGCTCGCCGCGCAACACACCGCCAGGGCGTATGAACGGGTCGGACTGGCCCGAAGGGAACGCTGTGCACGTGCGTATCTGCCCTCTTCCAGCCCACACGAGCGGTACGAAGGGCGACAACTGACCTCGTCGCCTCGTCCCCCCTCTTCACGGCCCTGTCCTGCCTTGCTCCGTCCTCCTGTCACGCCTGAACACGCGCAACACGACGAATACAGAACAACTCGACGCTTGACCTCACCAACGAAGAGCCCGACGACCCCTACCGCCCCTCCAACTCGTCCGCTCACCGCCTCCCTCCGCACGAGCAGCACCACCCGAATCAGGGCGGCCCCGTCTACAACCCTCCGACTCACGTCAATCACCCCACCTTCCCGCACGCCGTTCCCCAGCTTGCAGGCCGCCAGGGCTACACCCCGACGAGCATCGCTCAGCAGTACAGCCCGTCGCACCAGACCCACTCGTACGCCGCGAAGCGCCCGCCACTCTACGATCAGAGCATCCGCTTCGCCGCGACGGGACGCGGGCCGCAGTTCGGTGCTCAGAACCACTCGTCGCGCGACCGCTTCCCGCAGCAGCACCAGCAGCAGGCCCCCTCCCCCTTCGACCACGCCGTTGCCTCGACCCCCTCGCTCTTCCTCCCGCGACAGACAAAGGTCAGTAGCGGCCCGGCCGGCGCGTACCCGTCTTTCCAGTCGCGACACGCCGGACACGCGCCTGCGATCGCTCCCTACCCCTCTCCCTCCGCCCCCCCGTACAGCCAGCCCGGCCAGTACGCCCCGCGGCCCCCGCACCCTCCTCCACACCCGCATTCGCACTCGCAGCCGCGCCCGTACTACCAACCGCAGCAGCAGCACCAGCGTCAGCCTCCCCATCCCCCTCCCCCTCCGCCTGCTCAGCAGCAGCACGCCCCTTCCCCACTCAGCAGTCGCAGCATCAACCCGCGTCGCCTCCCGCTCGCAAGCGCGTCCTCCCGCCCGGCTTCAACCCCACGCCCGAGCCCGAGCAGCCGCACCAGCCGCAGGCGCACCACCCCGCCGCCGACGTCGACCTTACCCGCGAGCACTCGCCGTTCGCACCGCTTCACGACCAGGACGACATGCAGCCGAGAAGGCGGGATCCCGTCCCGTTCGCCCCGCGGGATCCAGAGCAGGACCGCGCGCGCTCATCCCGCGACGCAGCCGTCCAGTACCGCGCTGGCGGCGCGGATGGCAGAGCAGCAACTTTGATGACGACGACGACGGCGGCGCGCCGCCGCCCGCCGGCTCGTCCGCGAGGAAGGGCGGCGCGGCGGGCAAGGCGAGGGCCGAGTTCTCCGGCGCGACGAAGATTCAGGTGAAGGGCGGGGAAGGCGAAGGAGGGGGAGGGTGACTTACACAGGCGGCGAGGTGGCCGCAATGGCGAAACTTAGCTTCAAGAAGCTGGGCCGTGCGTCTCTTCCTCCCCCGTACGCTCCTGTTGCGCCCCTGCTCACTCGCCCCCATCGCCACCCGCTCGCAGATTCGACCGCGCCGACCGCCGTCTCCTCCGCCGCGTTCCACGGCCCGTCCCCTTCACACACGAGCAACGCCGCCGCAGGCCCGTCCCGCGCGCGCATCATCGAGCAGGACGACCCGGCGACGGCGCAGGAGATGGCGGGCGCGGCGCGCCGACAGCAAGTCGCGGCGAAGGCGGCGGGCGCGAAGAAGGCGAACGGCGCCGGCGGCGCGCGGGGCGGGAAGAAGGGCAAGAAGAAGGAGACGGAGGTGCTCGAGCTCTCGAGCGGCGAGGACGACGACGAGGACGAGATCGAGGACGCGGACGGCGCGTCGGGTGAGGGCGAGGGGTCCGGCTCGGGAGCGGGCGCGGGCGCGAGGGGCGCGCCGCCCGTCATGTCGATCAAGGGCAGGGCGGCGCAGGCGCAGGCGCAGCAGCTCGTCGAGCCCAGCTCGGAGGACGAGCTCGCGATCCGGTCGGACCCGAGGCGGCACGCGCAGCGCGAGAAGGAGCGCCGCGCGTCCGCGGTCGCCGAGGACCACGTCCCCGGCGGACTCGTGTTCCAGCGGAAGGCTGCGTACGAGGCGATAGACGCGAAGGCCAAGACGTCCGTTGCGGGCAGTCTGAAGGGCAAGGTGCGTCTCCCCTTCTCGTCTGCACTTCGAAGGAGATTCGAGCTCACGCACAGCCCGACACCCGCAGACCAAGCCGCGCACCGACGGCGGCCCGACCGACGGCGGCGAGTACGACGCGCCTGCGCCGCCGCGCAAGATCCCGCGAGCCGCGGCGGAGGCCGTCGCGAACGGCAATGCCAAGGCGAATGGCAAGGGCAAGAGCAAGGCGGTCGACAACCTCAGCGCCTTGGGCGGCGTCTATGCGGTTCCGATCGAGGCGTACCTCGTCTCGCGCCGCAGAATCCTCAGCGACTACGCCTCGAACAAGATCACCCTCACCCTGAACAACCGCGGCAACTACAGGACGCACAACCTCACGATCCGCCGCAGTGCGCGAGGAGGCGAACCGGTGTCGGAACACGAGATCAAGGCGAGCGACGTCCGCGCCGTGAACTACTGGGATGCCCTCAGCCCGGATACGATCCCGTTCATCGAGCTGAAGATGGACCTCTCCAAACCGAACGGGAAGAAGCTCTACAACGCCATTTCGAACGAGGTCGAACTCGTCGGTACGTCGCTTTTCCTCCCTCGCGCAACGTTGCCTGACTTTCCTTCCCGCAGCCGACATCGACCAGACGATCATTCTCCCTTTCGCCGAAAAGCCGTCGTCCCACTGGAAGGAGACCCCGAGAACGCATGTCGACATGATCTTCAACACCTGCGTTTTGGGCTGGAACGGCACGGAGGTGCCGTGCGTCGTCGTTCCTGGCCTTCTATCCCTCACCACGCTCACTCGACTGTCTCGCAGGTCGGTGAGGGCGAAGACCCTCAAGGAGATCTACGACAAATGCAAAGCCGAAGCCGACGATGTCGCGCAACTCGCCCTGGACCGCAAGACCAAGAGCAAGAAGCGCGAGTCGAACCAGCCGACACTCAGGCACGCTCTCCGCTCATCTGATCCCCTCAGCCGTCCGTGCTGACGTTTCGCACGCGCAGCTTTGCCACCGTCCCCGGGTCCCGCGTTCAGGCGGACGACACCGGCAATCTCGTCACGCTTGCCCCGTCCGGCACCGCGCCCCGGCGCAGCAGCCGCCCTTCGATGTCGGCTTTCGCGAGCGAGTCGCGGCAGGACGCCGCGGCGCCACCGCACGCGTACAAGTCGCCGTCGCCGCAGCCGTACGCACCGGACGAAGTGTGCGTTCGTTTTCTCCCTTTCGACCCATCAGGTTGATCTGACCAACCCTCTCGCGCGCAGCGTCCTCGAGTACCCGCTCGGCGAGCCCGGCGCCGTGTCGGTCACCTGGGCGGATACGAGACGCCTCCGGGATGAGGAGTTCCTCAACGACACGCTCATCGAGTTCGGCCTCAAGTACGCTCGCGTCGGACCCCTCTCTCTACTGCACCTGCTGACATGCTCGCGCGTGCGCAGGCGGATCATGAAGGGCATCGAGGAGCGCGACGCCAGTCTCCCCGAGGGCGAGAAGCTCGCGCCGCAGATTCACATCTTCAACTCGTTCTTTTACAAGCAGTTCTCGTCGAAGAAGGACAAGAAGGCCAAGCTCGACCCGTACAACCTCGTCGAGAAGTGGACGAAGCGTGTCAACCTCTTCGAGAAGAAGTACATTGTCGTCCCGATCAACGAGTAGTACGGCCGCCTTCCCCTCCCTGGCCTTGCTCGCGCTTTCTGAAGCTCACTCGTACCGCACAGCATGCACTGGTACCTCGCCATCATCGTCAACCCCGCCGCGATCCTCAAGCCTCCTCCCGCGCCTCCTCCCCCCGCCGAGCCGCGCAAGTCCGGCCGCAAACGGCAGAGCACGACCGACAGCGACTTCATCTCGTACGGCAGTCCGACCGGCAGCCCCGAGATAGTCAGCAAGCACTTCTCGGGCGCGGGCCGCAGCCTCCGCGAGGACGCCGCGGAGCAGCGCGCCGAGGAGGACGAGCAGGCGGCGCAGGACGAGCAGGAGGAGAGGGAGGTGCAGGACAAGGTCCAGCGCGAGCTGCGCGCGCAGGAGGCGCGACACGAGGAGGAGGACAGCGTCCGCGCCGAGGTTGAGCGCGTGAAGGTGCAGAGGCGCGAGCGCGCGCCTACGCCGAGGCCGGCCGCCGTCGAGCAGATGCAGATCGACAGTGACGACGAGGCGACGGCGCCGCTCGGCGGCGGCAAGCGGGCGGACGATGCGCCCGCTGCCGAGGAGGACGACGACATGCTCGCTTCGTCGGAGAGCCCGCCGCCCGCAGCGCAGCCGTCGCACTCCAACGACGCGCGGCTCTCGTCTGTCGACGCGATGGACGAGGACGATGACGATGAGGTCACGCGCGTGCGGCCTGAGGTCGAGGGCGGCGGGCCGCGCAAGTCCGTCGCCGCGGCCAGCCAGGGCAAGCACACGCGCTTCGATAACAACGACGCCAACCCCGCCGAGGACGCGGTCATCGTCGACTCGGACGACCCGTCGCAGTCGTCGCAGCCCTCGCCGCCGTTGCCTGCGAAGCAGGGCGAGCCGCGGCAGCGTCTCCGGCGCGGGTCGAAGAAGGACGAGCCGGCGCCTGCGTCCATCAACCAGGCGATCAACCTCGCCGACGACGATGACGACGAGGAGGACAGCTTGCCCCCGCCCGAGACGCTCGGCCCCGCTGCGGCGGCGGCGTCCGCGCCGATGGAGAAGGGCGCGTCGACGACATCGACCTCGACGAGCGCATCTTCCGCGACGACCGCGACCGCGACTGCGACGTCCGTCGAGCCGTCCTCCGCGCCCCGCCGCCGCAGACGAAGTACGGCTCGTCGTCATCCCGTACGCGCAAGTCCGTCGCGCCGATGGCGTTCGCGCCGATGGACCCGGAGCCGGGCAGACAGGAGGAGCTCGCGCGTCAGCGCGAGGAGGAGGAGGCGCAGCGCGCGCGCGACGGAGAGGATTCGACCGGCGCTGAGGGAGTGCAGGGCAAAGGCGGCGGCGTCGACGAGTACGCTTCCTCGCTCGTTCGCGCTCCGCATCAAGCTGATGACTTGCGCCTCTTCCGTGTGCAGCTGCTGGGTATTGACGTTTGACTCGCTCGGTCCCGCCCACGCCCCCGTCGCGACCCGTCTCAAGGAGTACCTCGGCCGCGAGGCCGAATCCAAGCTGGGAATCCCCGTGAGAAGACTTCGTGGGAGCAATCGCCGCACACTAAGGTGGACGTGCGTCCCTGTTTTCCCCTTTCCTCTTGAACGCACCGCTGACGAGACACTCGCTTGTCGCGCACAGGTCCCCTTGCAGCCCAACTCGTGCGACTGTGGCCTCTACCTCCTTCACTTCGTCGAGACGTTCTTCAAGAATCCGGTGCATTACCTCAACGTGATCGTCGCCGCCTCTGGGCGCAAAACGCCGAGGTCCGACAAGGGGAAGGAGCAGGCGCAGGCCGAGGCGTCGCAGACCTGGGGCGGTGAGGACGCCAAGCAGAAGCGCAAGGCGATGCGCGACGACGTCCAGGCGCTCATTGCGGACTACCAGGCCAAGATCGGCCCGCTCCGCGAGAAGGAGGCGCAGGAGCGGGCGGAGCGCAAGAAGCAGCGCCGTCTCGAGCGGGAGCAGAAGGCCGACGCCGAGGCGGCGCAGCGCGCGGACGGCTACGAGGCCGAGGAGCGCCAGCGCCTCGAAGCGCCCGGCCCCGTGGCCGAGCAGCCTGCCGCGCCCGAGCAGCCCGCCGCGCCCGCCGCGCCCGCCGCCGACACCGAGACGTGTTTCCCGCCGCCCGCCGAGGAGACGCGCCCTGTGTCCCCGCCTCCCGCCGCGCAGGCGCCCGCCGAGCAGCAGCTCGTGCCGGCGACGCCTCCCCGCGCGGCGTCGAAGCGCAATCGCGGCGGGAAGGCCAACAAGGAGGTCGAGACGGTCGAGCTCAGCGACGGCGAGTCGTCCACGATGGGCTCGCCGGTCAAGGCGCAGCCTGCGCTGGCTGTCGCGAGCACGACGCCGACCGCACCCGCGCCGTCACAGCCGCTCGCCCCGACCCCGCTCCCGCAGGAGGCGCCCGGGCGGACGAAGGCGAAGCCGCAGCGGCAGCGAGCGGTGTACAGCTCGGGCGTCTCCCGCAACGGCGACTGGCGCGGTCGCGAACGTGTACGAGCAACCTGCACACGCGACGTGCTCGCACGCCTCGCAGAACCCGCAGAAGCCGTTCACCCTCGCAACGACCCCGACGCGTGCGACCGCGGCCGCCGTAGCCGCCTCGAAGCCGGCTCCAGCTCATGCGCACCAGGACGAGACGCAGTCGCTCGACTCGGGCGTGATCGACGACGCGTCGCCCGGACCGCCGCGCAAGAGGGCCAAGATGAGCCACGGCGACAAGCCCAGCGGGCTCATCGCCGCTTTGGGCCCGTCCCCGCTGCCCGGCGGCATCGAGTCGTACGAGAGCAGCGACGACGAGGGCGGCCAGGGCGAGGGCGAGGGCGAGGGCGGGGCGGCCATCTCGCAAGAGCTCTTCGCGCCGGAGCGCGAGGACCAGCCGCCCCCGTCAGCGCAGGCGCAGGCGCCGATTCCGTCGATGGGCAGGGTAGTGCGGCCGAAGTCGAACGCGACGGAGACGCTCACGATCGACTGAGGCGCGGGGGGGCGAGGAGCGAGGCGGAGGGGAGGGAGGGGACGCTTTTTCTCGATGCTCCGCCTGTGTAGTCGGCGGAGTCGGTTGTTGTAGCTCTGAGTGTACCCGCTTCCCAGTCTCGCCCGCATCCTTGCAGCTACTGCGAGAGAAGGAAAAGGCTCGGGACGCGCCGGCGCTGCCCCCTGACCACGCTCCGCCGCGCCGCCCTCCCCTCCTCCCCCTCTTCCCTCGTCCCGCCCAGCAGACTACAGGATGTTCGCCGCTACTCGCTCCACCTTTTCGAAGCGTGCCTTCTCGACGTCGGCGCGCAACAACACCCGCGTCGCCGTCCTTGGCGCCGCCGGCAAGTCCCTCGTCCTCCCCTCGCTGTTCCTCCCGGCGCGATCCTCGCAACCCGAGGCGGTACAGGCAGTACTAACACCTTCGTGCGTTGACAGGTGGTATCGGCCAGCCGCTCTCGCTCCTCCTCAAGCTCAACCCGCTCGTCTCGCACCTCTCGCTGTACGACATCCGCCTCGCCGCCGGTGTCGCGGCCGATGTCGACCACTGCAACACCCCAAGCAAGGTCAGCCGTGCTCCCACCTCCCGTCTCTCCCGTCCTCAGCCCGTGCCATCCCGCCGGCGTTGCACGCACCCGAGATCGCCGGATCAGCTTGCCCGCGGTCCACCCCGACCTGCGCGGCTTTCGCGTTCAAGCGCGTTCATTTGCGGGGGGCGGGCGTCTGCGATGACGCGGAGGCACCGTGAAGGGCTGCGCAGCTTTCCGCCGCCTGCGTTCGCATGCCGGGCGCAAACCGAGGGTTGAGGCAGGACGTCGCCGGCATGTTGGACGACGAGTTGCTCTTGCCCGACGTGCAGGCCACGGGCTTCCTGCGCATAACAGGCTTATATTCAGCGCGGGTGACCATCGTCGACCGTCCCGCGCAGCGTACTGACCCTCGCGCGCTTCCCCTCCCTCCCGCAGTGCGTCGGCTACGGCCCGGAGAACGGTGGCCTCGAGAAGTCGCTCGAGAATGCCGACATCATCATCATCCCCGCTGGCATGCCCCGCAAGCCCGGTATGACCCGTGACGACCTCTTCAACGTGCGTTCGCCCCGACCCCCTCCCCCACCTCGCCCCCTTGTTCACTTGTCTCTCCCACCGCAGGCGAACGCGTCGATCGTCCGCGACCTCGCCCAGGCCGCCGCCAAGGTTGCCCCGAAGGCCCGCATCGGCATCATCGCCAACCCGGTCAACTCGACCGTCCCCATCGTCGCCGAGGTCTTCAAGAAGGCTGGCGTCTACGACCCGAAGCGCCTCTTCGGTGTCACCACCCTCGACATTGTCCGTGCCTCGGCCTTCCTCTCGGGGATTGCCGGCACCGCCCCCAAGGACACCAACGTCCCGGTCGTCGGCGGCCACTCGGGCCCGACCATCGTCCCGCTCCTCTCGCAGCTCCCGGCTGGCAAGAAGGTTGTCGAGGAGGGCGGCGACAAGCTCGCTGCGCTCGTCAAGCGCATCCAGTTCGGCGGTGATGAGGTCGTCAAGGCCAAGGACGGCGCGGGCTCGGCCACCCTCTCGATGGCTTACGGTGCGCGGCGCTCTCTCAACTCCTCCCTCTGCACACACTCATGCCTCCGAACCCTGCAGCCGGTGCCGAGTTCACCGACGCGATCCTCCGCGCCATCAACGGCGAGAAGAACGTCACCCTTTGCACCGTATGTTTCCCTCCGCGCCTGCCCTTCCTGTCGGCGTACTACCTCGTCCATCCGCTGCCGACGCTCGCGTTCGTACTGTGAACACGCGCATCCGTACTGACGCAGAACACTCCCCGCGCAGTACGTCGAGTCGCCGCTCTACAAGGACCAGGGCGTCGACTTCTTCTCCTCGCCGGTCACCCTCTCGTCGGAGGGCACCGTCGCCGAGATCCACCCGGTCGGCGAGCTCCACGCCACTGAGCAGAAGCTCCTCGAGGCGTGCCTCCCCGACCTCAAGAAGAACATCGACGCTGGTGTCAAGTTCATTAAGGCGTAGACAGCTAGAAAAGCCCCGTTTCCTCGCTTTTGCGTCCTCGTAGTCCCTCCCCTGCTTCCTTTGACCAAAACGAACCAGTTCGCAGTATTCTTGGCCTCGGCGAGGAGGAAGGCGAAAGCGACTTGCACAGCTACGAAGGGGAGTCTACGGCGGCGAGAACGCGCGTGACGTCTTCTGAAGGCGGCGGATCTCGTCGCGCTTGTTCTGCGGAAGTGCATGCGTCAGCGAGAGCGCAAGAGCAGGGGATCAGCACGCACCGAGGCGATGAGCTTGACGTTGCCGAGGACGCTCTCCTCGACCTGCGCCTTGGTCAGCTCGGCGTTGAGTGACGTCCACGCGCGGTCGTACAGCGCGAGCTGGCTGTCGATGGTCTCGAGGAGGTTCTCGGCGGTCTCACTGCGCGCAGGGTGAACGAGACGTCAGTACGGAGAGGAGCGGGAGAAGGAACACCACGCACGGGTCCATCGCGTCCTCGAGCGCATCGCGCAGCTCCTCGGGCAGTACATCGAGCCCCTCCGTGTTGTTGACATCGCCGAGTTGCCCCATCAGCTCCTCGAGGTTGTCGAGGCGAAACGCGCGTGGGACGGCCGGCGGGAGGAAATACCGGAGCGACGACTTGAGCCGGATGCCGCCCCGGTCGACGACCGAGTGCTTCGACGCCTTGGTCGGACGCGTGGAGCCGCCGCGGCTGGACGAGCGCGAGGTCGCGCTCGAGGCGTCCGAGCCTGACTCCTCGTCGTCGCGCGCGCGCTTCTTCCCCTTGGCGCCCTTCCTCCCGCCTCCCTTCCTCCCCTTCTTCGAGCTCGTGCTGACGGAATCGTCGTCCTCGTCCTCGTCATCGTCTTCCTCGTCGTCCTCGTCCTCGTCGAGATCTTCCTCCGAGGACTCCTCCTCGACGGCGAGGTCCTCGACATATTCGTCCTCTTCATCCTCGGAATCGTCCTCGGACTCCTGTACCACGACCTTCTTCGCCGCGACACGGCGCCCCGCCTCGCCCGCAGCCTTCGTCGCGCGCTTCGCCGGCGGCGCGGCCAGCTCGCCCTGGTCCTCGTTCGCCGTTGCTGCGGGGTTCTTCCGCGGACGGCCGCGCTTCTTCGGCGCAGTGGAGGGGAGGTCCGTCGCGACGGCGGAGGGAGCGCCGCCTGCGCGGTGCGCGGACGTGCTGGGCCCGGGGCCTGCGAGCGCGCCTGCGCTTGCGGCGCGCGGCGAGGAGGGGTAGGCGGCGGAGAAGTGTTGGGCTGGAGGAGTGGGGAGAGCGTAGTCGTTGGGTGAGCTCATGGTCGGCACGGACGCAAGGGGCGCGGGAGTGAGCGGAAGAGGTGGGGCTGCGAGCGAGGGGCGAAGTCAGCGGGGCGCTTCGCATCAGAGGAGCAACGCGCCCGCTCACGAAAGGAATCGCAGTCCAGTATGGTCCTCAGGTGGTCGAGCCGTCCTCTCAGCGCGCGTGGCCGTTGCAACTCGGGCTCGAAGGAGGAGGTGCTGATGAAGAGGAGCGGGCGAGGGAGACCGTGGGCGGAAGGGTCGACTCGCGCAGCTCGTTGCTGCAGCTTTGTACGCAGACTCTACCCAGCTGAACGGCCGCAAGAGCTGGAGGGCGAGGTGTAGTGAAGCGCGAGAACGGAACCGTCTCTCTTCGCCTCCTCCTCACGACCGACCCCGCTCAGACTGTGGTCTACGGCTACGGGAATGACCGGAATGGCGCTATAGTTGTGCTACACACTCCCTGCGCTTCCCGCTTTGCTGCATCGCGTCCCGCTTGTCTGGTATACCCTGCTCGTCCTTCGCGTGCGGCATCCCTGACGCGCGTCCAAGCGCTGGGATCCACCTGTGCAGCGACTGCAAGAGAGAAGGGAAAGGCTCGGGACGCGCCGCTGCCCCCTGGCCACGCCCCGCCCCGCCGCCCTCCCCTCCTCCCCCTCTTCCCTCGTCCCTCCCAGCAGACTACAGGATGTTCGCCGCTACTCGCTCCACCTTCTCGAAGCGTGCCTTCTCGACGTCGGCGCGCAAGAACACGCACGTCGCCGTCCTTGGCGCTGCCGGCAAGTCCCTCGTCCTCCCCTCGCTCTTCCTCCCAGCCCGCTCCTCGCCCTCCGGGGCGGCACAGGCAGCACTGACGCCCTCGTGCTTCGACAGGTGACATTGGCCAGTCGCTTTCGCTCCTCCTCGAGCGCAACACGCTCGTCTCGCACCTGTCCCGCCGCAGCACCCTCGCCTAGCACCTCTTCCGCCGCCCGCCTTCCCCTCCTCGCCCTCCCACCAGCTCCCCTCCGCACCGGAAGCCGGTCATCACCCCCGCAACGCCCTTCCGCCCTCACATGCCGCGCTTTCGTCGCCCACCGCTCACAACAAGCATGACGCTGTACCGCCGGCGACGCGCGAGCCAGAAGCGGTTCGACATGCTGGAAACGGCGCGCGGAATGCTTGCGCTCACACACGTGGAGATGGTGTTCAATGCGAGGGCGGGCGTGCGCCCGAGGAAGACGCGAGGATGGGCGCTAGGGAGACGAGTGGAGGGAGTGGATTGCCGAGTCGAGGGTCAGGTGGCGAGGGAACTGGCGAGGGACGCGGTGTGTTGCTTTCCCCCGCCTTCCTTCGTGGTTGCGTGCTGACCGCGTTCCGTGCACAGCTCCGCAACCCTCCAGAGATGCACCAGCAAACGCGCGAGGCGAAGAAGAAGCGCGCGCGCGGCGATGGGTCCAGCGGGCGAGAAGGCGGAAGGCGAAGTCGTTGCCGATGCGCTCTCTGCAGTATGCTCTCGAGCATGGACGGAGTAACAACGCGAAGGCGGCACGAGCTCTACAGAAACAGCTAACGAGGAGGGTAATCGGGGGGTCTACGCGACGGAGGTAGCGGGGATTGTGCCGTGGATGCTGTAGTCCCAGGAGAAGGGAATGTTCACGCGATCAAGGATCGCGGTGATGCGCTGCACAACGTCGCCGCCCTCGGAAAAGTCATCTGCGCCGCACTGCAAGCAGAAACGGAGCGGGCGCTGCCGAGCGGCTCGCCGCTGGAGTCGGGGCTCGACGGCTTCGAACAGCCCCATGATGCGCTCGGGGTTGGGCACCTCCGACCGGTAGTTCCACTCGAGGTACTCGAGGCGAGGCGGCGGGTTGACGAGCATTTCGCCCAGGTCGACGAGGACATCCGTGATGGAGAGCTTGCGGAGGGACTTGAGCGACCTGACCATCGGCTCCACCCAGGACCCGTCGAACCCCGCCACTTCGCGCACGTCCAGGTAGATCGAGAGGCGCAGTTCGGTAAGGCTGGTGCAAGCCTGCAGGGCCGTTGTCGTCGTCACAGGATCGAGTATAATTTCGGCGTAGACCCAGAGCGCCCGCAGCGTTGAGGAGGCGAGGTGGAGGAGGTGATTGAACCCGACGGTGGTGGAGAGTAGTATGTGGAGGGTATCGATGGAGGAAGTGGGGTAGGCGGGAGGAGCGAAGTCGGTGCCGCACTCGTCGTGGCGTGTGCAAATGGAGTACTTGAGGCGTCGAAGGCTCGGCTTGGCCGCCATGTGGAAGACCTCGGGGGAAGAGAAGGTGTCCTCGGAATCCGCCCTTCCGCGCTCGTCGCTCCAGTCCTGCAGGACAAGCGTCTCGAGCGGGAGTGACTCGACGGCGCCGATGAGGGCTGCGTGGCTCGAGCGCATGATCGTAGCGCACTTGAGGTGCCGCAGCTGCTTGCACGACCGGATCGCCAGGACGAGGCTCGACGAAAAATCCTCGGCGACGTCCTGCCAAACCTCGCGTTGCTTGATGTCCGCGACGCCGTCGATGTCCATGCAGGCCGAGCGCGCGAACTCGGCGAGGTCTGAGCGTTCCTTGACGACGCGCAGGAACGCCTCGCACTGCTCGGGTTCGCGAAAGTGGATCGAGCGGAACAGCAGTCGCTGTGCCGGCTCGCGCCAGCTGCGACAGACGAGCGCGGCTGCCCAGAGCGACTCGCTGGACGACGTATTCAGCCACATTACGCCAGATTCGTCCTCCCATTCGGCGTCGCCTCGTGCGCAGTGATCGAACACCTTGCCAAGTAGCTCGGGAGGAAGGCGGGTCGCGATGGGGGGACGCGGGGACGGTGGGGTCATGTCGCCGTGCAGCTCTGGTATCTTGACGCTGGCGATACTGCACTGCGTGCGCGCGAGAATCAGCAAGGCGAGATAGACGAGCGTGGAGGGGTGCGAGCGGGAGGACGAAGCGGAGATGCAACGGTGTGAAGACGTACGGGAGACTTTGCGAGGTCGATCAGACGGTCCTGAGTCGTCCTGAAGGGCACGAAGACGGTTCGAGCGGAGCAGCGCGATGTGGACGAGGACAAGGGGGAAGACGAGGAGGTCCCCCTCCTCCAGCTTCCTCGACCTCGTCTGGACAGGCTGTGCGAGAGTGGAGAGCCTCGGGTTGATCCTCTCGAGTCGCTCATGGAGCGACCGCTGCTCCCGCTCGATGCTCGCTCGTCCTCCCCCCGATTTCCTCGTCAAGCTGATGAAGCTATGCTCCCCGCTTCTCGCGCTTTCTGGCCTCTGAAGCCTGATGCGGGCTCATGTACGCTCTAAACGGTGGCCGTGCGCCGTTGACCGGCGTCGAAGTATGTGATGCTGAGGCTGCAGGTCCGTCCCGCACGTCCTACCCTCCCCGTCGACTCGCACGGCGCGCTGACCGAAGTTCTCTGCAACAGCTACTGCCCTGTACTTGCCCCTTGACCTCCATCTTTAGCCCCGCCAGCCCTCACGAGCGTGCGTCTTGCTCATCTCTCTCCACCGCTCACTTGTCCGCCTCCCTTCGCCGTCCTCCGTCACAGAAGAGGCTGTTACGGGCACTCCGCCTTTCACGATACTCTCGAAACATGCTCAAACCGCGCACAGCACGCAGCGCGGATCATCTACTGTCGACCACGGCACACTCGGCTTGCATCGCGTCTTCCTGGAGGACAGCGTCCCGCGCTGCGGCTGCACTCGCCTGCTCGTCCCGCTTCTGCCGCCCACCTGTTCCGCTCATCGACGGTGTTCGCGAGCTGGTCTGCATAACGCGCCGCCCGCCGTTCTTCGGCGCACCGTCTGCCTCAAGTGCGCCCCCGACTCGCTCGCCTCGCCCCGCTCCCTCTGCCTCTCCGCATGCGCCTACCTGTACTCGCCGCATCACTCAACAGTCCAGCGACGTGGACAGACCCCAGCATTCCAACACGCGACATTACCAAGTCACGTGCCCTTTTCTCGGCGAGCCGTCTCTCCCCCACATCCCGGCGACGACGAGGACTTTCCTGGCTCTCGCTCCCCCAAGTCACCCCGCCAGCACCGCTAACCATGCTGAGGACCGCTCGCTCGCTGCCTGCTCGCGCACAGCCGCTGCTGCGGCGCCCTCTCACCCTCGCCGCCTCGCGCCCCCACCTTGCACGGCAGGACCTCCTCGCACCTCGTCCAGCGGCTTACCGGGCAAATCTGCATGGTGGGCGGCGTGCTCACAACGACAGGCGCACGTTGAGCACGACTGCACGCGCGTCGGGGCAGCTCAAGCCGTTCGTGCTCGCTGACATTGGCGAGGGGATCACCGAGTGCGAGATCGTGAAGTGGTGCGTTCGCGGTCTCCTTCCTTCATGGTGGACCCCTGCTACACCACACTAGCTTCCTTTTTCACCGACGGGAAGCGAGGGGGGCGAAGCAGACCGTACCGACCCTCGCGCCTCCCGCTCGCAGGCTCGTCAAGCCGGGCGACGTCGTCGAGGAGTTCGACCCCATTGTCGAGGTTATGTGCGTCCTCATTCCACTCTTTAGTCCTGCTGAGCGAGGTGTTGACGCGCTACACGACCCGCAGGTCGGACAAGGCGTCCGTCGAGATTACCACCCCCTTCTCCGGCAAGGTCGCCGAGTTGAGCGGCGCGGCAGGCGACATGCTCAAGGTCGGCGGCACCCTCTGCACAATCGAGGTAGACGGCGAGGCGGCGAGCGAGGAGGCTGCGGCGACGTCAAAGGCTGCCGCGCCTGAGCCGACGTCGCCCTCCGCTTCGCCCGCAAGCCAGCCCGGCATGGACGGCCCTCTCGAGCCGACCGACCGCTCGGACGGCGCAAGCGCACCTGCGACGGACGTCCTCGCGACGCCGGGGACGCGCCGCTTCGCCCGCGAGCACGGCGTCGACATCGCGCAGGTCAAGGGCACGGGCAAGAACGGCCGCATCACCAAGGAGGACGTCCTGACTCACAAGAAGGGCGCGAATACGACTGCCGGGAAGCCTGCCGCGCCGACAACCAAGCCGTCCGCACCTACCGCCGCACTGTCTCCCCCCACCGACGCCACCTCCATCCCCCTCTCGTCGACCCGCCGCGCCATGTTCCGCGCGATGACTTCCTCCCTCGCCATCCCGCACTTTGCCTACTCCGACACGCTCGACGTTACCGAGCTGGAACGCCTCCGCCGCTCGCTCACGGCCAACATCCCGGCGCAGTTCCGCAAGACGCTCACTGCGGCGGACGAGGCGTCCCTCGCGCGGCAGGCGCACTGGGGTGGATCGTCGTCGATGGAACAGGTTGACCAGAACCGGCGTATCGACCGCGTGACGCTCCTCCCGCTCCTACTTAAGGCACTCTCCCTCGCCCTCGTCGAGCACCCGCTCTTCCTCCACTCGCTCAACGCCCCGTCCTCGACCTCGCCCGAGCCGACCCTCTCCCGCCGCCCCTCGCACGACATCTCCGTCGCGCTGTCCTCCCCCTCCCCCGCCGGCGGGCTCTTCACGCCCGTCCTCCGCGCCGTCGAGCACTCGAGCGTCTTCACCCTCGCGTCGCAGCTCGCCGGCCTGCAGGCGTGCCTCTCGCCATCGGGAGCGGCGCGCTTCCCGCCTGAGCACTCCGGCGCGGGGACTATCACGCTCTCGAACGTCGGCGTCGTCGGCGGGCGGGGGACGCACCCCGTCATCCCGCCGACGGGGCAGCTCGCGATCGGCGCGGTCGGTCGCGTGCGCGTCGAGCCGAGGTTCGTCGGCGCGCAGGAGGATGCGGCTAAGAAGGTTGCGCAGGGGGTCGAGGAAGACGGCGGGAGGGAGTGGAAGGTCGAGCCGAGGTTGGTGCTGGTGCGTCCGCTTTTCCTTGCTCCCCGTGCCAGTCTCGCGCCTGAGTCGCGCTGTCCGGTTAGTCCGTTTTGAGCACGAAGCTGACCCCGTCTTCCCTTCCCGCAGGACGCCTCCTTCACGGCGGACCACCGCGTCGTCGAGGGCGTCGAGCTCGCCCGCCTCGTCGAGACGTGGAAGCGCATCGTCGAGGAGCCGAGCAGGTTGATGGGGCAATAGATTGCATAGAGGATCAACGAGCCGTGTACAAGCACCCGAGCGGCGAGATGAGCGGGAAGAGAGCGGGTTGGGAAGGCTGAGCGCAGTAGCTGTCTGCGAACGACAGCTTCCGGCGAGCTCGATCGCGCAGCATCTCACAGTCGGTCGCGGTCGCAAGGGCGACTGCCACTGGGTGCGCGGAGGAAAGTACAGAACAGACTGCGTTCCACCCGTCCCGCCTCTCGCGCTCCTCCTCGCTGCGCTCCCATGAACGTCCCCGCACAGCGCGCTCCTCCCGCCCGTCCCCGTGAGACCGCGCTCAGGAGAGCATCGTCATCCACGCGAGGAGGAAGAAGAGCATGAAGAGCGGGAAGACGGCGAGGACGGCGCGGTCCTGCTCGAGTCGCGTCCCGCCGAGGAAGTTGACCGCCGCTGTGTACGTGCGATGAAGAGCGTCAGTGCGTGTGCACGGATCGAGATGTACAACCTGCGCCTGCTCATGCTGTCAAGCGAAGCGCAGGAACTGCTCGCGTGTGCGCGCTCGCGACGGCAAGTAGGAGGAAGGAAGTCGACGCACCCCATACGCTCCACGCGAACGTCGCTGCGCAGATAGGCAGGCGGATCCAGAGCATCTTGACGAAGACGGCGAGGAGGGCGGCGAGGTCGAGCGGGAAGATGCAGTACCCGAGGACGCAGAGGGACTGGAAGAAGGAGCTGTGAGAGGCGCGACAATGTCAGTGCACACTACGAGTACGCGTCTGCGCGAGCGGGTGACGCGAGGGGCGAGCAGAGGGGGCGGCGGACGTACACCTTGCCACCGAGGAGCTTGGCGTTGAGCGTGACGACGACGGAGCCGGCCCAGACGATGACGAAGACGCCGGTGAAGATGGGGAGAGACTGGTCGGTCGGTGCTGTAGGAGAAATTGTACGCGGCGTGGGAGCACCAGGGGTAGTTCAGTCTCGGTGCGCAGGCAACTCGCACAACTTCGACGCACCGTTGGTCGAGAGTAGGATGGCGAGGGTCAAGCAGAACTGCTCGCGGGGGCACGTATTAGCTAGGAGAGCAGCGGGAGGCGACGGGGGCAGGCAGGACGCACGATGAGCGGGCCCCACAGGTCCCAATCCCGCAGGACGGCGTTCCCGGAGGTCGGATGCAGCACCTGAACAATCTTGTTGCCGATCGCTCGCAGGTCGCGCATCTGTCGGGCGTGATGGGTCAGCGGGTGCAGCGCGGAGGGAGGCAGGAGGACGCACGATCGTCTCCGAGACGGGTTCGTCCAGCGTGTCCGTGCCGGTGAACCTGTGCGCGCACGCAGCGTCAGTTCGTTCGCGGACGCATTTGAGGAGGGCTGGCCCTTCTGCAAGAGAGGAGCTGCCCCGTTCTCTGGCGAGATGACTGAACGCACCTCGTCTCCGTTTGAATGCCGCCAAAGGTGGTCTGGCGCTGAGCGCGGGCGCCTACGCTGGGCTGCCCCGAGGGTGCGCTGCCGATCCTTCCTTCGAGGGCGGGGCTCGTCGCGCGGCCCTTGCCCTTGTCGGCGGGGACGGTGTGGTGGGGAGGAGGCCCTGGGACGAGGTTGCGACGAGGTCCTCCTCGTCCTCGGAGATGTCGGCTGCGATCTCGTACTGCGCTGCGCTCATCCTTGCGGGCTTTGCACGGGGTAGGAGGGTCGGGGTGATGAGGCGAGGAGGAGCGGGAGAAGCGGGGGTTGCGCTCGATGGGGACGCGGCGGACGAGTTGGGGCGCGCGCTGGGTGGGGCTGTGCGGTTTGTGTGGAGGTAGCTAGCCTTGTCTAGGCGGCTCTAGCAGGGAGTGAGCCGAGGTTGCGGACGAGAGGAGCGTGTCGCCGACGGGAGCACTAGGGCTCGCCAGCATCTCCACGCAGGGGTGCACTCCAGTCCAATTACGCCCTGTGAAAGCGTGGTACAGACTCCCTCGAAGCTCGTAGGGGACAAGAGCGAAAAGCGAAAGGAGGGGTTGATCGAGCTCCCCTGCTCGGGCGGACAGCCTCGGTAAGCCAGGCATGGTGTACTGTGCGTATAGCACCAACACCTGTCCGGTTCAGGGCAGTCGTGCGAGAGAAGAGATGGACGCGTCGCCAGCGCGTCCCCGCGGAATTCCCCCTTGAGCCGCTCCTCTCGCTTGTTGACCTCCGCTCGCTCGTCTCTTGCTCCATCGTGCGACCTGCGCACTACTTCGGAGCACAGCACTCTAGCACAAGACTGCCCGTACGAGCCAGCGCACGCAAGAGCGCACCCTCACCACTCGCGCCTTCACTCGACTCGCGTCCCTCAACTTCGGCCCGTCGCCGCAATGGCAGACACACAGGCGCCGCTCGTCACACCGTCGAGGCCCCCCGTAACCGTCGACATCTCGACCATCGAGGCCGCAAAGGAGAACATCGTCCCGCTTCACTCTGGCCGCTCCGCCTCGCAACTCGCCGCCCTCTCGACCTCGTCCCGCGCCGGCCTCGGCGTCAAGCTCGACGCAGAGCACGCCCGTTTCCAGGCTCAGATTGCCGCGGTCGACGTCTACGAGCAGACGGGCGCGTGGGAGGACGGCCGCGACGGTCTCAGCGCAGAGGATGTCGCCGTCCTCGCAGAGGACCCTCTCGACGTCTCGCACCAGTATGTGCGCTTCATCGTCGCCAACTACCCCGCAGGCGCCAGCGCCGCCAACAAGCTCGTCCCCGTCCTCGAGGCGACCACCCGCAAGTTCCTCGCCGACGGGAGGTACACCAACGACCCGCGGTACTTCCGCCTGTGGGCCCACTACGCCAAGAACATGGAGGACCCCGAGGACTGCTACCGCTTCCTCTTCGCCAAAGGCGTCGCTGAGAAACTCGCCGCCCTGTACGAGGAGTACGCCAAGGTCCTCGAGGCCAAGCACAAGTGCGTCTGCTCCTCCGTCTCGCTCCCCGCCACTGCTCACTCTCTCGCTCCTGCAGGCGCAAGCAGGCCGACCAGGTCTACAACCTCGGCATCAACCGCCGCGCAACACCGCTCGACCGCCTCAAGCGCTCCTACCTCGACTTCCAGGCACGCATGCTCGTCGCGCCGCCGGTACCGTCGCCCCCGCGCACGGCACCTACCGCCGACGCGCGGCCGATCCTCTCTCGCGCACCGGGCGGTGCAGCGCCGGCGACGGGCGGGACAGGCGTCCGCCCCGCCGGGAACGGCGGGTTGTTCGCCGTCTTCCGCGATGGCGCGGGCGCGAGCGAGGCGGGCAAGGAGGCCGGGTGGGAAGATTTCGGAACGGTCAAGAGCCGGACGCGGGAGAACAACGAGGAGAAGAAGGAGTGGGCCGGTGAGGTCATGCCGCAGAAGGGTGCTGCCGCGGCGCCCAAGCCTGGCGGATTCAAGCTCGAGGTGTACCGCGACGAGGTGCGTGCCGACATCTCTGCCGCCTCTCGTACCCAGCTCACGCTTTCCGCACCCGCAGACCGCTTCCGCCGCCCCTTCCTCCGCACA
The DNA here is from genome assembly GCA_019926025.1 of Rhodotorula kratochvilovae. Lineage (NCBI taxonomy): Eukaryota > Fungi > Basidiomycota > Microbotryomycetes > Sporidiobolales > Sporidiobolaceae > Rhodotorula > Rhodotorula kratochvilovae. The sequence continues at coordinate 304,748 of JAHSUG010000016.1, forward strand.
CCTCCTCTCCGAGCCGGACGTCTTCTCGCGCTCGTCGCGCGCGCCCTCCGAGGCGGATCTCCTCCGCTCAAACCCGTTCAAGAACTACGCCGCGTCGGACGCGGCGCTTCTTGCGCGTGACCCGCTCGAGGGGCTCGAGGTCCTCCCGCGCGCGAGCGCGGCGGGCGGCGCGCCGAAGGAGAAGAGTCGGAGCGGGACCCGCGAGGGCGAGCGCGCGAAGGAGCGGATCGTGAAGAAGACCTCCTCTTCCTCTCGTCGAAGATCAAGTCGTCGTCGTCGTCGTCGTCGAAAACCGCTTCGTCCTCCTCCGCCGACCCCGCCGCCAAGCCGAAGGAGCGCGTTGCGGTGAACCTCTCCGCCATCTACCCGAACGACACGGACGAGTTCTCGTTCGAGGAGCTCAAGGCGCGCAAGCGCGTCGAGGAGACGCGCTCGTGGGGTGGGTGGAAGTGGGCGGAAAAGTGGGAGGAGGAGTGCGAGAGGACGGGACGTGCGTCGCCATTCTTCCCCGCTTTCTGCGCGCGCGCTAATCTCCCCTGTCTGATAGGAACGAGCTACGCCATTGATGGCGCAACGGGCTGTCCGGTGCTGTTCGACCAGGCGTCAGGAGGTGCGCTTGAGCGCTCATGGAACGTCTCGCAGCCATTGACTGACAGATGTACGAGCAGCTCCGCTCTACGACTTCCTCCCGCGGCCAGCTCCGCCCAAGCCCGTCGCTGCGCCCGTCGAGCCCGCTGCGCCTTCTCCCGTCCCTGCACCTGCGTCGCCCTCTCCCGCCTCGCCTACCCGCCCCTCCTCGCAGCCGCAGCACAGTCTCCTTTCCCCGTCCCCTCCTCGCTCCTCGCAGCCGCCGCTCGACCTCCTCGCGCCGTCGCCGCCCGCCGCCGCACGCTCGTCCTCTCCCCCTCCGCTCGACCCGAACCGCCCGCCCTCGCCGACGATGAACACGCGCGCGGCGAACGCGCTTCTCGACCATCTCTTCGCCAAGACGCTCGACTTCACCAAGATCAACGCAGGCGCGCGCGCCGAGGCTGACTCGTCAGACGATTCGGACGACGACGACTCGGACTCGACGACGGCGCCGCATTCGGCGGGGTCGGGGTCGGGTCCGAGAGCCAGTTCTCGACGCAGGGCGCGACGCAGCAAAGCGACGCGGACGTCTCGGACGCGCCGTTCGCGCCGTTCAGCCAGACGCGCAGCCAGATGGGCGACGACTCGGCCTTCTATGGCTCACAGCGCCCCGCTGCTGGCTCGCAGCAGCCTCCGCGCATGGATGCGCTTGTCGAGCGCGACGAGAACGACGAGAACGCGGCTGCGCCAGCGCCGCTGCAGCTCTTCCGCGACGCAGGCGCCGTCCCCGCCACGCCCAGCGCCGGCGGGTTCCGCCCTGTCACGCGCGTGAGCTCGGCGCGCGCCCCGCTCGGGTGAAGGCCGGGACGCCGCTCGCCGCGCCCCGAAGGCGCCGCTGTTCAGCGTCTTCCAAGACGGGGGCGCGGCGCCCACTGCGGGCGTGTTCGGTGGCGAGGGCGAGGTCATCCCCTCGTCGCAGGAGAGCGACGCGACGCCGCTCGGCGCGCTCGTCGAGGAGGACGACTCGTTCGCGGAGCAGGAGGAGTTCGAGGCGCCCCTCCGCGGGTCGCACGACTCGGACGAGGACGACGAGGGCTTCCCGCGCGGCCCGAACGACGGCTACGACCTCGGGCGGCGCGTCCCGGGCAGCCGAGCCGCTACGCGCCGTACGTGCAGCAAATGACGCCGATCGTCGAGCGCACGCTCGAGTTCACAAACGCGACGAGCCTGTCGGCGAGCCAGCGCAGCCGCAGGGATAGCTACTACCCTGGCGGCGGTGCGGGTGGGACCGTCGCGGAGGAGGACGAGGACGACGAGCCGAGCACGGAGGAGGAGGACGACGACGAGGAGGACGGCGACCGCGCGTTCGTGGCGAGCTCCCAGCAGCCGTCGTTCGGCCTGCAGCAGGCGCCGCTCGTCGCGCCCACGCCGCTCGAGGACGACACCTCGGACAGCAGCAGCGACTCGTCCGACGACGATGACGAGCCCGCTCCGCCCATGCTGCAGGAGCCGGTCTTCGTCCCGCCGTCCGCACCGGTGCAGCCCGCCCGCTCTTCGCTCGGCCAGGACGGCTCGTACGACGCGTCGCTCAACACGTCGCTGCCTGAAGGCTTCACCATTGCTGGCAACCAGAGCGGCATGACGACCAACATGCTCGTCGACGCGACCTCGTCCCGCCGCTCCTCCGGCTCGCCGGCAGACCCGCCCGCCCCTGTCGACCCGTACAGCGGGCCGGTTCTCTCGTCCCTCCTCCGCGCGGCGAACCCGCCGCTGCTCGAGCACCCGGACGTGCACGACCTCCGGCACGAGACGGCGAACCGGCTCGAGGGCCTGCAGAAGGCGGCGAAGCGGCGCGAGAAGACGGGCAAGGGCGCCAAGGACCGCACGGGCACGATCGACGAGGCGTGGGACGTCGAGCTCGGCGGCGAGACGTTCTCCGTGCGCGAGAAGCTTGGCGAGGGCTCGTACGGCGCGGTCTTCCGCGTCGCGCTTGGTGGCGGCGCGGACGAGGACGACTTCGATGTCGACGCCGAGGACGAGCTTTCGCTCGCGGTCAAGGTTGAGAACCCGGCCAACCTGTGGGAGTTTCACGTCCTCTCGCAGCTGCACGCGCGGCTACCCGAGCGCACTCGCGCGTCGGTCGTCGCTGCGCAGCGCCTGTATGCCTACCGCGACGAGTCGTTCCTCTTCCTCGACTACTGCGATCAGGGCAGCCTCCTCGACGCCGTCAACCGCGCGAACGACTCGGGCGTCGCGGCGAGCGCGACGGGCAGCGTCGGGCAGGGCCTTGACGAGCTCCTCGCCATGTTCTTCGTCGTCGAGCTCCTTCGCACGCTCGAGGGCTTCCATGCGGCGGGCTTCGTCCACGGCGATCTCAAGATCGACAATTGCCTCCTTCGCCTCGAGGACGTGCCGGGCGGAGCTCGCGCGTGGGCCTCGACATACGACGCGACGGGCGCGAACGGCTGGGCGCACAAGGGCCTCAAGCTGATCGACTTTGGCCGCACGGTCGACACGACGGCCTTCCCGCCTGGGCAGGCGTTCGCGACGAACCAGGACTCGGACCGGTTCGACTGCGCCGAGATGCGCGAGGGTCGCCCGTGGACGTTCGAGCCCGACTACTACGGCGCCGCGTCCGTCGCGTACAACCTCCTCTTCGGGCGGTACATCGAGACGAAGCGCGTGCCGGTCGACGCCGCGCGCCCGGACGGCCCGCAGAAGTGGGCCCTCGCGCACACCTGGCGGCGGTACTACCAGGTCGACCTCTGGACGCGCCTCTTCGACATGCTCCTCAACCCGCGCAGCGTGCGCACGGACGCGAGCCTGCCCATCACGGACGAGGTCGCGGGCGTTCGGCGCGAGATGGAGGAGTTCCTCGCTGCGAACGGCGAGAAGGCGGGCAAGAGCCTGCGTGGATTGATCAAGAAGCTGTGCGCTCGCTTTCTCTCCTCTTGCTCGTGCGTGTGCTGACCTTTCCGAGCGGTTTGCAGCGAGATCTACTCGATGTCGCGGTAGACGGGGGAGGAGGGTCGCGCTGTTTTCGTCTTTCTTCCCGAGTCCGCGTTCTTTCCGTCTATTCAACCGTCTGCTGCATTGGACTGCATCATACACCTCTCTCGCTCCGTTCGAAGCCGCGCTGGAAGGAAACCAACTCGACGTGTTGACCTTCGCAAGTCGCGTCGGCCGCTCCTCTCCCTCGCTCGCGCCACCCACTTTCACGCCACTCGCTCGGCCAGAACCCGCACTCGCCAGACACGCTCCAGGAGCCTGCACAGCATGGTCAACAACAGCAAGCTCCCGCCGTTCGTTGAGATGCTCGACTGCGCGATCCACTCGGGCAAGGGGTGCGTCCGCGCTGCTCGCGCCTCGGCGGGGTGCAGGGGACTTTGCGTATGCTGACGAGGGCACCCTTCTCGCGCAGGGCCGAGGTCTCGCGCCAGAAGATCTACTCGTACATGCGTGTGCGTTCTCTCCGCCCCGCGTTCCCTCGTGCTCTTCGCGCACACCGCTGACCAGGTTCACCCGCGCAGGACAACTACAGCCTGTCGACCGACACTCCCGCATTCAAGTCGCGCTTCAAGAAGGCTGTCGACAAGCGTCGCGACGAGGGTCTCGTTGCCCAGGTGCGCGCCTCTCGCCCACTGAGCGCTCCAAGCCCTGACCCCTCGTCGAGCGGCTCTCGGTCTGCTCGCACAGGACAAGAGCTCGTTCATCTTTACGCCGAAGGGGCAGAAGTTCTTCGAGGACACGTACGAATCGAGCGAGGAGGAAGAGGAGGACGAGACGGTGCGCCCGGGTTGCCCGTTCTACACCCTTGCAACTGACGCGAGTTCGACCAGCAGCCCACCAAGAAAGGCAAGTCGAAGAAGGTTGCGGAGTCGACGAAGCCGGCCAAGGGAAGGAAGTAGCGGCTGCGGCCACGCTTCGTGTTCGTGTCAAGGTGGGAAGGGGAGGACGGTAGCGCTTGCCTCACTGTACCTGCTGTTATGCGTGTTCGATCCTGACCATGCTCACCGTTGGGAGGTCATCTGACACGGGGGCGAGTAATGGGCGCACGTGGCATGCAAGCGCGACCGCCGCCCGCTCGTCTCGCTCAGTTCCGCAGCGGCCCGTCCGCTAGAAGGCTGTTCACCGCTTGTTGCTCCTCTGCGAGTGTTTACTGCCCCATCAACCTGCTCGGCTCCTCGACGATGCGCTTCCACGTCTCGACGAGGCGGGCGAGCTCGACGCCCTCGACGACGCGGTGGTCCGCCGTGAAGGAGGCGTCCTGCGGGAAGGGAAGACGGGGTCAGCTTCGTGCTCAAAACGGACTAACCGGACAGCGCGACTCAGGCGCGAGACTGGCACGGGGAGCAAGGAAAAGCGGACGCACCAGCACCAACCTCGGCTCGACCTTCCACTCCCTCCCGCCGTCCTCCTCGACCCCCTGCGCAACCTTCTTGGCCGCATCCTCCTGCGCGCCGACGAACCTCGGCTCGACGCGCACGCGACCGACCGCGCCGATCGCGAGCTGCCCCGTCGGCGGGATGACAGGGTGCGTCCCCCGCCCGCCGACAACGCCGACGTTCGAGAGCGTGATGGTCCCCGCGCCGGAGTGCTCAGGCGGGAAGCGCGCTGCGCCTGACGGCGAGAGGCACGCCTGCAGGCCGGCGAGCTGCGACGCGAGGGTGAAGACGCTCGAGTGCTCGACGGCGCGGAGGACGGGCGTGAAGAGCCCGCCGGCGGGGGAGGGGGAGGACAAGGCGACGGAGATGTCGTGCGAGGGACGACGGGAAAGCGTCGGCTCCGACGATGTCGAGGACGGCCCGTTCAGCGAGTGGAGGAAGAGCGGGTGCTCGGCGAGGGCGAGGGAGAGCGCCTTGAGCAGGAGCGGGAGGAGCGTCACGCGGTCGATGCGCCGGCTCTCGTCGACCTGTGCCATTGACGACGACCCGCCCCAGTGCGCCTGACGCGCAAGAGACGCCTCGTCCGCCACAGAGAGCTTCTTCCGGAACTGCGCCGGGATGTTGAACGTGAGCGAGCGGCGCAGGCGCTCCAGCTCGGTCACATCGAGAGTGTCGGAGTAGGCAAAGTGCGGGATGGTGAGAGAGGAGGTCATCGCGCGGAACATGGCGCGGCGCGTCGGCGAGAGGGGGATCGAGGCGGCGTCGGCGGGGGTAGACAGTGCGGCGGTTGGAGCGGACGGCTTAGTCGCCGGCGCGGCACGCTTCTCGGCCGTCGTAGTCGCGCCCTTGGTGTGATTCAGGACATCCTCCTTAGTGATGCGGCCGTTCTTGCCCGTGCCCTTGACCTGCGCGATGTCGACGCCGTGCTCGCGGGCGAAGCGGCGCGTTCCCGGCGTCGCGAGGACGTCCGTCGCAGGTGCGCTTGCACCATCCAAGCGGTCGGTCGGCTCGAGCGGGCCGTCCATGCTGGGTTGGCCTGCGGGCGAGGCGGAGGGCGACGTCGGCAGAGCAGGCGCGGCAGCCTTCGGCGTCGCCGCAGCCTCTTCGCTCGCCGCCTCGCCGTCGACCTCAATCGTGAACAGGGTCCCGCCAACCTTGAGCATGTCGCCTGCCGCGCCGCTCAGCTCAGCAACTTTGCCGGAGAAGGGCGTGGTGATCTCGACGGACGCCTTGTCGGACCTGCGGGTTGTCGGGTTCGTCAGCGTCGCACATCATGGTTGAAGAGTAGTGAGAACGCACGTGACCTCGACAATGGGGTCGAACTCCTCGACAACATCGCCCGGCTTGACGAGCCTGCGAGCGTGAGGCGCGAGGGTCAGTACGGTTTGCTGCGCGCCCCGCGCTTTCATTACGTGATGACGGAGCTTGTGTCGTGTCGCAGAGGTCCACCGCGCGGGGAGGAGACGGCAAACGCACCACTTGACGATCTCGCACTCGGTGATCCCCTCGCCAATGTCGGCGAGCACAAACGGCTTCAACTGCCCCGACGCGCGTGCAGTCGTGCTCAGGAGCCGCCTGTCGACGTGTTCGATGCGCCCCTCGTGCAGATTCGCCCGGTAAGCCGCTGGACGAGGCGCGAGGAGGTCCTGCCGCGCGGAGTGGGGGCGAGAGGCGACGTGGGAGAGAGGGCGCCGCAGCAACGGCTGAGTGCGTACAGGCAGCGAACGAACGGTCCTCAGCATGGTCTGCGGTGCGGGCGGCGTGACTTGAAGGAGCGAGAGCCAGGAAAGTCCTCGTCGTCGCCGGGATGTGGGGGAGAGACGGCTCGCCGAGAAAAGGGCACGTGACTTGGGAATATCGCGTGTGGGCGTGCTGGAGTCTGTCCACGTCGCTGGACTGTTGAGTGATGCGGCGAGTACAGGTAGGCGCATGCGGAGAGGCAGAGGGAGCGGGGCGAGGCGAGCGAGTCGGGGGCGCACTTGAGGCAGACGGTGCGCCGAAGAACGGCGGGCGGCGCGTTATGCAGACCAGCTCGCGAACACCGTCGATGAGCGGAAGAGGTGGGCGGCAGAAGCGGGACGAGCAGGCGAGTGCAGCCGCAGCGCGGGACGCTGCCCTCCAGGAAGACGCGATGCAAGCCGAGTGTGCCGTGGTCGACAGTAGATGGTCCGCGCTGCGTGCTGTGCGCTGTCCGAGCATGTGTCGAGAGTATCCTGAGAGGCGGCGTGCCCGCAACGGCCTTTTCTGTGACGGAGGACGGCGAAGGGAGGCGGACAAGTGAGCGGTGGAGAGAGATTAGCAATACGCGCGCTCGTGAGGGCTGGCGGGGGTAAAGATGGAGGTCAAGGGGCAAATACAGGGCAGTAGCTGTTGCAGAGAACTTCCGTCAGCGCGTCGTGCGAGTCGATGGGGAGGGTAGGACGTCTGGGACGGACCTGCAGCCTCAGCATCACATACTTCGACGCTGGTCAGCGGCGCACGGCCACCAGATACAGCGTGCATGAGCCCGCATCAGGCTTCAGAGGCCAGAAAGCGCGAAGAGCGAGGAGCATAGCTTCATCAGCTCGACGAGGAAATCGGGGGGAGGACGAGCGAGCATCGAGCGGGAGCAGCGGTCGCTCCATGAGCGACTCGAGAGGATCAACCCGAGGCTCTCCACTCTCGCACAGCCTGTCCAGACGAGGTCGAGGAAGCTGGAGGAGGGGGACCTCCTCGTCTTCCCCCTTGTCCTCGTCCACATCGCGCTGCTCCGCTCGAACCGTCTTCGTGCCCTTCAGGACGACTCAGGACCGTCTGCTCGACCTCGCAACCTCTCTCGTACGTTATCCCGCCGTTGCTGCTCGGCTTCGTCGTCCCGCTCGTTGCCCACACCAAGCTGTCGCTGATCTCGCTTCGTCCCGCAGATCGCCAGCACCTCTCTACCCCCTCAAAGATGGCCAAACCCGTCGCCGCACCGGCCACCGTGCCCCATCTCCCCGTCGAACTCGTGGAGAAGATCCTCGACGAACTCGCCCTTCTTGGCGCCGACCTCACGGACCTCGACGACCCACTGTGGGCCACCACGTACAACCGCGAGTCGCTCACCGCATGCGCACTCGTCTGCCGCGCATGGGCCGAACCCGCCCAGAGCATGCTCTATCGCTCGTTGTTCCTTCGCACCGACGACAACTGCAACTTCCTGCGGCATCTGCGGCGGTACCCGCATCTAGGGCGACACGTACGTTGCTTGACGCACAAGATCATGAACATATGGTCCTTCGGGACCGACAACGAGTTGGAGCGTACCATCGCAGCGAGCGTCGGGGAGGTCGTGGCCGCATGCCCGAACCTCGAGTTATGCGCAATCATCGCCGACTGCAACATGCACACCCCGCAGCTTGTAACGGCGCTTACGCACGCGCCCCGTCTCCGTACCCTCGCCTTCCGGTCGTACCCGACGTCTGGTCCGGCCAACGCGTGGTTCGAGGCGGTCGTCCCGCATCTTCCGCCTACGCTCCACGAGCTCCTACTCCAGGATGACTGCGCCAGCCCCGCCGTCATATTCGCCGTACCCCCGCAGGTGCAGCTCCTCGACTACGCCTACTTCCGCGAGCAGGGGCCCGCGGTAGTTCGCGCGCTGCACGCCGTCCTGCGCGGAAACACGGCGCGGACCGACCCGCTTCGGGTGCGGATCCATCTCGACGTGGGCGGCGACGCGGAGGCGCTCCGTAGTATCAGGGCCGGGTTCGCGGAGCGCGGCGTCGCATTCGAACCGGTCGAGGTCGAGTTGGTGATGGACGACGAGTGGTAACCGCTGAAGTGAGCACACCGCCAACCGTGCGTGCCCAGCCGCACTCTCAAGTTGCGGTGCTGACAGCTCACCCGCAGAGCACGCCTCCTACCCTTCCCATATCCACCGCAGGCCTCCTATCGCATTACCTCCGCTGTTCCGTCCTCCCAAGTTGTACACTTCTCCGCGTTCTCTCTTGTTGTCTTACTCCAACGAATAGCCTGTCCCGAGCGCCATTGATCGCCAGTCTAGGGCCCCCCCTCGCGCCCGCCCACCTCCACTTGTACGAATAACCTCATCTGCACGCTCCCGTTTCCTTCTGTACTTCGCGCGTCACCCCCACCCGAGTGCAACTTCCGGACCTCAGCCCGAGTACGAGGCGATCTGCGCAAGAGAGAGCCACTGCAGTCCACCTTTGGGGCGCCTCTCACTCGAGCATGGTAAGAGCCGCTCTTATTCCACCACGACGCGCACGCTCGCGCCCTCAATCGCACACACCCTCACCGCCGCGCCCGCCCCGACGTGAGGAGCACGCCGTTCTCGCTCGCGGTTACGAACGCGTCCAGCTCGATGACCACGGCCTGCGCGGGGCGTCGCCCGCGGTTTGCCGCACGGGGGCGTCGGAGGGCGCGACGCAGAGGAACGAGAGCGAGTCGGCGGGGCAGGGAGGGGAAGGTGCGGGGCGGAGGGCGAGTGGAGGAACTGCGCGCGCGGGCAGGGTCAGTGAGGGGGAGGGCAGAGGACGGGGCAGAGGACGCACGGCGAGGAGCCCGTGCTAACCTCCTCCTCGGTCTCGACGCTCATCGCACCGCGGGAGGGGTCGCCTGCCATAATCCGCGCGACGAGCCGCGCCTTGCTCAAGTCGAGCGGAAGCTATGCGCGATCTGGGTCAGCCTCGCTGTTCGTGACGAGAGGCAGGGGAGTACCGCACGGAAGGAGCATGGTCGAAAACGGCTGCGAAGAACTCCTTCTCCTTCTCCTCGCTGCGCTGCACGGCGCTGAGATTCGCCGCCGAGGTCCCGAACAAGTCGTTCACGGCGTTGAGTAGCAGGCGCGCGGCGTTCTGAGAGGAGAGGGTGAGGACGATGTTGCCTTGCGAGCTGTCAGGAGAGCGTGAGCGAGCGTGCAGCGAGGAGAGGAGGAAGGCGAGCACACCTCGTCACCTCGTACGGCTCGCCGACGGGCTGCAGGCCGCCGTAGTCCAGCTGAGCGGTTGCAGTAGAGGGAGAGCCGACGACGGCAACGCCGACGGCACCGGAGGAGACAATCTCGTCACCGTAGAAGAGCGAGTACGGGGCGTGCGTCGGTGAGTGGAACGGGGTCGAGGAGCCGACGAGGCCGGCCTGCGGGGAGCATGCCAGTCAATCTTCTGGACAGCGCGTTGAGAAGGCGATGAGGCGAACCTTGGCAGCGGAAGGGTAGGAGGAAAGCGCGGCGAGGAAGGGCTGTATCCGGTCGGCGGTGAACGCGACGACCTCCTTCACCTGCGACGAACTGTGTGACGCCGCCGAGCGTGACCACCTTCTGTCAGCATGATGCACATAAGGAGGGACGACACGAGACGCACTCGACGCCCTTGAGCTCCTCAATCCCCTCCTCCCTCCCATTGACCGCATTCGCCCTATCCCCGAAACCCCACTTCTCCCCCCTGAGGAACGCCTCAAAGCCCGCATCCTCTCCCTCATCATGCAGCTCGGGCCTGATCTCCCGCCCGAGCGCGATGTTCGGCCGCCCCGTGAGCGTCGAGCGGAACGGGAGGGCGCGCTCGTCCGGCGAGGAGGGCGAGTGGCGCGCGACGGCAATGGAGTAGAGCTCGCTCGAGAGGTCGTTCGAGGGCGCGAGGTGCGCAAGGGCGGAGGAGGGGAGGACTTCGGAGAGGACGCCGATCGACGAGGGAGACGGGAGGAGGGGGAGCGCAGCGCGGCGACGAAGCGCGGGACGAGGTCTTGCGGGGTGTTCTTCGACAGCGCAAAGAGCGTCAAGCCGTCCTTGGCGGGCGCAGGCTGCTCCTCGAGGCGCGCGAGGAGCGACGATGGCGACACGGAGATGAAGGTCGAGCAGCGCCACAGGCGCCGCCTTTGTGCCGGACGGACGGCGCCGGGTGCTCGTAGGCGCTGTACGACTCGCAGCTGAAGCATGGCAGGCGGAAGGAGCGAGTGAGCGAAGGTGCGGAAAGCCAACCCGCGCTCTCGCCGATGTCAACGAAGGGAAGCGGGCGCCTCCCTCTCTCCTACGGCCTACGCAGCTCCAAGGGCAACGTGAGGCTTGCATGACGAGGGGGAGAAGTTCGGCAGTTGTCTATTCCTTGTTTACGTCTACCCCGTCTGCCTTCCGCCGGACGCCCTCTTTCGCGCCTTCTGCCGCTCCTGCTTTCTAGCCCCGCATCCACCTGGCAATATGAGGAGAGGTGGTCAGCACGGTGTCGCCGAGGAAGAGGAAGAGAGAGCGCACCTAGAAGTCGACCCATCGGATCGCTGGGATCTGGAGCGGCTCGAACCCGACCTCAAAGTCGACGCCCTTGGCCTTGAGCGCCTCCCTGATACGATCGACGTCGCCGTCCTCGACCGTCTCCTCAAACGCCGAATCGTCGACGGTGAGCACCAGCCGTGGGAGGCTGAGCTCCTCCATCGTGCGCAGGGCCGCCTCGAGCTGCTGCAGCGAGTGGTCCGGCCGCGCATCCCAGTAGAGGTACTCTACAAGGCGGAGGGCGGGCGGCAGCTCGTGGAGGACCGTCCAGTCCGCGGTCTGCTCGCACAGCGAGAGGCGCTCGAGCCGCGTGAAGGACGGCACGAGTGCCTGCAGCCACCGGTTGTCCGCGGGCGTTGCCTCGGGGATATTACTCTCGAAGCGGAACTCGCGCACGTGCACGAGCTCGCGGAACGCCGCAGTCGCGCTGGCGGGGTCGAGCGCGTTCTCGGTGTAGACGTGCAGCCGGGCGAGGGTCGGCGCCGCGGCGGTCATCAGGCGGAACAGGCCAGCCGGCGCATTGACCGTGATGGAGAGCGAGTCGAGCTGCGGTGTCGCCACCGGCCCGGCGTAGTTGGCGACACGCGCCCATTTTGGCCGAAAGTTGAGCTCGAAGGTGCGGAGCGTCGGGATGCTGAACGCCCGGTAGACGTCCCTGGGCCCGTGAGGACGCTCGTGTCCCGCTCGACGAGTTTCGAGTCGTACATCTTGAACGCAAGCGTCTGGAGAGGCCGCCCCTCGAGGACGTCGACGAATCGCCAGCGCGTGCCCTTCTTGAGCTGGCCGACGAGGACATGTCGGACCTTGGGAACGAGGCTGAGTGCCTCAATGCAGTGGTCCGAAAGCTCGACCTGCTGCTCGAACGGCTCCGAGTATTCGGGCGTCCCACGGACGAGGCCGACCTGCATTGCCACGACCTTGGCGGCGAGGTCCGGCCTCAACCGCGCGGCCTCGATGAAGCCGAGGACCTGGCTGCGGCGCACGAGCGAGATCGAGTGGAAGAGGGTCGACTGCGCCGCGGCGCGCCAGGTGCGGCAGACGCGCGCGACGAGCGGGAGGTCGGGGCAGCTGGACGTGACGGTCCATGCGACGAGATCCTCGCGCACCTCGCCGGCGTACATCATCGGCATGAGCTCGAAGACCCGCAGTAAGAGCTCCGTCGGCAGGATACTCGCGGGGGAGGGTCGCGGCGGTGCATGGCGGAGGGACGGGGCGATGGGCGGCGGAGCGGGCTGCTTGTGCGCGGTCGGGCGGTCGATGGCGGTCATGCAAAGGGTGCACCCGCGTGGCCCCAGCAGGTCTGGACGGCAGGGTCGCTGTTTCACCCAAGCGGGGAAGACGGGGAGCAAGTCAGCGAGCGCAGAACGGGCGAGTGTGGGAGAAGTGCGAGGCGCACCGTGTGCCGCGTGTGAGCTTGTCGAGCGTATGCAAGCCGCGATCGACGCTGCTAGAGGAGATACTCGAGAGCTGGCGGAGGGCAAGCGCCAGCCTTGGCAGCGACGCTCATCGCAACGCAGCGGGATCCGGCGAGTGAAGGGATGCTGCTGCCCCTGCTGTGCTTTCTGGGCGGGCTGCTGCTGCGGACCTGCTCCCCGTAGTCTGGCGCCGGCTCGCGGGGTCTTCATCAGCTCGCGAGGTCTACGCCGACGACGCAGACGCCGTCCTCCTCAATCTCGACGAGCCTGCCACGCGTTGGTTCAACATGGGCCTCTGGGCGCCAGGGCGGTCTTTCCCGGACGCAGCGGCGGGGCTGTGTCGACGAGTCGCCCGCGCCGCTCGCCTCGCGCCGAACATGCGCATCTGTGTGCGCCCCACTCGCTCCTTCTGCCTCACTCGACAGCTGCTTACGCTTCTGACGAACAGGAGGTCGGCTACGGCTCGGGCGACTCGACTCTCCTCCTCGAGCGCGAATTTGATCCCGCCTCTTACCTCGGCTTGACCTCGCTTCCCTCGCAACACGCGACTGCGGGTTCGTCTGTTTCCTTTCCTCCACGCTCCGGCCCTGACACTCTGGACACGCAGTACTGCGGGCGGAAAAGCAAGGGCTCTCCTCGAGTCGCTTCGAGCTCCGGCAGGGCGACGCCGCAAAGGACCTCGATCGCGAGCCCGCCGGCTCCTTCGACGCAGTCCTTGCAATCGACTGCGCGTACCAGTACGTCTCGCCTACCTGCAGCTCCAACTGCGATCATTCACGCACCCTCGCCCGCAGCTTCGACACCCGCCTCTCCTTCCTCTCCTCCGCCCATCGCCTCCTCGCCCCACCCGGCCGCCTCGCACTCACCGACCTCCTCCTCTGCGGGCCCCTCTCGATCACGCACCAACTCCTCCTTCGCGCGCTCTTCTTCCTCGCCGGCGCTCCGTTCGCAAACTTCGTCTCGCCCGCGACGTACCGGTCGCAGCTCGTCGCAGCGGGGTTCGACGCCGCCTTGATTGAGATGGAGGATATCAGCGCCGAGGTGTGGCCCGGCTTCTGTGCCTTTGTGCGGGAGCGGGAAGCGCGACTCGGGCGGACGGGCGTGCTCGGCGGGAAGTGGAGCGGGCTGGTGCGGTACGCGAGGGTCGTGGGTGGTATGCGGGCGTCGGGGGCGGGACGCAGAAGCTGCGGTTCTTCCTCATCTCGGCGCAGAAGGCGCGCGAGAAGGGCGAGTGAAACCAGACGGAGCTCGGTTCTGCACACGCGATGCGGAGAGGGATGCGGCGGTTACAACAACAGGGCCTGCGCACGTCTACGTCTCCTTCTCCTTTTCTTTGCTCGTCATCAACCTTCTCGCCGCACTCGCGAGCCAGCCACTCCCAGCGAGCACCTCTTCCCTACCCTGCTGCGCGACCGCCCAGCGCACGATCTTCTCCGCGCCCTTCTCGCTCGGCTGCAGCGCCTCCTCCTCGCCGAGCACGTCCGCCTGCTCGCGCATGACCTCCATGAGCGCATCGACGGCCTTGACATCCCCTACGCGGGGCAGCACCCCGAGGACGAGGTCGAGCGCCCGCGTCGAGCGGACCATGCTCGGCTCGCGCGCGCACCCCTCCTCCGCCTCCGTCAGCGGCGCGAGCGCCCGCTCCACGACCTCCTGGATCGCCTCGCGGACGCGCGCGCGCGCGCCCCCGTCCCGCGCAGCGCGCCACGCCGCCTCGCACGCCTCGAGCGCAAGGACGACCGCTTTCCCGTCCCTCGCGGCGAGCCCCTCGGCGCTCGTCAGGCGCGCGAACGCCCGCCTCGCGCCTTCGGCGTCGCCTGCGGCCCTCGCGCGCCGGAGCTGCTCCGCCGCCGCGGCGGGAGAATCCTTGCGCGGGGGCGCGCGCGCCTCGGCCGGTCGGAGCGCGAGGAAGTCGTCTGCGAAGCGGCGCAGGCGCGCGAGGTCCGCGCTGCGAGCGCCGAGGGTCCGCGCGAGGTGCAGCACGCCCGCGAGGGCGACGTCCCGCTCGTAGGTCGGGTCCGCCGCGGCGGCGTGTGCGTCCGGGGCGCGGCGCGCGCGCGCAGCAGCCTCGAGCAGGCCGCGGAGGACGCCCTCGAGCGTGGCGTAGTCGACGCGGATGCCAAGCCTCCCCGCCGTCTCGACGAGCTGGAGCGCCTGCGCGCGGTCGGTGCGCTGCGCTGCGCCGGCGAGGACGAGCTCGACGTCCTTCCTATCGGGGAGCGTGCGCTGGTCGAGCAAGCGGCGGAACACCTGCGCGACGCTCGCGGTGTCCCCGAGGAGGCCATACGCCTGCGCGAGCGTGGTCAAGTCGAAGTGCGCGATCTGCCCATCCGCGCGCGCGTACGGTGAGCCGCGGCTGACCAGCGCGCTCAGATGCAGCGCGACGAGCTGCGCTGCCTGGGCGCGGGTGCGCGGCCCGCCACTCGCGAAAGGCGGGAGGGACGTCCGCACGAGGGCGAGGAGCGCGCTCGCGCGGAGGACGAACGGCGCGGCGCTCGAGGGCGGAGCGGCCGCGTGCCACGTCAGCGCGAGCGTACGCGCCGCGCGCCGCGTGCTCGGGGATGACGCGCGCGAGGAGCAGAGCAGCTCGAGCCACTCGCTGCGGGCGTCGAGGGTCCACTCGCGGCCGACGACGCCGGCGCGGAGCGCGGCGCACGTCGAGAGTGCGAAGCGCGCGAACTCGTCCGTGCGGACGGGGCGCGCGCTGCGCGTCTCGCCGGGTATGAGCGGGTAGGTCGAGTAGGGGGCGTCGCCCGCGAGCCAGCGCGCGAGCTTGGCGTGCCAGTGCGGGAGGGTCCACCCGCGCGCGGACCAGATGGCCCACTGCTGCGTGAGGAGGTCCCAGCGGTGACGGTGCGCGGCTTCCTCTGCGAAGGAGGCGAGGATCGGGGCGAGAGAGGAGGGGAGGACGGGTGTGCCGATGTCGGAGGTGTCTGACGGGCGCCACCGAGCGGCGAGGTGCAGGAGGGCGGCGGAGAGCGCGATGACAGGAGGGCGAGCGGTGTCGGAGGAAGTGGCGACGGTCGAGGGGCGGTAGGTTGCATGCCGCTCGTCGACTAGGTGCACGTTGTTCTGCTCGAGTGCCGTTTCCAGCAGCTCGACGTCGAGGACCGACTCGGGCGAGGTGGCGAGCGAAGGGTAAGCTGTACGGAGCCGCTCGAGCGACTGCAACGCGCGTGTTGCGAGCGAGAGGTAGTCCTCCGAGACGGCGACGTTCGCGGCGGTCCGGAGGAGCACGACCTGCAGGCGCGCGTCCTGCGGCATGTCGTCGACATCGCTGGGCTGAGGCGCGACGACGTCGTCCGGGAGGACCTCGAGGAGCGACTCGAGGACACGGAGGGCGAGGGGAAGGTCGGGAGAGGTGCCGGCGGGCGGGTCGGCGAGGCGGTGGAGGGTGGATACGGCGAGCTCGAGGTCGTCTGCCGAGTCGCGCAGGTCGGCATCGGCGGAGAAAGCGTCCCAAGCGAGGGCAAGCCGGCTCTGCGCGGGCGCATCCGTCGCTGTAGGCGAGACGAACTCCCGCAGGAGGGCGATGGCGGCCGGCGTGTCGGGCTCCTGGTCCTCAACTGACAGCTCATGCGGCTGCTCCAGCACGTCCGGCTCCCTCGAGGGGAGCTGCGCGGCCTGCGCCTCGCCCTCCTTTCGTCTCCGCGCCGGCTCCTCTGGCTCCACCTCGACATCCACCACCGCCGGTCGTGCGATCCCGCGCTCCACAAGACGCTGCACCTCTCCGCCCTCCTGCGCATCCGTCGTCGCAAAGCGCTCCATGCGGAGGTGTTTCCGCTGGCGCGCGCCAAGGTCGACGAGAGACGCGTCCTCGAGGACCATGGCCTTGAGGAGGGGCATGTGCGCCTGCTCGGCGACGGAGAGGTAGTCGCCAAACTCGTCGCGGAACTGCGAGAGGGCACCGCGCGGACCGCGCGAGGCAAAGTACGCCGAGAGGCGGCCGGCCATGGCATCGTCTACGCCTGGCGCTGCCTTTTCTTCCGACGCTCGTGCAGAACGCGGGGTAGACGGTGACGGAGGGTACGGATCAGGGGAGGTGGGCGGGGGTACGAGGTCGAGGCGAGCGCTGAGCGGTGGTAGCGGAGCCAGGAGGTCCATCCTGGGAGGGACGGGCTGAACCACCGGTTGCTCGAGCTAGGTGGCGGTGCGCTGCCCCAAAGCGGTGCGGCGTAGTCGAGCGACCTGTCCTGCTGTTCGACAGAGGCTGCGCTTGTTGGCGGGGTCGACTTGGAGTACGTTCGTCGAGGTCGAGGAGGGGGCGAGTGGCGACAGGGCCGCGCGGTCGAGGTGGATGCGCAGCGACATGCTGTCGAGCTGTAGCGCTGCAGCATAGCCCTGCTTGTGCCCGATCTGCAAAGAGTCAGCTGCGGGTCTCGAGGACGAGGATCGGGGCGAGGGGGAGGAACGCACCGCAGCCTCCGGGACGAGTTCCGGTGCGCCTGGGTGCCCTGTAGCGGTGCAAGAGGACTTTCTAGCTTGCAACTGGCTCAGCCGGAGCAGAGCGGGAGCTGGTCGAGGGAGACCCCCGCTCGCGCTCATCTTTCGCCTCCCGTCCATTCGCCCGAGCCTCGCCTCCCCCGCCAGTGAACGATGGGCAGGAGCGCCAAACTCACAAAGCGCTTTTCAAAGCAGGGTCCGCCTCCTTCCCCTCCCACTCCGCGCGTCCCCCGAGCTCACCTCCTCCTCCTCCTTGTCCGCAGACCGCGAGGCCCGCAAGATCAACGCTCAGAGCGGACCTGGTCACCGCGACCGGTCTGCCTCGCCCGACAGCGCAGGCCCCTCCGCCATCCCGCTCTTCAACACGTCCGTCGCAGGCCGCATGCCCACAAAGCCCGACCCGCGCCGCACCACCCACGCCCCGTCGGGCGACATGCTCGACGACGCAGACGCCGAGGACGGTATCGAGCCCGCGCTCGAGCACCGCGGCGAGGAAGAGGAGCCCGCAGCGCAGCGAAAGAAGAAGGCCGGCCTGAAGGACAAGGTCCGCGCGGCGAAGAAGCAGCTCAAGGACGACGAGGACCGCAGCAACGACAAGCTCTCTGGCGCGCAGAAGCGCAAGGGCAAGAAGCCCGGCGTCCTCGGCAGCGTCGACTATGTCAAGCTCCACGAGGCGCGCCCGGGCAAGAAGAAGTTCCGGTGAACGGCGCTGTTGCCGTGGCGGTTCTCGGGTCTCGTCCTCCTTGTTGTTGTGTGCGTACTCGGTGCCTTTTTTCTCTGTGCACGTCCTGACAGCTTGCATCGCGCGCAGCTGTAGCTCCTATGCGAACTCTTCCTCCTCGCAACGCATCTTTCATTTCCTTCGCGCCTCGCTCGGATTCTGCTTCTTCGGCACGGTCAGCACGCTTTGCACGATGCACGGAGTGTCTCTCAGGCGTCATCTACAGGACTGTCAGGCGGAGCTTCGCCAGACTGTCCGAGGGTCGAGGCAGTCGCCCGCCGGCGGCCCTCCCGCCCAGCATCTCAGAGCGACCACCTCTGCTCGTCGTCCGCCCTATCGCACAAACTGAACACCATCGGCATGCTCGTCCGTGTTCGTCACGCACCCCTCGCCCTCGGCGAACGCCGCAGGGCGGAACGCGCACCCGTTCCCGCCCTGCGTCACCGTCCCCGTCGGGGCGTCGCGGCACGTGTCGCAGGTGATGGACCACTGCGGGCGTGGACGCGAGCGCGAGCGGAGCGAGGGTAGAAGGGGTCAGCGCGCGGCGAGGGGCAAGAGGAGGGCGCAAGGACGCACCTCTGCTGCAGCGCGGTCCTCGCACGCGACGGCGGCCCACAAACCGCCTGCGCCGCTCGCGCAGAGCGAGGTGTTGCGCTCGGAGCCGGCGAAGCTGCGTCATGCAGGCGGGGTCAGCTTCTTCCCCGGTGAAGCGGAGGGGAACAACCACGACGCAACGCACCGCAGGAGGAAGTGCTCTGACGAAGGGAGGCGCTCGACGAGGAACCAGTACGGCGTCCCGCCGAACCGGTCGAACGTCGTCTTCCGCCCTCACGCGCGTGTCAGCTCGTCCTTCTTCGCGGGAACAGGCGGGGATGGGACGCACGGCGCTCACGCTCACGAGCGACGAGACGACGCCCTCCTCGTCCAGCGTGACGACGGGGAGCCAGCGGCGCAGGGTGGAGACCTCCCAGGTCGGGGAGGTGAGCTTTGGCTCGTCGAGGGCGGGGGCGCAGTACGACGAGGAGGAGCGCCGGTGGAGGAGCGGGGAGGCGCTCGCTGCGAAGGTGAGGGCGGCGGTGAGGACGGTCGTGTGGAGCATGCTGGGCGCTTGGCGGGCTGGGTATGAGCTTTAGTGGGGAGTGCTGTTGCGAAGCGAAGAGGAGGATAGGCAGACGACGCCCTCTTGTAGGCCATGCTTCCGCCGGAGGTTCCGACGCACCGCCCCGTGCACGAGTGGACACAACGAAGCCTCCCGGCCGGGACTCGGCGTCGAGCAGCACGTATACGAACAAGTTTGGCGTGAAAGCGGCGTGGCATCGTCAACTCGCGCCATTCTCGTCGCGGCATGCCTCCGTGAAGCCTGTCACCCTCAGATCTGCGACGAGAACAGCGCGGAGCAGAGCGGGCCGGGTTGTCGGAGCGGTAGCGTCCTGGTGGCGGAAGGGAAGATGGACGAGCCGACAATGTCCGTCAAGTGCGCTCACGCTTCGCCTGCCCGGCGGGGTGCGAAAGAAGCGTAATGTTTTGAAGGGTTTAACGGGACGAACGCCCGGTGGCGAGCGAGGGAAGCGGTCGAAGTGGGCTTGAGAAGGTCAACCGGGTCGAAGCGCGCTCAAACGAAGGAAAGAAGCACTCCAGTGTCCTTTGCACTCTATGTACACCCTGCCGCCCCCTTGCGTCTACTCCGCCACCTTGCCCTCCGGCTCCCCGAACGTCTGGTCGAACGACCACGTCTGCGTCGAGTTTCCCCGTCGAGCGGGAGGCAGTCCTCCAGCACAAGGGCGCTGTCCGTCCGTTGTAGGTTGCGCACTGGTCGACGAGGGCCGCGCGGAGCCTGTCCGAGCGGAGGGGGTCAGCGCAGAGTAGGAGCTCGCTGTAGTTGGAGCAAGAGGGAGACAGGGCAGGAGAGGGGACGCACTGGCAGTGTGTGCCGATGCCCGGCTCGCAGGACGTGCAGGTGATGTTCCACTGCAGGGCGAGCAGCGATGTCAGTTCGGGCGCGGCGAAAGCAATGGAAGAGCGGGACGCACCCCGGCGAGGAGCGGCGCAGTCTGCCTGAGAAGCAATCGTTCCGTAGCGGCCGGTGAGGCAGAGGTCGAGCTCGTTGGAGCGGCTGAGAACAATCGACAGGTCAGCAGTGGAGTGGGGCGCGATGGGAAGAGGGAAGAGGACGCACCGGATGCGGTACACCCCCTCCTCGCCATACTCCCCCTGTGTCAACACCCAGTACGGCTCCGGCAAGCTCGGCTGCAGCTGCCCGTATGTCACGTTCGCGATGTACGACTCGCCGTCGACGTCGGTGTAGGTCGGAATCCAGCCTGTCCCTTCAGGGCTGCCGTCGAGGATGAGGTTGGCGGACGCGTTCGGGAGGAGGGTGGGGGCGCAGGTGGACGGCTCGACGGGCGAGCGCGGAACGGGAGAGGCGGACGCGCTGTAGAAGGCGAGGGCGGAGAGGGCGAGCTGGCGGGCGAGCATGTCGAGGGTTGTAGCGAGGAGGAGGAAGGAGGAGGAGAGTGCCCGGCAACCCAGCTGTATCGAGGGCGGAGTCTCCGGACTGTGACGCGTAATCCGACACTGCGCATGAACGCATTCGTTAGTAATGCAGCTCGGTAGTTAGGGGCAAGTCGCGCTAAGCAGGCAGTGCAAGGGGTCGACGTAGTTGAGCCGTTGGTCGAGATGGGAAGCATCCGCAAGCGAGACCGGGGCGCAAGTGGCGATGCTTAAGCGGCCCTTGTTCAAAATACAGGACGGGGAGTGCAGTCCGGACGAGCCGTCCAGGCGAATCAGAGGGAGGAGGCGCGCAGAGCACTTGCGCAGGTCCCACGCAACGGACGAGCGCGGCAGAACTGGGTCGAGCGGCCAATGAGCTGAGCGCCGCTTGACCACATCGATGCGCTCCGCTTGAAAGAGAAGAGCCGCGCAACACGAAGCGAGGATGGCGGTGGGTCGAAGTGGGGGACGCGAGCACGTGAAAGCCCTTGGGTCCGAGATCAGGCCACCCGCCAGCCGCGCTTCGCCTCGATCAAGGGAGCTAGCGCATAGGGTGTTGTACGACGAGCACGCGTCGTCTTGGGTGCACAAGCGAGGCTGAAAAAGAGCGAGGAGAGCGCAGAGACGAGGTGGCGGAGGCGCGAAGCGAGGGAGAGCTCGCCCGTCCAGCTCACAAGCCTCTCCGCCGGGACAGCAAGGACCGCGCAGGCCATGCAGACCCAGCGAGGACGCAACGCCGAGAAAGGAAGAAGCGAGCGAGCGTCCGCTGCGCCCCTGCCGCGGTCGGGATCTCGGCTTGCGCTCGCGAGTCTCCAAATCTCCATCTCCTCCCCCACCTCGCGCTCGATTGGCTTCCGTCGCTGGCTGGACCTGGAGAAAACTGCGGGGAATCCTCGTCGTCCCTCCGGTCGTGCTGGCTTCGCTCGCGCTCTCTCGACTCCTGTTCTGCACACACTCACTTGCAACTGCCGACGGAGCTTGCTGCTAGGCTTGGCTCTCGCTCGCCGACTCTGTCAGACCCCGACGAGCCCCCATGGCCGCTATCGGCGCCTCCCCACCTCCAGCCCCGACCGCCGTTGTCGAACCTCCTTCGCCGACACGGGCCAGCTCGCCCTTCGCCAAGCTGTCGCTGCAAGACGAGCGGAGCACGGGCGCACGGCGGCCAGTGCGCACGCTCATGCTGGGCCACTGGCACCAGCGGTGCGTTCCCGCCCCACCACTCTTCGAGCCTTCGCTCCCTTCGCACCGCGAGCCGAGCGCTGATCTTCCGCTCTTCGTGCGACGCAGGACGTGGGACCTCGCGCATGCGCTCAATAGGACGGGCGTGAGGGACTGCTTTGCGGCGGTAACAGATATGCAGGACGCGCTCGTCGTCCTCAAGTCTGCCATCGTCCCGCGGAGCTCCTCGTGCGTGCACTTCCTCCTTCTTTGAGAGAGAACGAAGCCGACCCTGCTAGTCGACGCGCGCAGGTCTGCTCGTCGTACTACCCGCTCGAAGATATACAGGAGCTCCTGCTCGACTACGAGGGCGAAATCAACATCCTCATCGCGCGGCCAGACCACATGGTGCGTCCCTCGCCGCCTTTCTCGACGGCCTCGCTGACAGCGCGACTCCCTGCAGAACACGGAGGGAGCAGAAGGCGTTGCGAAGTGGGCGGCGCTGATGGTCGAGTCGAAGAGCTACCTTCCCAAGACCGGGGTGCTCAGTCCGAGCGGCTACATGCGGCGGCTCTCCGCGACGTCGCAGAACTCCAATCAGGACGTCTAGGCGTGGCGCGACCGGCGGGGCCTTCGCCTCTCGGCGCACTTCTTGCCGCCCGTCGACTCTTTCCCTAGTGCCTTTTCTCCTCGTTGCTCGCTGTCTCCCGACTTCTCCTCGCACGCATCTGTTGTTCTCCTATATCTTCCCTGTCGTCCGTCCCGCACCCGCAATGCACTGTCGCCTAGCCTGATGCGGTGGAACGCGAGAACGCAAGGAGAGCAAACCAAGCCTCGAGTCCGTTGCAATGCGCAAGTAGGTACAACAAAAACGGCACAGCCAGCACACACAGCACAGCATAAGGCGAAAGTCCATGCCCCCTTCCCGCCCCACGCCGCGCTTACTTCCTCGCCTCGCGCGTCTTCGCACTCGCGGCGCGGACCTTCCTCGCGCGCGATTCGAGCCCCTCGATCTGCGCCTTGCCGCGCGCTTTGTCCCCGCCCGGGCGCACGCGTCGAGGAGGAGACGAGCTTCTTCTTCGGTGCGGGGGCGGCCGCGGAAGAGGACGGAGTGGCGGCGGGTGAGGAGGCGGAAGGGAGGACGGGCTTCTTCGTCACTGCAGGCGGCTGCCACGCCGCTGTTGCCGAGGGCGGGGTCGGCGCGACGTTCGTGACCGGCTGCAGTGGCTGCGACGCGGCGAACAGCGTGCTTGGCGCCGCCGGCAGTGCCGCGAGTTTCTCCTCGGCCGTTGCCGCCGCTGCGGGGGGTTCCTCCGCAACCGGCGCCGGCCTGACAGGGCTGAGCAGCGCCCTGTTCGCGACGCGGCTCGATTTCGTGCGCGTGAGCGACCCCTGCGCGCTGGCCGCGGGGCGCTTCGCTGCCGAGCCAGGCTGGCGGAACGCAGCGGACGGGCGCGGCGCAGCCGGCGAGGCGGGTGCCCTGGCGGCGAGGTGCGGCTTCCAGCTCAGCGGGCGCTGGAGCGACGCCTGCAGGTCGAACTTCTTCCACCCGGGCTGGGCCTTCTTTGGCGGAGAGGCGGCGGCGCCGGTCGAACTAAGCGCGGAGCGGGACGACGAGGAGGCGGTCGAGGCGGCGAAGCGCGGGACGGCGGCGGAGCTGGAGTGAGCGAGAGCGCACGTCGAGGCTGACGGAGCGAGCGTGCGAGACGAGGTGGACGAAGAGCGGGGCGGGGGGGCGGTCTTCGCGCTAGATACGAGGGACGATGCCGGCGCGAGCTTGCGCATGGTCGACTTGAAAAAGCGCGACGCGGTCGATCCCGTGGGCTTAGCTATACGACAAAGGTGAATCAGCGCGCCATCTAACGGGGAGGAGGACAGGAACGCACGCCCAACACCGAGACTCGGCCTCCTCCTGCTCATCCCGGCGCCGTTCGCCGCGCCGCTCTTCCTCCTCGCCTTGGCCAGCTCAAGCTGCCTCCTCCGCTGCTCGCGCACTTGCTCCTCTCGCGGCCTGACATCCTCGCGGACGTCCCTCGGGCGCGCCTGCGGGCGCATCGAAGACGACAGCGAGACGGACGTCGTCGCTGCGGGCGCGGCGGACCACCCCTCATCACGCAGAGCAGAGACGAGGCGCTTCTCGCTCGCGGCCTTGTCACCGCCGGTCGCGCCGAGGCGGCTCAGCCCGAACGGCTTCGACGTCGAGGGCTTGAGGCGCTTCGGCGCGGGCTCGTGCACCTGCGGCCGTGCGTCCGCCGCGTCGGCAGCGAGCGAGCGCGCCGAGCCCAACCGCGGCATCCCCGCGAGATTGGAGAGCAACGATGAGGAGGGCAGCGCGCGTTTTGCAGCCCAGTGCGTCGTGATCGAGTCCATCTTGTCGAACCGGCGCTTGTGGCTCGCGTCAAAGGCGGCCTTGCTGCCCTTGCTCGGGGAGGGCTTCACCCCGCTCGCCGCGGAGGAGAAGAGCGAGGAGCCGCTCCGCGGGAGAGGCGCGGTCAGCCGCGACTCGGCCGCGCGGCGGTTCATCTCGGCCATGATGGCGTCCATCGTGGACGCGGGCGGCTCGGCAGCAACGGTCGCGGCGTCCGAGGCGGTCGAGCTCGTAGAGGCGAAGAGCGCGCCGGGCATAGAGAAGGTGAAGGTGGACGCGGCAGTGGGGGCGGGCTGCGGGGGCGGCGAGCCAAAGATGAACGCCGGCGCGGCGTGCGGGAGGGGCGGGGCAGGCGAGTCGGGTGCGGGCAGAGTGTCCATGCTCCTGTCGTGCACCGTCGAGCGGGACGAGACGAGGCGGATCCCGCCGTCGTCGTCGGCCTCGTTCTGCTCGTCCTCGGCCATGCTGGGCTCCGAGTCGTTCGAGGGCGCAGTCGGCGCCTTCTCCATCGATGGCGCGGGCGGAAGCGACGGATAGAGCCTCTCCACCGGCGCAGCCGCCCCGGCCGCTTCGTCCCTCCTGCCGGGGTCGACCAACGCCCTGAGCAGCGTCGCGCCGGCGGAGCGGATCGTCGACGCGATCGAGCCCGACGACGCCGAGCCCGTGAGCGAGCCTTGCGCGCTGCGTGCGTCTGTTCCAGCGTGTCAGCGTTTCGCTCGGCGCATCGCGTCAAGGCTGGGGGACGCACTCTGCACGCCGAACTCGGCGAGCTCCTCCGTTGCCGCGGGCACGGCCTCGCCGTCGACGAGCGCCCACGACGCGCTCGAGGCGTCCGCCTCCTGGCAGACGGAGGTGTCGCGGCTCTGCGCAGCGAGGAACGCGCCGTGCGCCTCGAGGCGCGCGATGAGGTCCGTGTTCTGCGCCGGCTCTTGCGTCAGCGCGAGAGGAGAGGAGGGAGGAGAGGCGCACCTTTCCGGCGCCCTTGAGCCCGAACTGCTTGCAGAGGGCGAGGAGCTGCGGGCGCTTGAGCGAGTGGAGCGCGGCGGCGTTGGTGAGGATTTGCTCTTCGGGGCTGAGGGCCATCCCAGCAAGGGGTGCGCTTCGTGTGCACTTCGCTTGCGCTCCGCAGACTAGGGCGGGTGCAGTGAAGGGAGAGAGCGAGAGAGAGGCGCGGATGTTGAGCGATGAGGGCGACAACGCTGCACTCGCTCGTGGGGGCTTTCTGCGGGCCCGTCCACCTCAGAGAGAGCGTACAGTACGCTCTCTTGCACGGGGACGGCCCTCGAGTGAGAGACGAGCAACCCGTCCTGCTCGCGTTCTCATCCCGACCACCCGCTGCTCCCAGCGAGGACAAGCCGAACAAGCGCATTCTGCGCTGCTACTTCACCCGCGTCGAGCGCGGTAAGAAGGGGGACAAGCGAGAGAAGGGGCGAAGTGCGCAGAGGGGGTATGGACAAGCGGGAGGGGGTGGATATGGACAAGGAGGGGGAAGAGGCTGGAACGCGAGGACCAGCTCGTGCGCCAGCGAGGGAGGAGCGAGGGTGGGGGGATCGAGGGAATGATGGTGCGGATCAGGGAGAGACGCTGGTTCGTGGCGGGAAGAGGGAGGGGGCGAGAGGGAGCGAGGCGAATGAAGGAGGCGGCAGCGGCGACGCTACCCGCCCCTTGTTCGCCCATCCACGCCCGTCCGAAGCTCCTCCAGCTCGATCTCTTCCCGAGATCAAAGAACGTCTCCTCCTCCCCGTCCGCATTCTCACTGCGCCTGCGCTCCCCCGCCTCATCCTACGGGCGGTCCTCGTCCGTCTGCTCCACCGCCTGGTATCCCCTCCCGCCCGCCGGGTTCGGCGTCGAAGGCCTGCTCCCCTGGCCAGTCCACCACCCCCGCACAGCCTCGACGCCGTCGCTCCCCCTCCCGGGGAGGCTCGCGCCCCCGCTCAGCGTGCGCTGGTGGTGCCGCTTGGGGACAGCCGGGGGGTCGACGAGCGCAGAGTGCGAGTGCGGCTGGCCGCGGTGGAAGGACGGGAGCGAGTGCGAGCGCCGGAGCGGGGCGTGCTCGTCGTCTGTCGAGGAGGAGGGGAGGGACGGCGCCGGCTGGTCGCCGAAGAGCTCGTCTGCAGGGCGCGTGCGAGAATGGTCAATGTGAGGCCCATGCCGACAACGCCTTACTCCCGCGGGAGGACGGGTAGCTGAGGAAAGAGCCGCAAACGCACCCATCTCCTCAAGCGGGACGCCCATCGCTGCGCACACCCAATCCATCAGCATCCGCACCCACCTTATCGAGAACGAGAGGAAGGGGCGCACTCTCGGGGTACGCAAAGTACACGAGGATGAAGCTCAGGACGCAAAAGCCCGCATGCATCGGGTACAGGCGCCACTCGATCGATTCTTGCAGGATGGGCGTCATGGCACCGACCTGCGACCGGGGATGGGCGGGTTGGAGAGGAGGCGTGAGGGCGAGGGCGAGGTACGGGTGGGAAGAGCCGAAAAGGGTGCGGGAGCGCGGGCGACGTCAGCGGATTGTACCTCACGTCGAGGGAGAGGGAGAGCGCACGATGTAGTTGCCTGCACGACGGCGCGAGGGAGCGTCAGTACGTGGTCGAGGATGGGGGAGAGGGGGAGGGGGCTGGGGGGGAAGAGGCGATTCAGAAGAAGCCGCCAGGACGCACAAAGCCAGTTCGTCGCCGTCGCGAGCGAGAACCCCTTGACCCGGAACGCGTTCGGGAGGATCTCTGCGCGCGTGCCGGACCCGTAACATCAGCGTCCTGCGCCCCTTGCACGCACACGGCAAAGGACGCACCCGCAGCATACAGCCACGCGACGCCGCCCCAGCTCCCCCCAAAGGCGGCGTTGTACGCGATGACGGAGAAGACGACGGCGACGGGGGTGTAGCCTGCGTCGAGGTAGAGGAAGAGGCCGACGAGCGAGAGGGCGATGGCCATGACCTGCGTGTGGGGCGTCAGTCGTGGGCGCAGGGGGGAACACAGGGAGAGGGACGCACGGCCGCGCCGGAGAGGAGGATGATCCGCCGCCCGAGGGTGTCGATGAGGTACCACGTCGGGATCGTGCTGAGGACGTAGACTGCGCGCGGGCGGGTGAGCGGGGTCTGACGCGACAAGCCAAGGGGAACGCACTCAGCGCGTTGATCCCCGTCATGAGGACCGCGTCGCGCCCGATCCAGCCTGCGCTCTCGAACACCAGCGGGGCGTAGTACCTGCGCAACGACGTCAGCGCTCCTGCCGCCCGCTCGTCCGACGGAACACGCACGAAATGATGTTGATCCCGTTCTGCGTGCGCAACCCGAGTCGGTCAGCCGCGGACTTCGCAGGGAGAGGAAGAGGAAGCCACGGACGAATTGCGCAAAGAACTGCGTCGACATGGCGATCATGACGCGGTAGCGGTACCGGCGCCACATGGCGCGGTACGAGCGGTCGCCGTATGCGCGCTGCGGGCGGACAGGCGGGCGAGCGGGCGGAGAGCGTGAGCGAGTGTTGCAGAGTACGCGCGATGTAGACGCACCTCGGATAGGACGACCTCCTTGATCTCGCGGAACTCCTCCTGCGCCTACGAGGGCAGCATCCAGGTCAGCGCGCTATCGTACGCCTCGAGCGCCAACCACGGTCGACGCACCCGCTCATCCTCGGGATCTCCATCGCCATGCAAGTCGGCCAAGACGCCCATGCCCTCCTCGTCCTGGTCCGTGTCGAGGAGCCACCTCGGGCTCGGGGAGGAAGAGGGTTCCGAGCGCGAGGACGACGCCGATGACGCTCTGCATCAGGAGCGGGATCCGCCACGAGAGGTCCGAGGTGATGAAGCTGCAGAAGTAGTCGATCCACTAAGGGCGGGCAAGATGACGGGACGGGGGCGGGAGGAGTGAGGGTCAGGGAGGCCCCGCTGCTGGAAGAGGGGAGGGGGGACGCACGACGCTTGACGCGTAACCGACGATGTTGCCCTACGCACAGGTAGAAGGCGTCAGTACGCGTGCGACGGAAGGGGAGGAGGACGGGCAGCGCACCGTGAACTCGATGCACCCGAGCCTGCCACGGTTCTCGGCAGGCGAGATCTCGCTCTGGTACACGGGCACGCACATGCTCAAGAATCCGACGCCAAAGCCCGACAGGATGCGGCCAAAGACCATCATGCGGTACCCGTTTGTGAAGGCCTGGAAGAGCCCGCCGAGGGAAAAGATGCACGCGCCGGCGAAGATGGTCGCGCGCCGGCCGAAGATGTCGCCGATGCGGCCGGCCAGGAGGGAGGTGACTGTGCGAGTGCGAGGGTGCGTAGGAGACCGCAGCGGGGACGAGGTGGGAAGGGGAGGCCAAGTCAGGAAGGCTCTCGGAGCACGCGCAACAATCCCTTCCTCCGCGGCACGGATGTGAGCTTACTGAAAGCGCCGATCTCAAGGATGGAGACCCTGCGAGAGGCATTACGCGTTAGCGGGTGGACCTGCACGCGCGTGGAGGTCTCTTCGCTCCGGGAGCGCGAGTCCGTCGTCTCGCGCACCGTCCCCGGCGGACAAGCAGATGCTCGACGATAAAGAGAGCGGTACGCACATGGTGGCGAGCTCTGGGCGGGTTGGTTGGTGGAAGTAAGCCTTGAAGTACGGGGCTGCGGCGGGGGGTGAGCAGGTCAGCTAGCGCTCCACCAGCGGCTCCCGGAGTGTGCGCACTGGTAATGATCCCGCTCATAACGCCTTGGTCGTAGCCCTGCGTGTGCGCGTACAAGAAGGTGCGAGGGTGGGTAGCGAGGCCGAGGTGGGGGTCAGCTGGGCTCGACGGGGAGAGAGGAGGGTGGCCGCACGAAGAGGAATACGCCGAGGGATGCGAAGCAGGAGATGCGAGGACGAGCCTCCTGCTGCTGCCTGGCTGCGCGCTCATCTTGGCGAGCGCTGTGTGCGGACCGGGACGACGGCGAGGCGGGGGAGCGCGCGCGAGATGGGCGCGACGGGGGGACGCGCGACAAGTTGCGGCGGGATCGCCAGCGTGCAGAGAGAGAGCTGGAGGCGAGTCAAGCGAAGCACGGTGCAGAGGACGGCGCGGGTCGGCGTGCGGACGAGGGCAACGTCGCTCGGAGCGATGAGGACCGGCGCTCCCCTCTCTCCCTCCCGGCGAGTCTCTCTTGCAAGGGCTACAGCTGCAGGATGGCCACGTCGAGCGTACCCGCAGAACCCACCGTCACGGTCGTCGTCTCGGCCGCACTCGCACTCGCCGCGTACCGCCTCGTCGCCGCCCTCGTCCCCTTCCTCTCAGGGGACCTCGTCGCAAAGGGCCTCAGGGGAAAGGACATGCTCAAACCAGGGTTCAGGCGGGCAGAACCCCCGATCGCAGACACGGCGACTGCACCGCCTGACGAGGACGCTCCGGGGAGCAAGTGGATGTGCGCACCCCTCCGTGCACCCTTCCAAGACGCCGAGACTGACCACTAGCTGTGCGTGAACGCAGACCCGAAGCAACCGGCGTCATCGGTGCATCCGTCTACATCCTCCTCCTCGCCCTCTTCGCCCCGCTCCCCTACCTCTCGGCCCTCCTCCCCGCCTCGTTCGCCGGCGCGAAACCCCACCTCCCTCTCCTCAACACCACCTCGCCCCTCCTCCCCCCCGACGGCGACCCCTGCGCCGCCCTCCTCCTCGAGGGGTCCCTCGCGTTCCCGCACCACTCGTTCGCAACCTACCTCGCGAGCCTCCTCTCCCTCCTGATCGCAACCTTCCTCGGCTTCTGCGACGACGTCTTCGACATCCGCTGGCGCTTCAAGCTCCCCATCCCCGGTCCGTCACCCGCCCTGACCGCTCCGCTTCGCTGCACCCGCTCACCCGCCCCCGCGCCGCGCGCAGTCATCGCCTCGGTCCCGCTCCTCGTCACCTACGCCGCAGGGCACGGCGTCACCGACGTCGTCCTCCCGCGCGTGTTCCGCCTCCGCGAGCTCCTCGGAGGCGTCGCGACCAATGGCGTCGTCCACCTCGGTGCGTTTGCAGCGTCTCCCTTCCGGCGTTTATTTGCTCAAAGGGCAAGCACTAACCTGGAGTGGGCTTTGCGTACACAGGGCCGCTGTACTACCTGTACATGTCGATGCTCTCGACGTTCTGCACCAACAGCATCAACATCCTCGCCGGCGTTAACGGCGTGGAGGTGCGTCGCTCGTCCTTCCCGCTCATTGTAGCCCGAGGCTGGAAATACTGATTCCTGTACTGCTACACACACGCACAGGTCGGCCAAGCGCTCGTCATCGCCCTCTCGATCATCGCCAACGACCTTCTCTACCTGACCTTCTCCCTCTCGCCTCTCCTCCCCTCCTGCCGTACCTCCCCTCCTCGCTGTCCGCGCTCCTTCCGCCGCCGGAGGAGCTCGCGCGCAAGACCTGGACGGCGGGCTTCGCGCACGGGAGCCAGGAGCTCGCGGATCGGCATGCGTTCAGCTTGTACTTTATGCTGCCGCTCGTCGGGGTGTGCCTTGGGCTGCTGAAGCACAACTGGTACGTCGCGCTCTCTTGCCTTGGCGTTCGCTCTCGAGCGAGGGAGTTGTTCGACGGCGTTAGAACGCTCCTGTCTCCCCTGTCCTCTGTGTGCTCACACGGCTCCCCATGCACAGGTACCCCGCGCACGCCTTCGTCGGCGACACCTTCTGCTACTTCGCCGGCATGGCCTTCGCAGTCGTCGGGATCCTCGGCCACTTCAGCAAGACCCTCCTCCTGTTCTTCCTCCCCCAAGTCATCAACTTCCTCTACTCGGCCCCGCAGCTCTTCGGCCTCGTCCCCTGCCCACGGCACCGCCTCCCGCGGCTCGACCCCGCCACGGAGCTGCTCGTCCCCTCGTGGGCGCCGCTCGCGCCCCCGTCGCAGCGCACCACGCGCCAGCGCGCCGGCGTCCTCCTCCTCCGCGCGCTCGAGCCCGTGGGGCTCGTCGCGCTGCAGAGCGGGGCCGTGACCGCGTGCACGAACCTGACGGTGCTGAACCTGCTCCTCCTCCGGGGCGGGAGCGTCCGCGAGGATGCGCTCGCGCGGAGGCTCATGGCGCTCCAGGCGCTCGGGAGCGCAATGGCGTTTGCGGTGAGGTATGGCGCGGGGAAGTGGGCGTATGGGAGTGAGGGCGGGAGGGCGTGAGTGCATTGCTGCGGCTGTGTGAAGCTTTTGAGCGGGATGCGAGAGGGAGAGAGAGGAAGGAGCGAAGGAGAGCGCTTCTCCTCGCCTCTTGCGTGATTGAATTGGTTTGACCCTTGCAAGAGTGTGATCACCCGTACCGCTGCACACGAAGCACACCTGAGAAGAGCGCGGCGAACTCCTCTCCCCACCTCCGACACGCGCATCCTCTCCTCCTCTCACCACACCCGATGCTGCTCCTCCGCGCCTCCCGCCTCGCTCCCGCCCTCCCCACGCTTGCAAGGGGCCTGCACGCCACCGCCGCGAGCTACAGCGCGCGCCCGATCGAGCGGGTGACCATCTTCGGCGCAGGACTGATGGGAGCGGGTCTGGCGCAGGTGGCAGCGCAGGCGGGCGTCAAGGTCGTCATGACGGACGTTAGTGACGGGGCGCTGGAGAATGGGTGCGTCTGCTTTCCTGCTTGGACGCTGGGGGAGGAGAGGAGGACGAGGGCCGGGTGGGGTTGCCGGACGAGCATGGAGGACGGCGGCGCGGCAGCACGCGACGGGCCGCGCGCGTCCTGCAGGGCTCTAGAGGGCGTCTATAGCGGGCTTGCAGGCACCCCTGCGCCTGCCGGGGACGAGCAGGGGCGGGCACACCTCCTCGGACGGCCCTGGTCGTCGCCGGCGTCGCACGCACTGAACCACTCTCGCTCGCCCGCCCGCAGCCGCGCCATCATCAACAAGTCGCTGACGCGCATCGCGCGCAAGAAGTCCCCCGAGGACAGCGCCGCGCAGAAGGCCTTCATCGACGGCGTCTTTGCTAACCTGCAGACGACGACCTCCGCGCCCGAGGCCGTCTCGGAGACGGACCTCGTCATCGAGGCGATTGTCGAGCACCTCGGGACGAAGCAGGAGCTGTTCCGCCGCTTGGACGAGATCGCCCCGCCCGAGGCCGTCTTTGCGAGCAACACGAGCAGCCTGAGCATCACGCGCATCGCCGAGACGTGCTCCGACGCACGCAGGAAGCGCTTCGCCGGGTTCCACGCGTTCAACCCCGTCCCGCAGATGAAGCTCGTGCGCACGCCCTTCTCTCCCTTGTTCCAGTCGAGGGGAAACTGACTGACGGCGGTGCGGCGCCGCGCAGGTCGAGGTCATTTCGACGGAGAAGACGCTCCCCGAGGTGACCACTGCGCTGCTTGACCTCTGCAAGCGGATGAAGAAGGTCCCCGTGCAGTGCGCCGACACGCCCGGGTGCGCCCCTCCTCCTCTCCTTCGCTCGCCGCGAGAGAGACTGACCAGGGAGGCGCGGGCAGGTTCATCGTCAACCGCCTGCTTGTGCCGTACCTCCTCGAGGCAATCCGCATGGTCGAGCGCGGGGAGGCGACTGCCGAGGACATCGACAGCGATGAAGCTCGGCGCGGGCGTGCCCATGGGTGCGTCGTCGACCCCGCCATGGTAGGGACCACTAGCTGACTTCACTCCCCACCCTCATCGTCCTGAACGTCCCAACAGGCCCGCTCGAGCTCTCCGACGTGCGCTGTTCCCTCCTCCACGCCTCTCTCACGCACTGACACCGTCCACGCGCAGTTCGTCGGCCTCGACACCCTCTCGCACATCGCCGAGGGATGGCGCACCGAGCGCGTCGCGACGGGTGAGATCGACGCCAAGCAGGTCGAGGAGGTCAAGATCCTCGAGAAGCTTGTTGCCGAGGGCAAGAAGGGGAGGAAGAGCGGGCAGGGGTTCTTCGACTGTGAGTCTGCGGGCCGTTCCGGCGTCGAGCTCGCGTTTTAGCGAGTATGCACGCGCGCCAGCTCGGCTCGAGAT
Organism: Rhodotorula kratochvilovae; assembly: GCA_019926025.1. Classification (NCBI taxonomy): domain Eukaryota; kingdom Fungi; phylum Basidiomycota; class Microbotryomycetes; order Sporidiobolales; family Sporidiobolaceae; genus Rhodotorula; species Rhodotorula kratochvilovae. The sequence goes on from JAHSUG010000016.1 coordinate 337,427, forward strand.
TGGAGTCCACGGAGACTGACGCCGCCCTCCCGCTTGCAGACTCGTCCGACAAGTAGGATCCTCCTCGTGCTCCCGCCGGCCGCACACGCCCCGGCGCGCTCCCTCGGCCCCTTCCTCGCTGTGAAGCATACATGCTTGCTCAAGAAGAACACTGCAGTGCAACCGTCGTCGTTCCCGTCGAGAAAGCGGGCTTATTCCGCGCGAGTTGGACGGGAAGGGTGTCGACTTGCCGTACTTTGGTCTACGCTGGCTGGTCGCGGTACATTGAGGATCCCGTGAAAGCGTTGCGCGAGTCAGATCTGCCCGGCTTGACACTTTGTCGCGGTCGACTCGACGCCTCCTCATCGCTCCGTCGCTCTCCCTCCTCCGCTCCACCCGCTCAGAGCATGGCGTCCGGCGCGTTCGCCGCCTCGCTAGCACAGCTCACAGGACTCGACGCGTGCGCCCAGTCCGCGCTCCGCTTCCACCGCCCGCGCTGACCGCCTCATCTCCCCACGCACAGCGACACAGCGCGAGCAGCTCCTGCCGCACCTCGACTCGCTGAGCAGCGTCTCCGCCGTGCGGAACTACCTCGACGTGCGCTCTCTCCCTCTCGCCTCGTCCGCGCGCTCGCTGATCTTCTCCTCACCCTCCCTCCTCGCTGATGACGCCCCGCCCATCTGCACAGTCGCTCCTCGCGCCCGGACCCGCCGCGCAGTCCTTCGTCGCGGCCTACACCGCGCACCGCTTCCCCGCCGCGCCCTCCGCAGCAGGGGGGAGCTGCTCATGGGGCGCGCCCCCTGCGCCCTCTTCTGCGCCGGGGCACTCGCGCGCACTCGCCCGCGCAAGGGAGGGCCAGCACGCTCGAGCGCGCGCTGGCGAGCGCGCCGCAGGGCGCGCGGGCGTACGTCAAGGAGCGGGAGGACGCCGGTGGGTGGGGCGGCGGCGCGGACGGGCGCGAAGGGCAAGAGCGCGGCGTCGAGCCGCGAGGGCAGCAAGGCACGGGCGGCGCCGCCCGTCGCGGGCGGGGTGCAGGTCCGCCAGGTGTCGGCGCCGGCGCGACAGCGGGAGCAGGAGGCGCCGCTGCAGGGCAAGGGCGGCGCAAAGGGCAAGGGCAAGGAGCAGCCGCAGGACCCGGAGCTCGAGCTCTCGGAAGAGGCGGCGGCCGAATTGCTGGCGCTGGACCGCGCGCTCAAGGCGTTCGATGCGCGCGAGGCGGAGAAGAGGAAGAGGAGCTGCTTCTGCCAGGGTGCGTGCACTCTTCCGGTGGCGTCTGCGTGGGCTGATCACCCGGGACGGCTATCTTGGACTCAACGCCCGTTGAGCGTTCAGGCAAACCGACTCTGACTGTCACACGCGTACGTCCGCAGCCCGCCAGCACCCTATATCCCACTCTGCCCGTCCTGCGCCCTCGTCCTCTGCACGCTCAACTCGCCCGCGCTGCGCTGCCCCTCCTGCGCGCACTTCCCGCTCCTCTCCTCCGCCGCGACCGCCTCGCACATCGCCGCTCTTCAGTCATCGCGCGAGGAGCTCCTCCTCCGGGAGAAGCGCCGCGCGGCCGCGGCGAAGGAGCAAGACGCGCGTGAGCGCGCCGCGATCCGCTTCCCGTCCCTCGGGATGGACATGGAGGGCATACGGCGCGCAGCGGAGCAGCAGCAGCGGAGCTATGCGGGGCATGCGGGCGGGACGGGCGGGCTCTCCGAGCGGATCGAGCGGACGTTTGAGGCCAGGGCGGCGGCGAGCGCCAAGGAGCAGAGGGAGAGGGCGCATGCTGCTGCGGGAGGGGGAGGGTCCTCCGTCTCGATGGCAAGACGGGGAAGGTCAAGGTCCAGACTAAGGTGGTCCGCCCCGCCGCGAAGGGCAAGGCCGCCGTTGTTGCAGAGGAGACGACCGGCGTGCTCGCGCCCGAGGAGCACAACGACGGGCTGGTTCCGTTCGTCGACGAGGACGACGATGGCGTCCGCGGCGCGCCGGCGCTGCGCTCCCGCAAGGGCGAGGAGCTCGCTGCGCTCCGCCGGACCGGCGACGAACGCGTGTTTGTCAACATCACGCTCGACGAGGCGGGGCGCCCGGTGTGGCTCGCGGCGGACGAGGCTGTCGACGGCGCGGAGGACGAGGATGCGCAACCGGTCGTGGGCGAGGGTATGGAGCCCGCTTCCTCGGTGATTGCGCCCGCCCGCCCGGCGGTTCCCGGGGCGCCTGCGCAAAAGGAGGAGGTCAAGGGGAAGAGGCGGCGCGGGAACAAGGGCGGCAAGGGGAAGGAGGGTGCGGAGGCGGCGTAGACGGGGCGGAGTCGCTAGATCGCATCTCGTTCGGCGCGCTGCTCCTTGAGTGCCCTGGTGAGGATGTCCTTGAGCTCGTAACCGAGAGAACCGCGCTCCGGAAGTGGATGCGCACATTTCGACTTCATCGCCACCGCCCGCGGCGGTGCTCTCCCTCCTCCGGTCCACTTCACTCCGCCACCATGTCCTTCCGTGCATCGTCCCGCCTCCTGGCAGCAGGGATCCACGCCCTCTCGCCCAATGCGACCGCCGAGCTCGCGACTGAGCTCCTCCCGCCGCTGCCGCTGTACCGGCGGCTGCTCCGCGTGCATCGCAAAGTCCTCCCCGCCGAGTTGCGCCTCATGGGCGACGACTACATCAAGGTGCACTCCTGCTCTCTCTCGCGAAGCACGCTGACCTCCAGACGCTCGCGCGCAGGCCGAGTTCCGCCGCACGCGCTCGACCGACAACCCGCTGCACATTGTCGGGTTCCTGAGCGAGTGGAAGAAGTACCTCGACTTCCACGAGGCGCAGATCCCTCGCTCGGCGGCGGACGCGGCGGCGGCCGAGGCGGAGGAGGCGACGAGGAGGGAGCGAGTCGACGAAATGAGCGCCGCGAAGCCGGGCAAGGCGCTCGATCCGAGCATTTTGGAGACGGTGCGTTGCTCTCTTTCTTTTTGAGGTGGCGTGTGAGCGGCCGGGCTGACCTGCGGTCTTTCTCCTCCTCCCCACTTCCCCTCCGCTCCTCCCGACTCCCTTTCCTTCTCGCATCCTTTCGCGTTCTCAACCCCCCCCCCGCTCTCCTTGCGCTATATGTCTCCCCCCACCACCAGCTCTCCGCCGACCAGATCGGCCAGCTGTACGAGCTCTTCAACGCGACGAAGGAGGTGTACCTCTCGCCCGAGGAGCTCGCGGCGAAGCTCGAGGCGGAAGGGAACGTGGAGGAGGGCATTCCCGCGGGCCAGGTGCTGCCGGATCTGGGTGAGGCAACGCGGATAGGCGGAAAGGGCGACGGCGAGCGGCGGTAGTGTTGCGGAGAGGGGAGGGGACGGCGCTGCATCTCGCATCATTCGGCCGTACTCACGTTAGTCCAGCGTCCCTGGAAAGCGGACGTGGGCGTGAGAGGTCAAGCCGACGAAAGCGAGGGGGGGAACAGACCTTGCACAGACGAGACTCGAGCACTACCCGACCCCTGGTACAGACGGAACCCGGACATCCTCGCACTCCAACTCTCCTCCCTTTGGCCGTCTAGAAAAGCATGTAGCCCTGCGCGAGCGCGACCTTCGTCGCGGGCGGGACGGTGCAATGTACGCCGTCCGCCTCGACCTGCACAGCTTCCAACCGGTCAGCGGCGGCACGACCGCGGAGGAGAGGGAAGGGGGCGCGCACGCGGTAGCTCTCCGGGTCGATCTTCATCCGCGGCGTCGCCGTGTTGTTCTTCATCGACGCCTTGCTGATGTTGCGGCAGTTCTTGACCGCCTCGACGCGCTTCTCGAGCCCGTACGACGCAATCGTCCCTGCGTGCATGTGCTGTCCGTCAGCAATCGCCCGTATCCTGCGGCGCAGAGGAGGAGAAAGGGGAGGAGGCGCGCACCCGAGTCGATGGACAGCTGCGAGACGAACAGCATCGAGTTCATCGCGGCGGCTTTCGCATGCGTGCCCCACATGGGGCGTCCGATGACGGGCTGGACGGTCGGGATGCTCTGCGTAGGCGGGATGGAGAGGAGAAGGAAGCAGGCGAGGAGAGGGGGAGAGAGGAGGAAGGAGGTCAGCGTCAACGATAAGCGGCGGATGACGAAGCGGAACGAACCGCATTCGCGTCGCCAATCTGCGTACGCGTGAAAGTCAGGTCGGGCACGAGGTGCAGAGGCTGAGCTCGAAACGCACGTTCGCCCACGCGATGACACCGCCCTTGATGACCATCTCCGGCCGGACGCCAAAGTTGCACGGCTTCCAGAGCACGAGGTCGGCGAGCTTGCCGACCGCCACGTCGCCGACAAGGTGCGAGATGCCGTGCGTAATGGCGGGGTTGATGGTGTACTTGGCGACGTAGCGCTACGGGAGGGAAAGCGCGAGGGAGAGGGGGAGAACGGAGTTCAGCATACCGCATCGACGAGCGCTGTATCGAGCTAGCCGGGATAATCGTCGAGGGCGGGAGAACCAGCACGATGGACGATTGCACGCGCAGGGCAACGCACCTTGACCCGCTCGTTGTCCGCCTCCCGCGTCTCCTCCTTGAGCGGCCCGACGCACACCTTCATCTTGCTCGCGGTCCTCCACGTCCGCGAGACGACCTCGCCGATGCGGCCCATCGCCTGCGAGTCGGACGAGATCATCGAGATGGCGCCCGAGTCCTGCAGGACGTCCTCGGCCGCGACCGTCTCGGCGCGGATGCGCGACTCGGCAAAGGCGACGTCTTCGGCTGCGGATTGGGAGGGTGCATCAGTACATGGGCGTGCGCCGGAAAGGAGGGAGTGTGAAGACCCGCGACGTACGGATCGACCGGTCGAGGTGGTGGCAGACCATGAGCATCTGCGGATCGCACGATGTGTTAGCCTCGGTTCATGATGGTCCAGCGTAGCACAAAACTGTGCGGAGGAGGGGGGAAACGAGACAGGGCGGGCCGGAGCGCACATCGAGATGCTCGTCGAGAGTGTTGGTCGCGTACGGCCGAGTCGGGTTCGTCGAACTCGGCAGCACATGCGGAAACTGCACCACTTTAACAATGTCCGGAGCATGTCCTCCGCTATTGCGCTCACAAGCGTCAGCAGAAAGCCGGGGAGCGGCGGGAGAAGCCGGAAGCGAAAGAGCAGGAGGGAAGACGCACCCCGCGCCCTCGGTGTGGTACGTGTGGATCGTCCTCCCCTTGAACGCCGCGATCGTGTCCTCGACGAAGCCCGCCTCGTTAAGCGTGTCCGAGTGGATGTTGATCTGCACGTCGTACTCGTCCGCAACCTGCAGGGCCGTGTCAATGGTTGCGGGCGTCGAGCCCCAGTCCTGCGGGAGGAGGTTGTCAGTGCGCTGCCCCGTCACATTGTGGCCTAGCTCCCCAGTGCGAGGCGAGAGAGGCGACGTAAGCGGGAGAAGAACGCGCAAACGCACCTCGTGCAGCTTGAGCCCCGCCGCGCCAAACCTAACCTGGTCCACCAGCCCGACCGGCCCGCTGTCGTTCCCCTTGCCCGTGAACGCAAAGTTGAGCGCGATGCCGTCCGTCGCGGCCATCATCGCGTGCATGTACGTCTGCGACGGCGTGCACGTCGTCGCGTTCGAACCGGCCGAGGGGCCGGTCCCGCCGCCGATGAGGGTCGTCTGCGGGTGTGTGAGGAGTCAGTACAGGAACGAGGAGGATGGGAGGGACCGCGCGCGGGAGGAGGTGGAGAGGGAGGGACGCACGATGCCGCTCGCGAGCGCTTCGGTGCAGAGCTGCGGGCAGATGTAGTGCACTGCGCGTTTCGCCGAGTTAGTTGAGGACCCGCTTCAACGCCTCCGAGGAAGAAGATGAAGAGGAAGAGAGAACGAGCGGGCGGCACGTACCATGCGCATCAATCGCCCCCGCCGTGAGGACGAGCTTCTCGCCAGCAATGACCTCGGTGTTGACTCCGACGACCATGCCGGCCGTGACACCGTCCATGACATCGGGGTTGCCGCCCTTGCCAATGCCGACGATGTTGCCCTTCTTCAGGCCGATGTCCGCCTGTGCGCGCGGGCGGGAGGGTCAGCGCGGAAGGGGAAGCGGGAAGGGAGGACGCGCCTTGTAGATCCCGTTCCAGTCGATGATGAGCGCGTTGGTGATGATGCAGTCGAGCGTCGCCGAGTCGGGCTGGTTCGTCGCCTGCCCCATGCCCTCGCGGATGACCTTACCTGCGGGCGCGGGTAAGCTGAGCGTGAGCCGCGTTCCCTTCGCCATATTCTCGCGCAACGGGCATGACGGCACAGCGGAGTGCGAAGCAAGCAAAACCCGTGCGCACCTCCGCCAAACTTGCACTCGTCGCCGTACGTCGTCTCGTCCCGCTCGACCTCAACCCAAAGCTCCGTGTCGCCAAGCCTGACGCGGTCGCCGGTCGTCGGGCCGTACATGCTCGCGTAGCTCTCGCGGCTCAGCTCGTACGGGAGGAGCAGGGACGAATCGCGCGAGGGCTGCGCGGCGGGCTCGGGCGAGTGCGCGAAGCCGAGGGCGATGAGGCGCGAAAGCGCCTGCGAGGAGAGCGAGAGGTCGGCGAAGTGCTTCGTGCAGGTGGTGTTGAGGAGGAGGTTGCCGCCTATGCAGGTCGTACGGAATCTCGACGTAAGCTGTGAGTCCGGCGGTGACAAGCGCGAACGAGAACGGCAAGGCGCGACGCACCCGAGACGACCTGGTTGCCGGCGATTTGCACGAGGTTGACGGTCTTCGTGTCGCCCGGCTCGAAGCGGACGGCGGTGCCTGCCGGGACGTCGAGGCGCTTGAAGAAGGCCTTCTCGCGGTCAAATGAGAGCGTGCGGTTGACCTCGCTGAAGTGGAAGTGTGAGCCAACCTGCGCACAGCAGAAGTGTGAGTATGCGATGTCACGAGCGCGAACAAACGGCTTGGCAAGGCAACGCACCTGGATGGGCCTGTCGCCCGTATTGGTGACCTTGAGCCTGACGCGCTCCCTGCCCTCGTTGATCCGGATCATCTCCTTCCGAAGCACGAGCGCGCCGGGTAGCTGTTCGTCGGCGAGGCCGACCGGCTCCTCGCTGCCCTTCGGGAAGACGCCCTCGGCTGGCAGGGGAAGGAACGAGCCGTAGAGCGCGAGGTGAGATCGTCGTCTGCCGACGCGCTGCTGATGGGGTCGTGCACGGTGACGAGGAAGACGCCGTCCGGAAACGCGCCCTCGACCTGGATCTCATGCAGGAGCGCCGGGACGTGCTGCACGCGGAGAAGGTGAGCAGTCCGGTCTTGAGAGCGGAGTCGCACAAGGCGTACGGGCTGTACGTGAACGCGACCGAGGATCTTCTTGCCTGTAATGGGGTACGGCAGCAACAATGTCAGCCGGCTGTGCGAGGTCCAGCGTCGAGCGCCGGGTGGGGGCGGTGCATCCGTCTGACCCGGGCATGCAGGACACTATCGGTCCTCGGTAGGGCCGTCAAGGAGTCTTCCTGATTCCGACCGCCGCTCCTCAACGCCCCAGCGAGTCCGTATTCGCATATCGGCGCCCTGCCCGCTTCGCCCGCTCACCCTTTGCATGCTTCGAGATGGCCACCCTGCAGCTCGCCGGTACGCGCAGGGTTCGAGGAATGAATCACCGACGCACCAATGCTCATGAGCTCCGCAACCGAGTGGGTGCCATCGCGAATGAGCTCGTGGAGGACGGTGCAGATGAGGCCGGTCGCCTCTGCGGTGTTGAGGCGGAGTCCGCGGGCGAGGCGCTTCTGTGCGAGGGTTCCGACCTGAGAGATGACGAGCTTGTCGATCTCGCGCGGGAGGAGGTGCATCGCGAGGTCGAGGTGAGGACGGGAGCGGGCGAGGGGGTCGAGGTGGAGGAGGGGCGGCGAGATTGCGCCGGTTGTGCGGGGGTTGTTAGCGCCTATCCGCGAGTATTCGCTGTTTGATCGATCGCTTTGCGGCAGTTGCGACGAGACAGCGCGAGCGGGACGGGGAGGAGAGTGATGAGGACCGTCGCCCTCTTCCACACCCGCCCACAGCTCCAGGTCAGCTGGAATCTTGCTAGACCTGTTTCTTAGAGTCCGCTCGTACACCCCTGCAAGTATCGGCCCGCCCCGCTTCGTGCTCGCTCCTCTCTCGCGCCTCCCCACCTCATCACCCGCGACCCGAGGCAAACCCGAACCGCGCTGTTGGGTACGCCACCGACCCCCGCAGCGCTCTGACAACTATGGCAGAAGCTACGCCGCCACCCGCGTCGACCTCGAAGGAGGACGACCCCTACCGACACCATCTTCGCCCCGGACCACCTGGTCAAGCGCGGTTGGTGCACCGTGGCGACGAACAAGCAGCGCGCACCTGCCCCGCACAAGCTCTACTACGGTGCGCGAGGACCGCTCCGTTCGCAAACTGCCGGCTAACCCCTCCGTCCCGCAGAACTGCACGGCGAGGACAAGCCGACGAGCAAGCGTCTCGTCTTCACCATGGGGTTGAACAATTCGTCCTTCGTGCGCTTCATCTGCTCGACTAGCGCGCTGGCCCTCGCTAACCCTACTCACCCGCGTCACACCCACCCTCTCCATGCGCCTCCCCACTCTCCGCAGGCCTGGCACCACCAAGTATCGTACTTCTCCGCCCTCCCCGGCTACGCCGTCCTCGTCTTCGACAATCGCGGCGTTGGCTGGAGCGACACGCCCGCCGGGATGTACTCGACGAGCGAGATGGCTAAGGATGTCGAGGAGCTGCTCGACTTCCTCGGATGGACGGAGGAGGGGTCGCTCAACGTTGTCGGCGTAAGCATGGGAGGCATGATTGCGCAGGAGCTGGTAGGTCACCAACTCGCTCGCATTGTGTTGCATGCACTCTTTCAGCGCAGGCGTGCTGGTGTGCGAAATTGATGTGCTCACGCCCTCTCTCGCAGGCCTTCCTCATCCCCAGCCGCATCCGCACCCTCCTGCTCACCTCGACCAAGTCCGGCTCGCGGTTCGACCTCCCCTCCTGGCGCGCAGCGAGCATGTTCCTCCGCCTCAGCTCCGGGACGGTCCGCACGCCCGCGGCGCAGATTGACCTCATAACCAACACGCTCTTCCCGGATTCGTTCCTCGAGGAGGAGGTGCAGGAGGAGGGCGAGTTCAAGGGGAGGAAGCGGAGGGAGGTGATCGAGGCGGACTTTCTGCGGCGGTACCACATCGGACGGCGCCAGTCTGCGAGCGGGCAGCTGGGGCAGATGGCGGCGGTCTTGTGCGTTCCCTTCTCACTGATCCATCCCATCGGGGCCAAGGCACTCGTCTTCAACCTCCTTCCCGTGATTCCTTGCAACTGACCTTGTTCGCCGTCTCGTCCGGCAGGAAGCATCGCATGTCGGCCGACCGCCTCGCCGTTCTTGCAACTTCCATCCCACGGATCGCTATCATTCACGGCACAGAGGACCTCCTCATCAACGTCCAGCGCGCGCACGAGCTTCACAAGGACCTCCCGGTGCGTTGCGCCGCTTTCACTCGCTCATCGTCAACGCTGCTGACCCGCTTCTCTCTGCCCGGAATGCAGGGCTCGACGCTCCAGATCGTCGAGAACGCAGGACATGCGCTGCCGAGCCAGATCAAGGAGGAGTACAACGCCTGGATCAGGGAGAATGTCGAGCGAGAGGACTGAGCGAGGTGTGCTCTCTCCTCCTTTCCGCGTTGTCTTCGCGCTCACTCTCACTTTGCAGCGTGCAGGAGCAGTGTATCCAGACGTCTTGCACGCGGATCTGTTTGAGTCCCGTGCAACCTGTACCCACTTTCTTCCCCTCGCTCCGCTTCCTGCCGGGACAGACGGATAGTCCGCGAGTTCGCTGGTGCGTGCGGAGGTATCCCGCGAGCAGGCACCATGACCCTCGACAGCGCGGCCTGTACATCGCGCAGAGTCAACGCGACCGAGGCGAAACCGCGGCAAACTCGCCCGCGCCTCCTCGTCGGACGCTTCTCGCCTCGTGCACCTGTGCGCGTGATCTATACGTGTTTCCATCCTGTCTGAATCTCCCTGCGTCTTTGAAGCGTCCCCGCCCTCCCTATTTTTCCGGGTCGCGCGACGCCATCTAATCTGCTCCGCGCGCATCGGGCACAAGACGCGATCGCGCCCGCTTCCCTTCCCCTCCCTCTTCCTCCCTCCCCCTCCCCCTCGCCGACGCACAAAGATGGTAAGCCTGCCGCTCGAGCTCGTGCTCGAGACGATCCTGCTCAGCCTCGACCCGCCGTCGCCCGCGTCCTCGTCCGCGAGCTCTTCCCCGAGCACGACCCCTTCCTCGCCCAGCACCCCCAACAACGACAAGCACGACCTCTTCGCCGCCGCATTCTCCTCGCAGGGGCACCCCTCGCGCGCGGTGATCCTGCGCTCGTACGCCCTCACAAGCCGGTCGTTCCGCTCCCTGTCGCAGCCGCTCCTCTTCCGCGACCCCGTCCTCCAGACGTCGGCAGCGATCCGCGCGTTCCTCGCCGCGCTGGAGGACGACGAGATCGGGAGGTACCTCGCGAGGCAGGTGCGGACCATCACGCTCGGGGCGAAGAGCGAGGCGGGCGCGCTGGGCGTCGAGATGGAGGCCGTGGACGTAGGAGGGGTGCTGCGCCGGCTGGCCAGGGTCTGCGGGGACGTCCGGGAATTGGAGATGAACGGAATGGGGAGCGTGAAGCTCGAGGATCTCGAGGGGATGAGCCGTACGTTGGGAAGTTCCTGGTCGACCTTCCCTAATATCGGCTGACATTCGGTCACGCCTGCAGACCTTCGCTCCCTCACTATGGACGGCTGCCAGCTTGCCCCGTCTACGGCGTACTCCCTCGACTCGGCTCTGCAGCACCTTACCCTCACCAACTGCCTCCTCGCGCCCGACTCCCTCTCGGCGACGCTCTTCCCCTCACTCAAGGCCTTCAAGCTCACTACCCCACGCGACCCATTCGCGTCGTCGTCAGACCAGCTCGCCGACTTCCTCGCGGGCATCGCGCCGCGGCTTGGCTCCTTCTCGTTGCACGACCAGGCGGGCGACACCCTCGACGCAGGCGCCGCCAACAGCTTTGGCGCCGGCTTCAATCTCCTCGCCGAGGCATTCCCACACTTCTCGCCCGCGCTCACCCACCTCGACATCGTCAACGCGTTGCCCACGCACGCGCTCTCGCTCCTCCCCATCCCCTCCCTCCTCTCCCTGCGCACCCTCTCCCTCTCCCTCTCCGGCTCTCTCGCAGCCGGCGCCTCCCGCCTCACCCCGCGCTGGGCGCCCCTCGCCGACATCCACCTCCGCGACGTCCTCTCCGTCCTGCGGATCCTCCTCCTCCCGCCCTCGGCGCTCTTTCCCGCCTCCGAGCTGCTCGACGGCGCGGCGGACGTCCTCCCCGCCTGGGTGGGCGCGCTCCAGCGCTCGGAGGCGCTCGAGCGCGTGCTCCTCCCGCAGAGGGCGTTTGAGGACGGCCTGGGGGAGATGGTCCGCGAGCTCGAGGGGGAGCTGCGCGCCGTGGGGAGGGCGGTTGCGCTCCTCCCGCTCACGGAGGGGGACGACGCCAAAGTGAAGGAGTCGAAGGACGGCGCGGACTTTTGGAGGGAGGTTGCGAGGCGGGAGAAGGAGGAGAAGGACGAGCGGAGGATGGCGGAAGTGTGGTGGTGAGCTCGAAGCGGCTTTGCGCCCCGTGCTGTTTCTCCCTAGACGGAGCTGGCACTCCTTCGTCTTTATAGCCTCTCCTCTCTCGTCTTTCCTCCTCACCCCCGCGCCTCCTCCGCTTATACCCGCCCCACCGCGTAGTACTGCGTGAATCTCGCCCTAGACTTGCAACGCATTTGTACACGTTCACAGTCCGTGCGCAGCCTCGACGGCAGGGCTTGAGAACGGCATGTCGCCGACTTCGCGGCGAGCCGGTCCTCCCTCCGCCGCTCCGCTATCTCTCGCTTCGCACTCGCTCTGGACCCCGCAGCGCTATGCCATTCCAACTGACCGACGAACAGAAGAGCCAGGTGCGCACCGCGTCCTCTCGCAGCTCGTGCCCATGGCTTGCGCTCCGCCCCACCTCGGACCGCCTGATGAGGACGCGGCGAGGTGACGGAACGCTGGGCAGGCGTGCGCTTCAGCTGGGGGTACTGCGGTGGACGACTGCGGCTATCCTGTCAAGGCACGGATTGCCCACAGGTCGATGGAGTGGACCGGCATCTCCAGCGCGCTCCTCGCTGACGCTGCCTCGCCCACACACCGCAGTTCGAGGCGGATGGCTACGTCGTTCTCAAGAGCTTCTTCAACAAAGAGCAGGCCGATACGCTCCTCAACACAAGCAAGCGGCTCCTGCGGGAGTTCGACGTCGTGCGTTCCCCTCAGGCCTCATCCCCCTTTCGACCTTCCAGCGCTGATCGCTTGCACTCTCAGGACTCGCACCCCATGACACAGTTCGTCGGTACGGCCGAAGCGGGCAAGAAGAAGCACGTCGGCGACGAGTACTTCCTCAACTCGGGCGACAAGATCCGCTTCTTCTTCGAGCCGGCCGCATTCACCGACGGCAAGCTCGACCGCCCGAAGGAGCTCGCGGTGAACAAGATTGGACACGCGCTCGCGATGCTTGACCCCGACTTTCGCGCGTTCTCCTTCTCCGACGACGTCAAGAACCTCGTCCGCGACCTCGGCTTCCACTCGGACCCGAAGCTCATCCAGTCCATGGTGTGCGTTCTGTTTCTCCCTTTTTAGCTCCTGGATCTGCCAACTGATGCATACGACCACAGCATCTGCAAGAACAAGGAGGTGGGCGGACCGGTCGGCTCGCACGACGACCAGACCTTCCTCACCACGGAGCCCTCGACGGCGATGGGCCTCTGGTTCGCGCTTGAGGACGCGACGCCCGAGAACGGCTGCCTCTCCTTTGTTCCCGGCAGCCACAAGATCAACCAGCTCACGAAGCGCCTCGTACGGGTGCCCGCCGGAGGGACGGACATCGTCCCCGTGTCGGGGATGGAGGACGCGCCCGCAGTCGACTGGAACGCCGACGGTGTCGAGTGGGTGGCGGCGCCGTGCGAGGCTGGAGGTGCGTGCCGCTTTCGCCTCATTCCCTTTTCCGCTCTATGCCGCCTGCGACCGGGTGCTTCCAGTTCGCGGTCAGCGAGCTGATGCCCCTCCTCCCGCAGACTTGGTGCTCATCCACGGGGCTGTCATTCACCGCTCGGAGCGTAACCTGAGCCAGAAGTCCCGGTTCATCTATACCGTGCGTCGGCTTCCAGCACCTCCCGCAGCCTTCCGCCCTCCTTCCCACACTTTCTCGCGCTCAGAACTGACCTGTGACCTCTCCGCAGTTCCACTGTATTGAAGGCTCGGCTAGGTGGCTCGACGACAACTGGTGCGTCGCTCGTTCCATCCTCCTCGCCTCCTTCCCCTCCTCCCGCCGTCTGCCTCCTCGCCGCATCCCACCGATACGCCACATCCTCCTCCGCTCTGAGACTACCCACTGACATGTGACTTTCGCAGGCTGCAGCCGACACCCGAGATGCCGTTCCCCTCGCTCTTCACGACCCCGCCGACGATGTAAATACAGCGCATTCTCGGTCAGCTCATACTGTACGGCACCGCGCTCTTCCCCAGTACCTTGCGCGCGAGACCGCGTATGAGCGTTGAGGCCGAGGAACCGCTCGAGCGAGATGAGCGTGTTCGGCGTCGGCGCTGTCGCAGCCGCGGACCCTGCAGGCTTTCGGACGTCCGGCGCTCTCCCGTCGATGTACATACACCTCCTCGTCACTGCTTTGTCGCTGCATTCGCGCCAGCTTCGGACACCGCAGCGGTGATTGCATTTTGTCGCTGACCGCCCGCCAGCTGCCAGCGACGTGGTCCAGACCGGCGCTGGCTCTCGTCTCTCACCCTCATCCGGCAGGGGTCGGCCGGTTCACCTTGCTCTCGTCTCCTGTTCCTTTCGAGCAGGAGCACGCTCGAAATGCACGACACGCCGCCTGCTCGCAGGGCTCTCGCGGTGTGGCTGCCCGCTCTCCTCCCGCGCTTCACCGCTGCTTGCACGCGCTCTCTGCCCCTGCTGCTCGACGCGCGACCTGCGCAGCTGAACACGCTCGTGTGCGCGTGCGCCTGCGAGCTCGATCGTCCCGCCGTCACCCCGCAAGCCCGTCCCGCCCGACAAGGTCTTCCGCCCGCGATCTGTGCCACGCCTCCTCGACTTCATCTGGCGGCACCGTCCTCGCCGCACCTTCCCCACTCCTTGACGCTCACGGACGCCTGCACCCGCTGAAGAGCGTCGAGCCCGAGCACCAAGATGAGCCTCCCGCCGTTCCGCCGGGAACGAACCCGTTCACCGTCTACAAGGCGGCGCTGCACTCGATGCTCTACCCTAACCCGCCGAGCGGGTTCAAGATCCGGTTGGGCGTGCTGTTCGGAATGGCGGGGCTGTGCGTCGCCTCTCCTCCCGCTGGGAAGGGTTGCTGTAGCTGACCTTGCCTCTCTCGCTCGCCGCCGCAGACTCATCATCCTCTCCATCGCCCACTGGGTCGTCCTGTTCCGTGACTGGCGGAAGAACAGGCGCGGCAGTCCGCTCTGGCTGTTCCGCCTCGCGGACCGCCTCTCAGGACGCTACATCGTCACGAAGTACGTCGTTTCGCTCCGCTCGTCTTTCACGTCTACATGCTAACGTTCAGTGTGGGTGCAGCGGCAAACTCGTCCTCTCGCTCTTCTCCCTCATCACGTGCGTGCGACGTCAACGCTGGCATCGCGTGAGCGAGACTGACCCAACGCTCGTCTCGCAGCGCGGCCGTCTTCATCGGCCAGATCTACGACATCTACCACGCCTTCGTTCAGCAAGGGTCACAATCGCAGAGCGCGGCGATCCGGACTTGGGCGACTCTCCCGCTCTTCATGCAGGGTGCGCGACTTCCGCTCTTTTTCCTCTTCGAGGCGTGCTTGCTCACCGCCGCTTGCGTTTATAGGCTGGCTCATGCCATGGGCGTCGCTGCAAGCTTCGATCCTCGCTTCCGAGGCCGACAACAAGCCCCTCCTCTCCGCCCGGGTCGCGAACGTGCTCTTCGCCGGTGTTGGCGGGCTCTTCCTCCTCGGCCTCGTGGCGAGCAACATTGTCAACACCATCGCTGGGTCGAACGTGTGGCACCAGTTCGAGAAGATCTACAGCGCCAAGGGCCGGTACGAGCAGGCGTGGACCCCGACGAGCGACGCGATCACCCCGCTCCTCGCGCTCAACGGGGAGCTGCAGGAGCTCACGCGTCGCGTCGAGTACAACCGCACGTACGTACTGTGCTTCCTCCCCCGGGGGCTACCAGGACTAACGCTCTCCACCCGTTTGCAGCGTGCAGCTCGGAACGCTCGGCGTCTGGCTTCTCATCCCCATCTGCGTGATCGCCGTCAATGTCGCCTCGCTGCGCCTCTCCCGCCTCATGCACCGCCAGGTGCAGTTCAGTATTGAGCAGGTGCGTCCGCTTCCTCGCCGCGCTGCTCCAATCTCGCTCACGCTTCCTTCCTCACGCCAGTTCATCGGCCCGTTCGGTCAGGACGCCCAGGTGTCGCATCACAGCAACAGCTCGGGGCAGAAGTCGCACGGCCGGCCGTCGATCTCGGCGCAGAGCGCTGATCTGATCAAGAAGCTTCGCGACGGGCGGCTCAGCGTCTCGCACCTCACTCGGAGCGACCTCATGCGGCTAGCGAACCGCCGCGGGAGCGGGCCAGAGCGCGAGCGCGTGCGGCACATACAGGCGCTGCAGAAGGCGGAGAAGGACCTTGTCGTTGTGCGTCGCCTACTCGATTCGCATTCGCTTGCCCGGCTAACTCGTCCCACCCAGACCTCCTACGTCGTACTCACGGCCATCCTCGCCATCTTCGCCATCTGTATCTACTACTTATACGTAGTCGCCGCGCGCAAGTCGACCAGCACCTGGGGTAACGTGCGTCCTTTCCCTTCTCAGCGAGTCCGCGCCTCCCGCTGACCTCGCACTCGTGCAGATCGAGACGAGCCTCACCGCGACGGCGTGGATCTACCTCACCGCACTCAACCTCGTCCTCATCAGCCTCCTCTGGTTCAACTGGAACGCGCGCTCGATCCAGCTCGGCGACTCGATGACCACGAGCTGGGTCAGCGGGCCGAACCGCCCCACCATGACCAGCACGGGCTCGATGGTACACGCAGTGGCGGCCTCGCGCACGGGCAGCGCCGATCCCGCCGTCGTGATCGACTTCGACTCGGGGGCCGTCTCGTCGACCTCGTCGGCACACCTTCAGCTACCAAAGTTGGCGCCGACGGGCGGAGAACTCGACTGCTTCGCCTGGCCGACGAAGAGCGTGGACGGGTCGAGCAAGGAGCACTCGCGTACAGAGGTGCTGCGCTTTGCGGACGAGGACGAGGAGGAGGCGCAGGCGAGGGCGTTCGCGAGGAGGGAGTCTGAGGCGCCGTCGTATGTGGGGCGGTAGCGGGCGCATGTGCCTTTCGAGTTGTTGTAAACATGCCTCTTATGCTTGCATCGGGCGTCATCGTTTGCAGCTGTTCCAGGTAGGAGAATGGCGCCGGCTCGACCTCCTCGACCTCCGCAAGTTCGGCTTTCTCAACATCGCGTCGCTTGTTCTTCTCTGCTTTCACATACGGTTGATCTGTGCACTCGGCTTTTCCTCGTGTGCGGTGCTCTTCTCGCTTGCTTGCCCCTCCGGCGGATTGCGCTCTCGACCGCGCCGCCGACTGCGTTCAACGCATCGGGCTGACGTCTCTTACGCTCCTTCCCCTCACTCGGCTTCCCTCCTCAAGCTCCCAGCATGCCCAGCGAGCTCGTTGCCACTCTCACACGCTTCCGCGATGACCTGAACGTGTCCGCCCCGCCGTCGACGTTCCGCCCGTACTTCACCACCTCGCGTCCGCCCGTCTGCCTCGAGCATGGCCCGCTAGGGCACGCCGCGCTGCCGTTCCTCGGCGAGCCGTTTGAGGGCGAGGAGCGCATCCTGCGCTACTACGCGCTCATCGGGAGCGTGCTCAAAGGCAAGGGGTCCACCTTCGACAAGGCGGACCTGCTCGTGCACGAGCGCGCGAAGGGGCTGGCGCGTGCGGTGTGGACGGGCGAGGCGGTGTGGAGCGTCGCAGCGACGGGGAAGGAGTGGCACGAGGCGGTCGTGTGGCTGTTCGACGTCGAAAAGGAGGAGGGTGAGTGGAAGATCGTGAGGTGGGAAGTTTGGGCAGGTACGTCCTGGGCGTCTTCTTCAATAGCCGCCGTCCCCTTCGCAGCTCATTGACCCTCGTGCGACTGCGTTCTCCTCGCAGACACCCTGAGCGCTTACCTCGCCAGCCAGCCGTAGCGTGTAGCGGGAGAGAAGGTCGGCTCGAAACGAGTCTGGTAGTGCAAAACTGCCGTAGAGATCGAGAGTGAATAGGTAGCAGACCACGGTACATTGAATGGACAGAGACCAATCTTCAGGCCGTGACTACCACCACCGGCGCACTTTCCTCGATCTTAACGGCGTCCTCAAGCTTGACTGCCTCGTCGTACTTCCTGCCCAGCCTAGAGCGCGCGAGACGGCGCCAAACGTACTGTGGGTGACCACGAGCGGGGTTAGCGGGCCGGCCCTGAAGGAGGAGGGTGACATAGCACACCTCGCCTGCCGTGATCGGCTCGTACTTGCTCTTCGCGCCGGGGGCCAGGAACTGCGGGAAAGTCTTGACGACGGTCGAGTAGTTCGGGCCGAAGAATACCTGCACGACGGAGGGATCGAGGGATGAGCCCGAATGATACAATTGGGAGGAGGTAAAGGACTTAAAGGAACGCTGAAGCGCCGTTCGCCCGTCTTGTTCACCACGCGGTGGGTGGTGGAGACGAAGCGGTCGTTGGTCCACCTTGCGAGCATGTCGCCGATGTTGCAGACCAGAGTGCCGGGGATGGGCGGGACGAGCAGCCATTCACCGGACTAAGGAGGGGGGGGATCAGTCTGCGCGAGAACGGAGGCTGCCGGGAAAAGGCGCACCCGGTTCAGTACCTCGAGGCACGCAAGGTCGTCACCCCTGAGTGTGTAGCATGGTCAGGAAACACAACGCGGAAGAAGCAGAAGAGGAGAGGGTCAGGTGGATGCAAGGTGGATGAGGGGCGAAGGCTGGGTTGAACTCACTGCAGAAGCAGCGTCATGACCTCGATATCGTTGTGAGCGTTGACGCCGATCGAAGTCGAGCTGCTGGAGGCCTGGGGCGGGTAGTGTAGCACCCTGCCGAGCACGCCGGGGACGCGGAAAGCCTCGTCGAAAGTGTCCTCCGGCAAGTCGAGCGCGAGCGCGAAGAGCTTGACTAGGCGCCTTCCGAGGACGAGGCATGCTCCGTAGTAGGCGAGCACGGCGGAGCGGAGACCAGCAGCGGCAGATGTTGCGGGCGGCCAGACGTTGACGCCGGAGCCGGCGGCAGCATCGTCCTCAGCGGCCTCGTTGGACGGGTTGAGCGGGTCAGCAGCGGCCTCGTAGCCTGCGCACGAGGAGAGCAGCAGTCAGCTTGAGGTTGACCAGCGGTCCGCCCCTCGAGACGCCGCGAACTGATGAAGCCGTTCTCCTCCGCCTAGCCATCCGTGCGTCTGCGGAGACAGCCTGGACGGTCGGCTGAAAGCTGTAGGAACGCACCCCAGTTGAACGCCTCCTTGGTGTCCCCCTGTGCGTTCCCCTTGAGACCCTCGTAACCTGCGGCGGACGAAGCGGGTCTCCCTCATCCCGTCAGCTCTGCCCACAGCTTGAATCCGTTCGAGGGGCTTCACACACCGCGGAACACTGGGCTCTTGCGGTAGTCGAGCTCCTGCTTGGCCGCAAGGTCTTGGTCGAAGAAGAGGCGCGCCTGCTCGAACGCGGCGTCCTGCAGCTCCTGCGGGATGCCATGCCCCGCGAGGTACATGAAGCCGACATCTTCGCACGCGTGACGGATCTGGGCGACTACCGCCGCCCTCGCCTCGTCCGTTGCGCCCTCTGCGAGGAACGGCGCAATGTCGAGGACCGGGACCTCGTCGAAGTCGCCTGCGATGCGCCCCTCGGTGCTCTTGATGATGCGCTCTTTTCCGGTGTAGTCGACGAACTTCTCCATGGCATGCGGTGAGGCGGAAAGGGCGATGCAGTCGCGTCTTCCCACCCGCTCGCCTGCCCCGGCTCCGACTTTCCTATCGCCTCCCTCCGCTTGATCTACCCAGATAGGGCGAGCGGGCGAGCCGCATGGCCAAGTGGACCCGTAGGTGGATAAGATGGCTCCACATACTTGCAGGAAGCGACGTGCCGAAGTCCATCTTCCGACTCGGCCGGCTTTCGTTTCTCGTCCATCAGCTGCTTATCGTTCCCTTCTCTGCTTCTTCTGCACCGTTCTTTGTCGCCATGGAAGGGCTACGCAACCGTGCATCCGCCGTCAAGACCGCGCTGAGCTCAAAGGAGGGCTTCAAGCGGGGTACGTCTCCTTCCTACTCAGCTTCCTGAGGCAGCTCCGCTGACAGACACATTGCCATGATCCACCAGCTCTACTCGTCGAGGAGTCGAAGCTCACACAGGGTACGTCGTCCAAGGCGGGCTTTACGTGGTCGAACGCCGTCAGCCTCTTTCGTTCTCGCTCAACCATCCCTCACTCACGCTTCGTCCCGCAGCATCTCGATCCGACGCCGCCTTCGCAGCGCACCTGGACCTACTGGCACTATGCGGCGATGTGGGCCGCCTACGGATTCTCCAGTGCGCATGACGAACTGCGCTCCTTCCGAGCAATGGGCTGACTTGTCTCCCGCTCGCAGCCGGCGTCTGGACCTTGGGGTCCTCCATGATCTCGGCCGGTCTCACTGCAGGGCAAGCTGTCGTTTGTGTCTTCATCGCCCATCTCCTCGGCGCAATCGTCATCGTCGTGAACTCGCGCGGCGGCGCTGCCTATCACATCGGGTTCGTCCTCCCCGCCAATTGCTCTCGCGCTCAACTTACACCTTCCCACAGTTACCCCGTCTACCAGCGCATCAGCTTCGGGATGTTCGGCTCCTTCATGCCCGTCCTGCTCCGCTCGGCGACAGGCCTCATCTGGATTGGCGTCCAGTGCTACCAAGGCGGGATGTTCACGGCCGTCATTCTCCGGTGCATCTTTGGTCACAAGTGGTCGGACATCGCCAACACGATCCCGACCTCGTCTGCGATCACGACGAAGAACCTCATCGGGACCATCCTATACTTCGTCGTCACCCTCCCCCTTCTCTCGCTTCAGATCCACAAGCTGAGGCACCTATGGGTGTTCAAGATCATCATTCTCCCTCGTAAGCTCTCTTTGCTCCCCTCGAGGTCGACACCATCGCTGACCACGTCCTCCCCCAGTCGCCGTCATCCCCTTCTTCGCATGGACCGTCTCCCTCGCTCCAAACGACGGCGCCCACCTTACGACGAAGAACCTCTCCGGTCCGACGCTCGTATGGACGTTCTTTCGCCTCCTCAATTCGTCAATGGGCAAGACGTCGCCCTCGCAGCAGAATGCGCCCGACATCTCGAGGTACGCCGTGACCCGGAGTGCGCCGCAGCTATCGCAACTCGTCGTCCTCCCGATCGCCAACACGGCGGTCGCGTGCTTGGGCATCTTCTCGACCGCGTCGACGATGAAGGCCTGGGATCTCAAGACGGCGATTTGGGTTCGTCTTCCTCACATCACCACTGCTCCCTCAGCTGACATTCCCACCACACAGAACCCGTGGCTGCTGTGCGACGCTATCTTGGACCGCCACTGGTCGGCCGGATCTCGCACCGCCATCTTCGTGCGTCTCGCTCCCAGGCAGCGCGAGGTCATCGCTCATCTGCTCACGCTCCCGCTTCTCATCTTCAACAGTTCGTCGCCGTCTGCTGGACGATCAGTATCACGGTCTCGAACATCGCCGTCAATATCCTCCGTGCGTTGGCCTGCCATGCCCTTCCCCCGGTCTACAGATCCTGACGCCTCTCCGTCAGCTTTCGGCGCCGACATGTCGGCCCTCGCGCCTCGCTATCTCAACATCAACCGCGGGCAGGTCCTCGGGTACTGCCTCTCGCTCGTGATTCAGCCATGGTATATCCTTGCGAGCGCGTCGAGGTGAGGCAGCTCCTGTCCTTCCTCATCCTCTTGCATTCGCTCACCCAGCCCCTCCTCTGCGTATAGCTTCCTCGCCTTCCTCGGCGGCTACTCGCTCTTCCTCGCCGCGATCGTCGGCATCTCGGCCGTCGACTACTTCTACCGCAAGGGCAACATCGACGTCCCCTCTTTGTACTCGAACGCGCCGGGCTCGGCGTACCGCTACTCGTACGGCGTGCACTGGCGCGCGATGCTCGCCTTCGTGCTCTCCATTTGGCCCGCGCTGCCCGGGTTTGCGGCGGCGATCGGCGGGTATGCCATTGCGGACGGGTGGAAGCACCTCTGTGCGTCTCGCTCCCAACCATGCTCTCTTCACGGGCAGCACTGACGAGCCTCCGTTTCCCTGAGCAGACTATATCTCGTGGCTGTTCTGCCTCGTCACCTCGGCAGTGCTGTACCTCGCGCTCCTTGTCCTCTTCCCGCCGGCGAACCTCGCCGCCCCGCGCGCAGCCAAGTTCGAGCAGTGGGTCGACGCGCAGCGCGAGCTCCTCGACGGCGAGGTCAGCGTCGAGGCGGTCGTGGACGCGGCGATGGGTGACGAGGAGGAGGGAAAGAAGGGCGGCGCGGAGGGAAAGGTGGTTCCTGTCTTGATGTGAGGGCGAGGGCGGCGTGTTATCTGTGACTCTGGTGCATCCGTACGGGCTGTATTCACGAACTCGTTTTCCGGTTACAGCGCGAGGTCAAGGTCGAGGAAGGAGGGAAAGCGAGGCGGTCCTTCGCGGCGAAAGCGTGTCGGAATCGGGACGGAACTGCACCTCGCGTCTGCGAAAGAGCGTAAGCGGGTGTAAGTCGCTGAGATTGCACATCAAAGCCTCTTCCGTCTGCGCGCCTTCCGCGGCCCGTCGCATAGTCCTCCCGCCCGGCGCCAGCCCTTCCGCTCCTCCACCTCCTGGCGCGCCGCCTCGCCTTGTCCTCCGCCAGCTCATCGCGAGACCTTCGCCATCGATTCCTTCGCCCCTCACGAGGCAGGCTGATGACTTCGATCAAACCCTCGAGGGTCAAGGTCCACGGCTTGCATCGATACGGTCGCGCGCGCTCGCCGCTAAACATCTCGACAGCAAGGCGCGGCACGTGGAGGAGGCTCGTAGGGCCTTCGAGGAGCGAGGAGCGCCGCGGTTGGGAACGTCGTCTTGAAGCCGCAGCTGAGGCCTAGCGCTGAGGGATCGAGGTGAGGCAGGAGGCGCAGGGCGGGGATGAGTGCCGCTCTGTCGATGTCGCCGTCGAGAACGAGGATGCGGAGGCTTCTGAGTCGCACGATGGCGGGAGCGACGTCGTGCAAGCCGCCGAGGATCCGGCGGAGCGTGAAGGCGACGAACAGGGGAAGGTGATCGCGCCGAGGAATGAGGACAGGGCATACCCCTCGCGGGAGTACTCCTTGGCCGAGAAGGGATTGGGCGACGCCTTTTGCTGCAGTAGTCCGCGTAGCTCGGGGCTGTCCAGCTCGGAACCGCACACGAAAACGGATGTAAGCTGAGCAAGCGAACGCGCAAGTAGGTGGGCGCGACGTGCGGCGGCTCGAGAGCACTCGCTCGACGAGGTGAGAGAGTCTGTGATTGAGCACAGGGAGCCAGCGTGACATCTTGGTGACGAAGAGCGTGACGGCGGGAGGACAAGGGGGGTCGAGGGGGAACGAGGGGGTTAGCTCCCGACCACTCCGCCGCTACCCCTCGAGCGGACACGGCTTTACAGCGAGCATATAGCTCCACGCTTCACACACGTCCACGTATTCGAGCCACCAGCGCACGCCTACTGGTCGCCGCACCGCCGCCTCATCAGTTGGCACCGCCCGCCGACCCCGCCCTCACCCCTCACAGCTGCTGTGGGAGAGCGTGAGTCTGACTTAGGCGACAGAAGGTACGTACTGGTCCTTTCGCTACTTTCACCAGCGCGCATGTGCGATGGCGGCCGCCGCACACACCCTCGTCTCTGCGGTGGCGCACCCGAGCTGCGAACTCGCTCTCTCGCTTCTCTGTGAGTGTTTGAGACGTACCAGGCCCTATCGCTGACGCTTTACTTCCCCCGCCTGCAGCCCCAATAACGCTCGAGCGTTGCCCACCCCCGCCTCCTCGACCGCTCTCCACTCGCCTGACCCGGACAAAGGCTTGCGCAGGCGCACAGTTCCGTCGAAGGTGAGTCTCCTGGACGGCTCGATGGAGCAGATAGAGCGCAACATCCTCAGAATGCGCCGCTGATCTCCCTGGCCCTCCCCGCAGGCCGCCCCTCCCGCTCACGAGATCTCGCTCTGAGGCACAGCATGTCCACCCTCACGCGCACCTCCTCAGCCACCCCCGTCGACCCGCACCCGAACCCCTCCGCTCTGCCCAAACCCCCCGCCTCGCGCGTACACTCCTTCCGCTCGGGCATGCAGCCGCCGCCTCCCCCACCCGGCCCGACAGATGCGAACGCGACGGGCTTCTCGGCGTATGCCGTAGCGGGCAACTCGCTCGCACTACCTACCCCTGCCGCATCGGGCTCGAGCGCAAGCTCGAACACCTCGAACGGGCGGGCTGCCTCTCCCGCCGGCGCGCCGGTCGCTGGCCCCGCGTCGGGCTTTGCAGCGAGGCCTGCGCCCGCCGCCGCACCCGCCGCCGCCGCACCCTCCCCTGCACCCGTAACCGCGCCGAGGACGGGCAACGTAATCGACCTCACCTCGTTGTCCCCGCCCTCGTCTTCTCGTCGCCGCCAGCTCCCCGCCGCCGCGCTCGCATCCGGTCTCGTCCTACCGGGCTCGCCGCGCGCAGGTCCTAGCGGCGCCGGTGCGGGCACGTCCGGCGGTGCGGGCGTGCGCTTGTACCGCCGCGCGCGCTTCTCCGATACCGCTGCGCGCGCAGCCGACCGGAGGGAGGAGGTGACGCTCTCCTCCGGGAGCGACACGTCCGACTCGGAGTACGCGCCTCCAGCGCGGCGCGCCGGGCCGGCGGCGCCAGCACGAGCGCGGTCCTCGTTGAGGACAGCGATTCGGACGTCGAGATCGTCAGCGTCGGCCCCGTCCGGCCGCCCGCGCCCCGCCAGCCCGGGTTCAACGACGTCCTCGGCTCGCCGCCGCCGTACGTCGTCCCTCCGGGCGCGACCGCGACCTCGTCGCGCCCAAGGCGGAGCGCGCGCCGCACCCGCGCCGCGAGCGTCGATCCTGACGACAGCGACGCTGCGTTGGCGCGCGAGCTCGCAGCCGAAGAGGACGAGTACGCCGACTACCTCGCCGCGCAGGAGCGGGCATTCGTGCACGCGGGGACGGGCGCGGGACACCGCGCGGCGTACCCGCCCGGAGCGGGCCTGGCGGCGCGCGCGCACCACGGCGCCGGGTGGGGGATCTTCAGCCCCTCGGGCGGGCTCGGGGGCGCGACGGGCGCGCAGGCCCTGCTCGACAATCTGCGCTTCTTGCAGCAGTTCGCGACGGGCGCGGGTGGACATGGAGGCGGGTTCTGGCCTGGCGCGGGGGGCGGTGGCGGCGCTGGCGGGATGTACGGCAGGGGGCCTTATGGCGGCCCGCAGGGCGGGTGGGGCGGCGCGGCAAAGGTCAAGGCTGCGAGTCGGAAGTACGCCGTCCGGATGAGCCACCCCGGCAAAATCGAGGCGGGCTTCGCGCGCGACGTCGTCGAGCCGCCCGATCCGGACGAGCCGGCCTCGGTCCCGTCGCCGGCGAAGAAGCGCAAGGGCAAGAAGGGCAAGGAGGTCGAGGTTGTCGAGATGGAGCCGGTCTGCGCGAGCTGCCTCGAGACGCTCCGTCTCGACGGCGAGGGCGCGCACAAGGTCTTTGTCCTGAGGTGCGGGCACGCCGTCTGCGCGAGGTGCCTCGACGAGGCCCGCGAGCGGTGCCGCGCGATCCGCGACGCGGAGAAAGGCGCGTCGGCGAGGCGCAGCGGCGCGAAGGGGAAGGGCAAGGGCCGCGCCGCCGTCGTGGTCGAGACCGACGATGAGGACGACGACGAGGACATGCCCGCGCGCGCGAAGGGCAAGGGCAAGGCCCGCAGCCGCGCGGACGAGACGGGCGTCGAGGAGGACTGGACGACGTGCCCCGTCGCGGCGTGCGACGGGAAGGGGACGGACCTCCTCGCGATGGAGGGCGAGGCCGTTCGAGCTGTTTGCGTGAGGTGAATGCGGGTGCCAACAATGCTGGGCTTTCTCTCTTCTCGGCTGGCGCTGCGTGGAGAGACGCGGAGAGCTGGCAACGGGAGCAGCGGGTGCTTCTCGCGCTGCTCTGCCCGGCTGTTGTGACCGCTGGCTGACGAGCACGCACATTCTGCTCTGCCTCTCTGTCTTGGCGCTCGTCCACGTAACATACCGCAAGACAACCTTGCAGCGGCCCGCACTGTACACGCTACCTGGCAATGGCCGCTCACTTCTTCGCGCCCGCGCCCATGGCGAACGCGCCCCTGCCGCCCTTGCGCTGCCGCTTCCGACCGCTCATCGTCTTGGCGAGGACCTCCTTGGTCTTCTTGCGGGCGTACGCGCGCGCCTCCTCGCTCTCGACGAGGTCCTCGACGAACGAGCGCTTCTGCACGCGCTGCGAGGAGGAGAGCGTCGTTGCGCGCGAGGAGGGCGCGATGATGTGCCCGATCTGGGCGCCCGCTCTAGTCAGCACCTCCTCCCGACTCGAGAGGGAAACAGAGAGAGAACGCACCTGGAAGAACTCGCCAACCTTGTCCTTCTTGGCCCCACCGCGCATGAAGCGCTTCGGGTCGAGCGCCTGGCTCAGCCGCAGGGCGTCGAGCTCGCGCTTGGCGTCGGCCGTCATCGGCGTCGCGGGCATGTCGAACCAGGCCGAGCCGGCTGTGTGGGGCTGCTTCTGCGCATGTGGGACCGGGGGAGGGAGTGAGTGTGTGCGGGAAGGGGAGGAGCGAGCGAGTGTGTGTGGAGGACAGCAGCGGGAGGAAGCGGGAATGAAGGCATCGGGAAAGGGAGGAAGGACGCACAGCCTTGAGCTGCTTCTTCGACAACTGCGGCAGCGGCGCCTGCCCCCACCGGTCGACCGCCTTGCCCTTGCCCTTGCCCTGCGGATCAACTACCGCGGCGCCCGCATCGGCAAGCGCGCCGCCCATGTCCTGCGCGAGCGAGATGCCCCCGCTCCGCGCCTTTGCTGCGGGTGCAGCGTGCGAGAGGAGCGGGTGCGAGCGCGAGAGCGGGCGGGCGAGGGAGGGAGGGAGCGCGCGCGAGGTCGATGCGCGGGGGGTGGAGCTGCGCGCGCGCAGGTGAGGGATCAACGAACCGCGCTGTGTCGGTACAGGAGAGATCGCACCTGTCCTCGCCGTGCTTGTCCGCGTCGCCGTCTTCGCTGTCGTCGTCCTCATCCGCCTCGTCGCCAAAGAGGACGACCTCGTCATTCCCAGCGAGCCCGTCTCCGTCGCCTGTGCGCTTCGAGCTGGCCGCCCTGGCTGCATCGCGCTCGCGGGCTGCGGCCTTTGCGCGGTCGAGGAGGGCGGCGAGGTGGGCGGTGGGGTCTTCGTGCTCCGTCTCGGAGCCAGAGGACGAGTCGCCATCGCTGCTGTCGTCGCTGTCGTCGCTCGAGTCGCTGCTGGAGTCGTGGTCGCGGCTCGAGACGAGGGTGGACGAGATGCTCTCTGCGGCGAGCGAGGCGGGGGCGGGCGAGCCCGACTCGCTCTGCGCGAGGTGCAGGCGGGCGACGGCGCCGCGGGTGAGGGGCATTGTAGCGGGTAGTGTGAGCTAGTAAGCGGTGCTAACGAGGCACTGCACGGCGAGAGCGGCGAGATGAGGGCCCGGCTCTACTCGACCAAGCTCACCCCGCCGCTCTCCTCTCGCTTCACCCGGTTCAGAGCCACCGAAGAGCCCGAGCGACTGCTGCTGCAGCCATGGCCAAGCCCAAGATGACCGGCGCACGCAAGGCGACCAACCACCGCGCAAAGGCCATCGCCCCCGAGCAGGCGTTCGACCCGCGCGCATCCCGCTCTGCCCGCCACTACGACTCGTACGAGTCGGTCATGGACGGCGACGAGGACCAGTGTGCGCCACCCTTCCTCGCTCTCCCCCTCTCCAGCGACGGAGGACTGACGTGCACCGCCTCCCCTCGTCTCGTTGCAGTCCACCTCAACCGCGACAAGATGCTCCTCGACGACGGGCCCGCCCACCGCTACGGCGGTGCGGACGACGACGACGCACTCGACGAGCCCGACACCGTCTACGACCTCGACCTGCCGTCCGCCTCGGGCTCGGACGCTTCCGACGACGACGAGGACGACGAGGCCGAGGAGGAGGAGGAGGACGCCGCGCCGAAGAAGCGCGCGAGGAAGGAGTACAAGCGCCCCGAGAAGAACGACGCCACCAAGGGGCGCTACGGGCATGCGTACGACCCAAAGCAGGATGTCGTCTTCCCCTCGTCGGACGACGACGAGTCCGGCTCGGACGCCTCCGACGACGACGACGAGGGCGCCGGCCTCGACGCCGCGCAGCTCGCGGGCGCGGCGTCCGACGACGAGGAGGAGGGCGGCAAGGAGGGTGCCGACGCCGAGAGCGAGGAGGACGAGGACCGCTGGGCCGCGGGGCACTACCACGTTTCGCGGCGCGCGCCGGGCGAGGCCGACAGCGAGGACGACGAGGCGCTCGAGCTCGAGGAGGCCGAGGCGCGCAGGCTGCAGAAGAAGGCGCGCGAGCGCATGAGCGGCGGCGACTATGGCGTCGAAGAGGAGGGCGATGACGGCGAGGAGGCCGCCAAGGGCGAGGAGCGCCTCCGTCTTGACGAGGACGAGGACGATGCTCCCGCCGCGGAGAAGGAGGGCGTGGACGCCGCGCACATGGGCGAGGCCGAGGCGATCGCCCACCTGCTCAAGACGCAGCCCGAGACGCTCGCGCTCGTCGACGACTTTGTCCTCACCGCGTCCAAGATCCAGCAGGTCGCGCGCGACCTCGAGGTCGTTCGCCAGGGCGACGGCAAGGGCGGCGAGCACCCCGCGCTGGCGATCATGGAGCTTGAGCACCGTGCGTCCACTCTCCCCCTCTGCCTCTCCCTCCCCGCGCAACCGCTGACACCCCCCGCGCGCGCCCCCGCAGAGGCCCTGACGACGTACCTCCCCGCCCTGGCGTTCTACTTCTCGCTCCTCCTCGCGCCGAGCCCCGCGCCGCCGCAGCTCGTCGAGAAAGTCCTCGCGCGGCTGTCGAGCCTCCGCGAGCGGCTCGCGACGATGGAGGAGCTCGACCTCACGAGTACGACGTACGGCGCGGAGGAGGACGACGAGGAAGCTCGGCAGCGAGCTGGACGACGAGGAGGAGGAGCGCGCACCCCGCCGCCGCGGTGCCGCCGGGCGGGGCATGCTCGCGAGCGAGGCGATGGACTTCCACGCGGCGCTCGCTGGCGGGTCCGAGGATGAGGACGAGGACGACAGCGAGGGCGAGGAGGTGACCGACTCGATGCTCGCCGGCCTTGACGACGACGAGCTCGAGGCGCTGATGGGCCAGCTCGGGCCGGGCGAGGGCGCCGAGGAGCTCATGGCGCGCGTGCGCGCCAAGCAGGCGGAGAAGCTGGGCCTCCCCGCTGCGGAGGGCTCCGAGGAGGAGGAGGAGCTGAGCGAGGAGGAGGACGACGACGAGGAGGAGCAGCGCCGCATCGCCGCCGCGCGCGCGGCCAAGCGCGCAGCGAAGAAGAGCGGCGGCCCGGCGGCGATCCCCGCCCTTGCGCCCCTCTCGCGCTCGTCCTCCTCTTCGGCGGCGGCGGCGCCGCCGCGCGCATCCGCGAGCGCCGCGTCGGACCTGCTCGACCCGCTTGCGCTCTCCGCGTCCGACCGCGCGGACAAGGCCTCGCAGCGGCACACGCTCCGGTTCCACGTCTCGCAGGTGGCGCAGAAGGCCGCCAGGCGCGAGGCGCGCCGCCAGGGCCTCGAGGGCGACGACGATGTGCCCCGGAGGAGCAAGGAGCAGGCGAGGAGGGAGGTGCTGAAGCGGCAGGAGCATGGCGCGGCCAAGGACGCGCAGAAGCGCGCGGCGCTCGATGGGGGCGAGTTTGATGACGAGGACAGGAAGGCGGCGAAGGCGGTTAGGGAGGAGGGCGAGGAGGGCGGCGCGGGAGGAGGTGCGGACGACGATGACGACTACTACGACCTCGTCGCGGCGGAGAAGGACGAGGGCAGGCGTGCGAAGAAGGCCAAGTACGACGATGCGCGCGCGGCCGAGAAGTACGTCCCCTCTCTGCCCCGCTCCCCCCGTTGCTCTTGCTGACCCGCTCCATCGCGCACACAGGGCCGAGATCGAGCAGCTCGCCGCCGCGTCCGTCGACGGCCCGCGCGGCGCGTCGCGCCAGATCCTCGCCAACAAGGGCCTGACGCCCAAGCGCAAGAAGGAGAACCGCAACGCGCGCGTCAAGAAGCGCCGCCAGTACGACGACAAGAAGAAGAAGCTCCGGAGCATGCAGGCCCAGTATGGCGGCGGCGAGGCGAGGACCGGCTACGAGGGCGAGCGGAGCGGTATCTCGCGCCAGACGGTCAAGAGCGTCAAGCTCGGCTAGGCGGGCGGTGTGCAATGTTGGTGGTTCTTGCATACTCGGGCGTGTCAGGGGCGTTACGGGGAGTGGCGAGCGACTCAAGCCGAGTTGGCCGAAGAGGCGAGGAAAGGCTCACCGAGAGAGGCGTAGGAAGCGCTTGTCGGACCTACATGGGCGCACGTGCGCGCTTACGAAGCACCGCGTGATCGTCTACGTCCGGCCTTGGATCGCTGTACTCTCAGGAGGACCCGCCGCCAGAGGGTCTCCCCAAGTCTCCCTCCTCCAGCTCACCCTGCTCGTCTCGCTCAACGCTTGAGCGCTCTCTGCTCAGCTTGCCTCGACTGTTGGACGACCTCTCAGCCCGCCCACCTACACGCACGCCCTTGCAACCGTTCGTCGCCGCGCTCTCGTCTCATCAGCTCGATGTGGAACTGACCGTCCTCCCGCCGCCCACAGCTCGCGCGAGAACGTGGAAGGACTCGAGAACCGCTAGGACGAGATCTACCTGTGCTCGACTGCCTCTCTGGGCCAGGTGCGCCCCCTCCTCCCCATCTCCACCTCGTTCCCCAGCTGATCCTCGCATCTCCCGCCCACAGACCGCCATGACGGACTACCTCACGCAGCTCCCCGTCGAGCTCTTCAAGAAGGTCTGTGAGTTCGTGCACGAGGCAGGCGAGGGCCTGTACCTTGCCCTCGTCTCCAAAGCCTTTGTATCGCTCGCTCGCGAGCACCTCTTCGGCGGCACGGTCTACGTCACAACCCCAGGGTCCCTCACCGTGCTGGTCGACGTTCTGATCAACAGCCCAAGCGCGGCAGCAGCGGTGAAGAACCTCACCGTCTCTGTGTCGACGACGAGCGATGCCGGTCAGCCAGACACCGAGACGTTCCTCAAGGCCTTGGCGAACTTGTCAAGTCTCGACACTCTCGAGCTCGGCTGTGCGACCCGCCTTTTGCGAGGCGGTTCTGCAGCCTGCGCGCGAGGGTCTCCTCCCTTCGCTAGAGGCGCTCGGTATCACGAGCCGCCTTGATGGATGGGGCAACCCCCTACTCGCCCGTGCACTACTCCCGCCCTGGTGTCTACTCGAGCTTGTGGCACCTCACCCTCGACATACACCGGCCGACGCACACGCTCTGGAACCGCGACACGGCGCCGCTCACCCTCGTCCGCTGGCCAGACAGCTTGCAGTGGCTCGATCTCCGGGGCTACATCGTCCACAATCCGTCCATCACGGATTTGATCAATCGCTTCGGCAACCGGGATGGCCTTTCCCTGAGCGACGCTACCGCGGGGCTGCGTGGCAGCATGACTTCGCTCCTCGAGAACGTCTCGTCACCCCGCAACTTATCGTCGCTCGGCCTGCGGCAGAACAGCCTCGAGCCCGAGGACATCTCCAGAGTGCTTCCCGCCTTCACCTCGCTTACCATGATCGAGTTCGGCGGCGGCATCGCCATCTCGCCCCTCCTCCCCGTCCTCGCCGCCTTGCCGTACCTGGAGCGCCTCTGTTTCGGCGACAAGTCGCCCATCCGCGGCGCGGACCTCGACGCTCTCGTCGACGGGGACTTCAAGGTCAAGCACCTCGAGCGACTCGTGCTTCACAGCAACTGTTCGAGCGATCGCTCCGTCGGCGACGTAGCGCGGCTCATCGAGCGCTGCGAGGAGTTGTGCATCGTTTTCGTGAGCGACACCGTCAGCGTCGCGCATCGCTACCTCGCCGCGCGTATGCAGCGCTAGAAAGGGGCGGCGCCGGCGGCGGATGAGGAGGGGTCGGGTGGATTTCGCGTACCTTCCCTTCCTTTGCTTGCAATGACGCGCGGCTCTCCCGTGTGTGTCTCCGTCTCCGCAGAGCTGCACACCCAGACAGCCTCGCAAGGACAGCGCGTTCTAGCTCTCTCGTTCGGGTTTCTCTGCGGTCTTCCATTGCGCTGCAGTCGTCGTGCTGCCCAGCGCCACGTTCGGCATGGGAAGCCTGGCAGAGACGACTTCTCCCCTTCTGCAGAGCTTCACAGCCTGTCCATCCGCCTTGTCCCGCACACCCCGACTTTTAGACGCAAAGGTGCCCCTCGACTTCACCCTTCCTCGGCGCTTCCACCCGCAATCCCGCGCGCTCTCGAGTCCAACACGCTACGTGAAACACCCGCAACTCGTTACCAGAACTGTGCAAGAGGAAGGCGAAGCGCTACGAGCAAAAAGTGGGAGAAGGGCGAACGAGAACCGGCATCGTGAAGGCGTGAAAGCGGCAGGGATATGAGGGATAAAGCGGCCGGGGAGGGTCTGTTTACTGCCCGGAGGATGAGCGAGGCGGCCTTCTCGGCGATGGCGTCTGCGTTCGGCGGATCGTCGAGAGTTAGCGGCGTTCTGCGCAAGTGAGCGCCAACGACGAGCGGAAAAAGCGCGCACGCACAGGCGACGGTTTGCAGGTGCGACGAGACGTGGATGGGGACGACGCTGATGTCGACGACGCGGACGTTGCTCGTGCCGTAGACCTTGAGGTTGGGCGCGACGACGCCGCCGCTTGCGCGGGGCGCATCGCCGCCGTCCCGAGGGGGTGGTACCTGCTCCTCCTCATCGTCAGCGCTCGTCGCACGCGAGAGAGATAGAGAGAGAGCGACGCACTCGGTGCGCACGACGCTCCGCACCCAGTCCTCCCACTGCGCCTCGCTCTGCACCGCCGGGCCGGGCTCCGCCTCGCTCGCGATGAGCTGCTTGAGGGCGAGCTGCGCCGCCGCGCGGCGGAGGTACTGCCCGCCTTGGCGAGGAAGAACGTGTCGAGGTCGGACTGGAGGTAGTTGGGGTCGATGGCGGGCGCGGCGAGCGGGCCGGACGAGGAGATGTGCTGCCGGCGCGGCGCGGGGGGCAAGAGCGTCAGTCGGAGAAGGAGTGGTAGACAGGACGGCGTGCGCACGATGCTGCCGCGGCTGAGCGAGTGCTGGAGGCAGCCTGCGAGCGAGACGTAGTTGACGCCAGGCTCGGCGGTCCGGCGCCGAACTGCGCGACGAGGGCGGGCGAATCAGTCTGGTGATCACATAGCAGAGGAGCGCGACTCACGTAGACGTTGATGCTGAGGAGCTCGACGACGGGGACGTTGCAGGACCAGAGCGTCTGACTCGCCGAGTACTGCTCGCTGTCAAGCTGCGGGTTGTTCGCCTGGGTCCCGAGCGTCGAGACGGTGCTCAGCTCCGTCGAGTTGAGGAAGTCCGAGAGGCGGAGGTAGGCGAGCGGGAACAACGCCTCGGTCAGGATGCCCTTGCCGGCGGCGTAGTCCGCGAGCGCGGCGTTGAGGAAGGCCGGGTCCGCGAGCTGGTCGAGCGACGGGACGCCCGGCTTCAGGCGGAAGACGGCGACGACCGCGGGGTGGTCCTGCAGGTTCGAGCCGACGCCGGGAAGGTTGACGACCGTCGAGATGCCGAGCGGGTTGATCACGGAGGGGTCGCCGACGCCCGAGAGCTCGAGCAGCTGCGGGGTCTGCACGGCACCAGCAGAGAGGATGACCTCGCGCGTCGCATCCTGAGCGCATGAAGGTCAGGACGGGTTGCGGGCGAGATGAGGAGCGAGCACGCACAACGGTCGAGACGTCCCCACCGCCGGTCGGGACGAAGCTGACACCCTTGGCGACGACGTCCGGGGCGCCGTCCGCGAGCCAGTTGATCTTGGTTACCTGCGCGTTGAGCACGACGACGATGTTCGAGGCGAGGGCGACTGCGCGTGAGCCGGAGGTCAGCTTCTCCCGTTTGTCAAGGTCCGCTTGGAGGGAGAGCAGGACGCACGGTACTCGACCGAGTACGAGCGCGAGTGGTCGGAGTGGTCGATGGTCGACGGCGCGTGGTTCACGCCGCGGTTGGCGCCCCCGTGAAGGTCGTTCGCGGTGGGCTTGCCTAGGCTGCGGAGGGCGGTGAAGAAGCCGCGGAAGGACGGCGCCATGTACGGCGGATACGAGACGGCGATCGGACCGGAGGTGCCTACGAGCGAGGGAGAGTGAGAGGGGATGAGCGGGCGGAGAAGCGCGTGAAGTGGTGCATGCGAGCAGGCGTACCATGGACAGACGAGCTGTAGGTGGGGGCTTGCCCCTGGTTGTTGGGGCCGGGCGAGTTGAAGTGCTCAGACTGAGGATCGAGGGACGAGCAAGGAGCGGGCGGTCAGCTGCGAAGTCACAAGCCCACTCGGCAGCGGGAAGAGGGAGGAGGGTGCGCACCATCTTGTAGAACGGGAGGAGGTTGTTCCAGTTCCTGCTCGAGAGGAAGGCGAAGGCGTAAGTTTCGATGCGGCGAGCGAGGAGAAATGGTCAAGCAAGGCGACGAAGCGCGAAGCGCGACGTACCAGGCGGAGCTTCCCGCGAGCGAAGCCCACACGTCGTGCTCGGCAGTGTTGGGGCGCGTTGAAACGAGGAAGTTGATCGCCGAGCTGCCGCCGAGAACCTTGCCTGCGCGCACGAGGAACTGGGTGAGAGGGAGCGAAAAGACGGCGAGAAGGTGCAGGACGCACCGCGCGGCCAGTAGACGGAGCGGCCGTTGGCGTCCTCCTGCGGCGTGGTCGAGAAGCCCCAGTCGTACTGCGTGCCGAGCGCGGCGCCTGTTAGGCGAATAGAGTCAGCAAAAGCGACCGGCAGAGATGCGCGTGAAAAGGGCGCACCCGCAAAGCCGGGGATGTCAATGCGCGGGTCGCCCTGGCCACTGCCGCCGGCTTCGAGGACAAGCACGTTGGACGAGGAGTTGCCCGCGGCGAGGCGGGAGGCGATGGCGAGCCCGGCTGCGTGCGAGGGAGATGAGCGAGGGGAGAGACAGGAGGTGGGGGGCGAGGCGCACCGTTGCCCCCGCCAACGACGATGTAGTCGAACGAGGTTGAGGCGAGCGTGGCCGAGACGCCCGTCGGGTCCGCGCTCAGGTCGAGCAGGGCGGCCTGGGCGAGCGAGGCGAGGGCAGTGAGGGCGAGCGGGAGGAGGAGCATCGCGGTCGAGGGCGGTGCAGGGAGGGCGAAAGCGGGCGTGGAGAGCGAAGAAGAGGGTGCAACCAGTGGGTAGGGACCGTGGGGGTATCACAAGGGAGGGTACGGGGGGTCAAGAGGCAAAGAGGCACGGAGGCAGGAGGGGGGAGAAGCGAGAGAGAGGAGGCGAGGTGCGGGAGCGCGAGAGGGGCCGTGCACGCGGAAACGCACTTGCGGATGTCCAGGTGTTCTAGCGTGCAGCGTGACCAGGATCCGACTCCTGCTGCACAGGGGCGGGGCGCGGAGACGCCGCGCTTCGGGGCGGATCTGCTCGAGGAGGACGCGGCCTTCCCAAAAATGCCTCGCTAGCTTCTCACAGTCTTGGCGAACCGAGGCCGCTCACCAGTCGCCTTTGTGGCTCGGGCGCGCTGTAGAACACGCGGAAGAGTGGGAAGATCAGCCTCGGGAGATGGAAGAAGACGGTCCAGCGGAACGCACCCTTCGTTCCCCTGGTCCACAGCCAGCAAGATCTGCAGGCGCCACATCGCTGGGAGCGTGTCAGCTGACGTAGGCCGCAGGTGACATGGTACATCGGCGGAGAAGGACGATGGGCTGTGAAACGATGAAGATGCGCGTGTCGGAGCAGCGTGACGGCTGGCAGCGGTCTGCGTGCAAGCCTGCGAGC
The DNA here is from genome assembly GCA_019926025.1 of Rhodotorula kratochvilovae. Classification (NCBI taxonomy): domain Eukaryota; kingdom Fungi; phylum Basidiomycota; class Microbotryomycetes; order Sporidiobolales; family Sporidiobolaceae; genus Rhodotorula; species Rhodotorula kratochvilovae. The sequence continues at coordinate 372,370 of JAHSUG010000016.1, forward strand.
CTGAAACACGCGCAGGGGGTAGCGCCCGCACGGGTGACCACCTTGCTCACCACCGGCAGACGCAGCAGGCCTCCTTTGGTCACACGTGCAGGGTCAGCGAGGAGACGAGCGAGGCGGTGTGAGAGCGCTGCGAGAACCCCTCGAGCTCCGCCCGCGACCTAATGGACACGTAGCAACCGGAAGGAGCTGTGCATCAGCTGAGCGAGTCCCTGCAGCAGCAGAGCCCGTGAGAGCGTCGCCGAAGCACGCGGCAGATGACGAGGAGCAGAAGGTCTGGGGACGACGAGAGCTGCGGGATCAGCAGAGGATGGGAGCCCGGCGCGTTCGAGGCGAGTACACATCAGCGCAAGCGCCTTCCTCCCAGCAGAAGGAAGCGGCGGGTGGTGAAGCTGCGCGAGCATCGCCTCCGCAACTTTGCCCTCCGCCGCCGTCTCGCGCTCCCCGTCGACGCGCAAGCCAGTCAGGTCCAGCTCTCGAGCTCACAACTCCAGCTCAGCAACTGCATCCTGCTCAAACGGACCCGCCAACGCGTGCCGATCACCTGAACGCGTGAGCTCGTCTCTCCTCGACTTCCTGGGCGAGCTCCTGCTGACCAGTATCGCTCCTGTTGGCTCTGCCGTGCAGCTCATTCGCCGTTTCAACAGCCTAATCACGCTCAGCAATGGCCGCGTCCGCTTCTAGCGCCGCCGTCACCGTCGTCGACGACTCGTCGCCCGGTCCGTTCGAGGGTGTGCTCACTTCCCACCTCCCACATCCTGCGCCCAGCCGAAGCTGACGCAAGCGTACAGGCCCGGAGAAGCTCCTCGAGATCTGGTTCGCGCCTTCGGAGGAGGACGTCGTCGCGCGCAACCTCCCCATCAAGGGCGGCCGCAAGGGCAAGGAGCGCTGGACCGGCCTCCGCCAGGTCGAGAAGAGCGTCTGGGACAGCATGCTCGACGAGGTCTGCTGCAAGGTCCTCAGCGTCATCGAGGGCGAGGAGGTTGACGCGTACTTGCTCAGGTGCGTTCCACTCGCGCTCTTCCTCCTGGGATGAAGAGCTGACCCGGTGTGGGCTCCGCAGCGAGTCGTCGATGTTTGTCTGGCCGCACAAGCTCATTCTCAAGACGTGCGGGACGACGACTCTCCTCCTTGGAATCCCTACCCTCCTCCGCATCGCGTCCGAGACGTGCGGGTTCAACGGCGTATGGCGGTGCTTCTACTCGCGCAAGACGTTCATGTTCCCCGAGCGGCAGCGCGGGCCGCACAAGGACTGGAGCGCCGAGATGAGCTTCCTCGACAAGCTGTTCGAGCACAGCTCGGCGTACACCGTCGGCCGCATGAACGGCGACCACTGGCTCCTGTACATCACCCACCCGTCGGACGACGTCCTCCTCCCGCACGCGCTGGAGTCGTCGCGCGCCCTCCCGCCCGCCAACCCCGACACGCAGCTCTCGACCCTCTCCGCCTCGCTCGACACGACCCCGTCCGCCTTCCCCCCGCCGCGGCGAGCCCTCACGCAGCCGCGCCTCGTCCCCTCGCGCCCCGACCAGACGCTCGAGATCCTCATGACGCAGCTCTCGCCCGCCGCGTGCCAGAAGTTCTACCACCCGTCGTCGTCCTCGGCGCCGTACACCTCGCCGCTATACCCCTCGGACCCGCTCGTCGTCGACGGCGACGCGCACGCGCTCGGCGCCAAGCTCTCGGACGACCTCGGCCTGTCGGCGATCCTCACCGGCGCGACGATCGACTCGTTCCTGTTTGCGCCGTGCGGCTTTTCGCAGAATGCGGTCCGCGGCGACCGGTACGCGACAGTGCACGTCACGCCCGAGGAGGCTTACTCGTACGCCTCGTTCGAGTGCAACTTTGACTTTGCGGGCCTCGGCGCCGCGGCGGATCGCGGGCTCGAGACGCGCGAGGGCGTCCGGCGGACGGGCGAGCAGCTGCAGGACCTCGTCGAGAAGGTGCTCGCCATCTTTGAGCCGGCCAAGATGTGCATCACGCTGTTCGTCAGCGACGAGGAGGAGGCCGACGACGCCGGCAAGGAGAAGAACGCGCGCGCGCACGAGGGCATGCGCCAGCTCCTCAACCCGCACCTCGAGGCGCGGTACGAGCGCGTCGACCGCATCCTCTACTCGTTCGACGGGTACAGCCTCAGTGCGTTCTCGCCTTTCCTGTGCTTCGCGCTTGCGCTGACTGACACCGCGCGCGCCCGCAGTCTTTGCGGCGTTCCAGAAGAAGGAGCAGTGAGTGCGGAGGGCGTAGAGCGGCGGGTCGGAGCTGGTTGTTCGCATGTTCCTCTAGACGCATCTTTGCATGTACTGTACTCGTCTACACTTCCAATCCCGTGCCTGAGAGCGGGCGAGGAGGGTGCTCCGAGGGTGAAGCTGAGGCGGGAACCGCTTCGTTCGGCGAGGCGCTTCTCGCTCGTCACTTGTGTATAGCTCGCAAGTGTCTCTGGCGAAGGAGAGGCCCTCCCGCGACAGTCGAAGCAACCCCCTCTCGCGCTCGCGGCGAAGTCGCTCGTGCGCATCGCCTCTACGCTCCACCTCGGCGAGGAGAGCTGCTACCTGGCCAAGATGCCGCACAAGCGTCCTTCTGACGCTGCGCCGACGGGCGCGCAGCTCAAGCGGCAGCGAATGCGGGACCAGCGCTCCATCACCGTCCAGGGCCATGAGGGCAGGAAGGGCGGCTCTGCGGGCAGCGGTGCGTCTTGCGCTAGCTGCTGTCCATTCATACAGAGCTGAGTCGCATGCACACAGGCAACGCGGGCCTCCCTGCTGTCCTCGAGGTCGAGAAGTTCGCCCAGGTCCGCTCCGCTCACTTCGCTCTTCGCGTCGCGCTTCAGGCTGACCAAATGTTACACGCAGGCCCGCGTCTTCGAAATCTCGGCCATGCAACGCGCCATGAAGGCGGCCAAGTGCGCTCCCCTCGACCTACCTCCTCCTCATCTCGAGCTGAACCCCGAACTTCTGTACGTAGGGAGGCAGGCACCCAGCGCGCCTTCCAGTCCCTCCCGCGGCATCTCCGCCGTCGCGCCGCGAGCCACAACATCCGCCGGTTGCCGACACGCCTGCGGGAGCGTGCCCGCGCAGAGGTGCGATGCGGTCACTGCCCCTCACACTCGCTCCCATACTGACCTCGCGAGCGTGGACAGGTCCCGAAGGATGCGGCGAAGCCGAAGCGCGTCTCGAGGAAGATGCTCGGGCGGCACCGGACGCGGCCGGGGCTCAAGGCGGAGATGTTCAAGAAGCGGCAGGGTGCGTCCTATCCCTCCCTCTCCTTTCTGCGGGCGGAACTGATGACCGCCGCGCAGAGGGCAAGATGTGGCTCGAGACGCACGTCTGGCACGCCAAGCGCATGCATATGACCGAGATCTGGGGGCATCGTCTTGTGCGCCTCCCCTTTCCTGCTCCCTCGTACCACGCTGACGATCCCGCGCACAGGCCGAGAAGCCGACTGCCAAGGCGTTCCGTGCGTCGTACCGCGCGTCGCAGCACGGTGCGCTCGTGCACGATGCGAGCTACTACCAGTACTTTGAGCTCGAGGGCCCGTTCGAGGACCTCGCGAAGCTGCTGCAGATCGTGTGCGACCCGGCGGCGCCGTTGCCGACCTCTAAGCGGTGCGTTACATCGCCTGTCCGCATTCAGCGCGCGCTCACCCCTCTTCGCCCCCGTAGGTACTCCGCCGGCGCCCGCGAGTGCACGACGAATGTCTACGACTCAGCGCAGACCTTCCCGCATGGCCTCCTCGGCCCCGCGACCTTCATCTGGCAGCCTGCACCCGCCCCTCCCGCGAGCCCCGCCGCATCTACCAGTTCCGCGCCCGCCGCCGTGCCGACCCGCACCCTCCTCATCCGCGTGCACCCCGCTGTCGCACGCGATGCGGCGCTCTCGTTCGAGCATGCGCTGAAGGAGCTCCGCCTCGGGCTCAGTGTTGCGCTGAGGAGGTACCAGGGCGAGTTCCTCACGTTCGAGGTTACGGGGAGGAGGGCAACCGAGGTGGTCAAGGCGGTGCTCAAGCCGGTCAAGGGGACGGCTGACGCGACGAAGGAGGTGCGCACTTCCTTTACTGCGCTCCTTCATTGATGAGCTGACGAAGTGCCCTGGCGCGCAGGCATGGCGCAGGCTCGACCCGGCAGCAGGGCCGGGAGGTGTCCCTACCGGCATGGTTCTTGGGCTCGAGGTCTACGACCCGCGTCTCTCGTGCGCTTCTCTTACTCGCTTTCATGTGATCTCCGCTTATTCGCGCGCCCGCAGCTTCCCGCCCAAGCTCGACAAGCAGCCTTCCCCGTCCGACCCCTCGAACCCGCTCGTCCCCTCCGCCGCACTGGCCGCCCTCCCCTCCTTCTGGTCGCCCTCGCACCGCGCGTCGATCCGCACCCCGCGCTACAAGAAGCGCGACCTCGACGCGCGGCGGTCGCACCACCTCGTCCCGGGGACGCGCCTCTCCCCCCTCGCGCAGGACGACCGGATCCCCATCCTCCTCTCGCAACGGACGCTCGGCACGGGCGACAGCGCCCTCCACGGCTGGACGCTGACCCTCCCGAGCGGGTGGGGCATGCCCTTCTGGTCCTCGCTCGTGTTCTGCACGCCGCGCGTCGGCGCGCTCCGCGAGCGCGCGCACCAGAGCTACGAGGCGGGCGCGGCGCGCTTCCCCGAGGACTACGTCGGTGTTGCCGGGTTCGAGGAGCACGAGGTGAGGAGGGAGAGCGAGGAGAGGGGGTACTGGGAACGGAGGCCGCCGGGGAAGAGGCCGAGCTATGACAAGCTCGGGACGCCGGCGCCGTGGAGGGTCGAGATGGGCGAGGTGCTTGCCCAGGCGTGGCGGCGGGGCGCGGGTGCGGCGGAAGGCCGCGAGGCCGCAGACGCGAAGGAGCCATTCCTCGTTCCGCACGCGGTCGCGAAGGGGGTCCTCGCCCAGGTGTGCGCGCCGGCACCGTCGATGGAGGAAGACCTCTCCGCCTCGCCGCGCGCACGGGCAGAAGCACATCGAGCAGCAGCTCGCGGGCGAGTGGGCCGCGCTCGCCGCCTTGTCCTCCTCGCCCTCGTCCGCCGCGCTCCTCCCGCACGCGATGGTCCGCGTCAAGGTCGTCCCGTGCATGCGGGGCGTGCCGGAGGACCTCGGGCTGGTATACGAGCTGGACGAGGAGACGGCCCGGGCGGTGAGGGCGAAGGTGGACCGCGCGGAGAAGGGGAAGGGCAGGGAGGTGCGCGCAACGGGCGAGTTTGACGGTGCGGAGGACGTGCGTGCCGCGCTTTCTCCTCTCGCTTGTACTGCATCGCTGACGCTGCCCGCGCTCGCAGCTCTGCGACCCGCCATCGCCGGAGCAGGTCATCGGCCGCATCACGACCGGCAGCTTCTCCCTCTCGAGCGGACGCGGCGGTGGCGTCGCCGTAGTGTCGCTCTACCGCCTGCTCGCGCTCTCACAGCGCGGGTACGCCTCCCACGCACACCTCGTTGAGGACCTTGCTGACCTTCTCAACTCGCTTTCGCCCGCGCAGACCCGGCCTGGATCGCCTCGTACTCTTCCGCAACCGCGACAGCGAGACGTACCGCGCTGCAACGGTGCAGCTGATGGAGTGAAGCGAGCAATGCAGGCGCGTTGAGCTGCTGATGTGCCTCGGTCTCCTGTGCGTGCCCCTCTCTTGTCCACCGCTCTCGATGCTTGCGCCGCGGAGTTCCGCCTGCGCGTGCCCTCTGCGCTTCGCTCGCCTGCGCCGCGCCCCTCCGGCCCCTCCCGCCTTCCTCCCTTCTCTTCCGCCGCTTCACCCGCTTCCGCTCAACACGCCATGCTGCTCCTCCACCCGCTCACGGGCGCGCTTCTCACGCTCCCAATCGCCGCCCCGCAGAAGGCCAACACGTGGGAGGTCGTCGGGACGTCCGGTGCGCGCTGTCCTTCCCGGCTCGACGGAGACGGGCTGACCCGCTCCTCCCGCGCAGGCATCTCGCCGCAGCAGGTCTTTGCGGTGCGCTCCGGCTGCGGAGGGAGCATGCGGGAAAGAGCTGACTAGCCTGTACTTGCGCAGGTGAGCGACTTCGTCTACATCGTCGACAAGGTCAGCCCCCCTCTCCTCTCCCGAAGGATACCCCGCTCACGCCTCCGCCTCCCGCCGCGCGCAGGTCGAGAACAACCCGTCCACCGTCACCTCGCCGTCAGGCGTCACGCACCCCGCCTGGGCAGGGCGCTACAACGTCCACACAAACGAGTTCACCCCGATGGACGTGCTTTCGAACGCGTTCTGCGCGGGCGGCATCGTCCTTGGGAACGGTAGCTGGGTCAACGTCGGTGGCAACGCGCGCGTCACGACGCTCGGCGTTGGGATCCCCGAGGGCGGCCAGAACCCGTACGGGAGCGTCGACGGCGGCAAGGCCGTCAGGATGCTCACGCCTGGGTGCGGCGACGCGAGCTGCGAGTGGACGGACGACGTCGGCGCGATGCCGCTCTCGAGATGGTATCCGACGGTCGAGACGCTGCCGACGGGCGATGCGATCATCATCGGCGGCGGTGCGTCCCAGCTTTCCTCCCTGTTTCTCCTCGGCTTCCCACGCTTCCCCTCCCCTTTCACTCGTTCTCCGCGAGCTCGCGCTGATTGCTCCTGTCGACGCAGAGCTCTACGGCTCGTTTGTCAACACGCCCGAAGGTCTGCAGAACGTGCCGACGGCGGAGTACTGGCCGACGCGCGGCGAGCCGTTCACCATCACCTTCCTCGAGGAGACGATGCGTGCGTGCCTCCTTTCGCTGCACTTCCATGGAAGGGCGCTCACCTGGGCGATCTCCCGCAGCGGTCAACCTCTACCCGCTCACCTGGCTGATGAGCGACGGGCGGATTTTCCTCCAGGTGCGCACGCCCATCCTCCCTCCTGCCGCTCTTGCTGAGCGCGCTTCTCGCAGGCGGGCTGGCAGACCACTTTGCTCGACCACGAGAACAACCTCGAGGAGCGGCTTCCGAACATTACGCACGCGCAGCGGTGCGTCGCTCCTCTTCCTTCGCTCGCTTCCACCGCTGACCTCGCTCTTTTCTCCTCTCCCACATCCTCGACATCCTCGCAGCCCGTACCCCTCCGGCGCCGGTACCGCGATGCTCCCGATGCTCCCGAGCGACAACTACACACAGACGCTCGTCTTTGCGGGCGGGATGACCCCCGAGCGCGACGACGTACGCCACGCCCGTTTCTCCGCGCCTGCTATCCTCTGACGCTCGAGGCACCCGCAGTGGAACCAGAACATCTGGCACATGGTCGACACGCCGGCGTCGAACTCGCTCGTCGCCATCACGCCGCTCGCGCAGAACCCGACGTGGACGGACCTCGACGACCTGCCCGAGGGGCGCTCGATGGGTGCGTCATCGTACGCGCACTCTGTGGGCGTCACTGACGCAGCTTACGCCCGTAGGCAACCTCATCCTCCTCCCGGACAAGCGCGTCCTCCTGCTCAACGGCGCGGCGAAGGGCACGGAGGGCTACGGATGGGATGCCTGGGCACAGCCGTACGGGCAGAGTGTGTGTCTCTCCCCTCTCCGCTCCTGCTCACGCGACCGACCCTCGCATCGCCCGCTGCAGTACGCCCAAGATCCGGTCCTCCGCCCTGCCTACCTCAACGCCACCGCGCCCGCCGGCTCGATGTGGGACACTGACGTACCCGCGTCGACGATCCCGCGCATGTACCACTCCGTCGCGACGCTGCTCAACGACGGGTCGGTCTGGCGGGAGCAACCCGAACGTCGACGTGATCACCGAGGCGAACAATGCGAGTTACCCGTACAAGTGCGTACCCTTACCGCTTCCCTCTCTCCCAGCTCGCTCAACCCATCGGACACCCGCAGGACCGAGTTCCGCGTCGAGCGCTTCTACCCCGTGCGCCTCGGTTTGCCCCTCCCTCCCCCGCCCTAGGGTTAGCTGACCTTCTCGCACGCGAAGAGCTACTACGACTCTCCCCGCCCCGCGCCCAGCAACCTCCCTTCAGCAATCACCTACGGCGGCGCGCCGTTCGACCTCTCCCTCCCGCATCGAGCATCTCGGGCGTCAACCTCGACCGCGGCATCAGCGTCCTGCTCATGCGCTACGGATTCTCTACCCAGTGCGCCCTCTCGCCCCCTTCATTCCTCCCGCGGTGACTGATTGACACACTATGCGTGCGCGCGCAGCGTGATGAACATGGGCGCGCGCGCGCTCGAGCTCCCGCACTCGTACGCCTCCGCCGCGGACGGCTCCGCAACGCTGCACGTCTCGCAGCTCCCGCCCAACCCGGCGCTGTTCGTCCCCGGGCCGGCGGTGCTGTGCGTCCTCCCTCTTGTCCCCTCGCAGGACGCGAGCGCTGACGAGCGGAGCAGGTTCGTCGTCGTCAATGGCGTCCCCTCGATTGGGCACGACCTGATGGTCGGCAGCGGGCAGCTCGGCGTGCAGCCAACGCAGGAGGCCGTCGCGCTTCCCGAGTCGAGCGGGCCGACGGTGGTCTCCCGCGTCGGGACTGACGGCGACGGCGGAGAGGGGGCGTCGAGCGGTGCGGGTGGGAGGGCGGGCGCATGGGTGGAGGCACTCGCGGCGCTGGTGATGGTCGTGGCGCTCGCTTAGAGGGAGCGGCAGGAGGGCGGGGCGCGCCTCCTGCTTTCGGTTCAAACAGACACTCGCAGTTCCCTTCCGTCCCATCTGTAGCTTTCTCCTTCAGTGCATGGATCAGTTGCGATCGCTCGTCCTCCTCCGCGCGCGAGAGTAACCAAGAGGGCGAGGAAAGCGCGGTAAGCAAGTGTCTGTTGCACGTCGCGGTAGGGCGATACTGACAAAGAGGGAACGCATAGACAGGAAGAGGGGTATACGAGGGAGTATAACGGTACTAAGGGCACGGAGGGTGGACGTATACAGAGAGAACGCGAGCAAGTGACAAGGGAGGGACGAATGAGCGACATGCTCCACGCTCACCGCCTCCCCTCCGGGCGCGGGCTCGCGCAGACGGGACTCTCCGGCTCCTCGGCGATTGAGTCGGGGAAGGAGGCCGAGTGGGAGAGCTGGGTATGGGGCCGGGGGAGAGCGAGTGCGGTGGTCGGAGAGAAGGAGAACGCGGTGGGCGGGTCGAGTGAGGACGAGGCGGAGCGGGGGAGGGAGGAGCCGAGCTACGCGCGAGGGGTTTGTCAGTCCTTGAGCAAAGAGACGAAGAAGGAGAGCGGACACACCTCGAAGCCGAGCTGCTTTTCAACGCTCGCCTCTTCCTGCGTCCCGACCGAGATCTGCCTGCGCGTTCCTCGTCAGCCTCTACCTCGCTTCAAGAGCGACAACAGGGACACACCTGAACTGCGTCACCCGGATCGCCTCAACGATGCTCCTCTTGCTCTCGCTCCTGACAATCGCGCGCCTCGCGCTCCCGCTTCCACTGCTCGTCCTGCTCGGCGCGGCGCTGGATGGCACGACAAGCGGCGAGTTGGAACCACGCGGGCCGGGCGTCGAGGTCGAGGTTGTGATGCGCGTCGACGAGGCGCGGGCGGGTTGGCGCTGCTGGAGGGCGGTGCGGGAGTTGACTGCGAAGGCGAGTGCGGGTCAGCGGGGGCGCCACGCAGGCGGGCGAGGAGTGTACGCGAGACGAGAGCCGACACAATGTAGAGCTGCACGAGGATAAGGCCGGGGATGACATGCTGCGCGAGGAAAAGCAGGTCAGCCTCGACTTAGGAAGGTCGCGACAAGCGAGGAAGCGCGACGACGCACCCAAGCATGCTGCGTATCCGTGAGGAAGACGGTGGCATTGATAATCGTCGCGATGCAGGTGATGCCGTTGGTCTGCACCGTGTTGGCAATGATCGCCCTGACGAGCGGGTGCCACTGCTGCTCGTCGCTCGTGCGGAGACAGGCGCGGAGGTAGTGGATGCTGCGGGAGAGTCAGTGCAGCTCTTGAAGGAAGAGCAGGATAAGGGGAAACCGCACAGCGAAGCGGTGATGAGGATGTCGGCCGCACTGCAGGAGCGACGCGAGGTATTCAGTCTTAGCGCGCGGGTGGGCGGAAGAGCGCTGAACTGCACTCACACGCCGCAGAGCAGCCAAATTGCGACGCCGTAGCGATACTCCTCGAAGTCTACGGGGGAAGAGAGAGGTCAGCCCATCCCAGTTGTCCCGCCGCCGATCTGCCTCGACAAGAGAAGAAGCGCGACGCACGAACGAATGCAAAGTCCCGAAGGTAGAACATGTACGTCATGCCCGTCGCGAACGCGAGCTGGACGAGCGCTATTACGCCGATGACGAGTGGGATGAGGATCCGGCGGCTCGAGACGACGAAGACGCGCCAAGCGTCTGTGCGCGGAGAGAGTGGTGAGCGGGGTTGTGAGCGGGGCTCTCCCACGAGCCGGAGACGGAGAGCATACAGAAGCATTGTACGAGGAAGGTGGTGAGGCCGGTGAGGAGCGGGCTGCGAGGGGCGAGACGTGTGATCAGGGGACGGATCAGCTGCGCGGGAGAGGGGAGAGGAGAGCAGCGCACCCCCAAGCGAATGGGATCGGGCATTTAGCGAGGAAGTACAGGTTGCCGTACTCGGAAACGGTCCAGAGCTGCGGGCGGTAAGGTGATGAGCGGGGCGGGACGGGTTGTGCGGCAGGAGGGAGACGCACGTAGATGGTGTGGCTGCGGACGCACATGCTCGAGCGTGTCACCTTGATCCTGAAGCTGAGGAGGAGGGTGGACGGACCAGCAGATGGCGGTGTGCGCCATCCCGATCGCCTTAAGGACCGAGACGAGGAGGACGAGGGCGCGGCGGTCGACCGCTCCAAACGCGACCAAATAAGTCCAAGCCTGGGTGGTGGTCACGCCCGCGAGGAAGGTAGAGAGGAGGGTGCCAATGACGCTGCGGGCGGGAACGAAGTCGTCAGCGGGCGCGGGAGGACGGCGAGGTGGGGAGGCCGCACAAGGCGCCAACAATTGCGTCGACCGGGGGCATGGCGAGCTCGGCGAGCGCAATGCGCGCGCTAGCCTCTGCCATGCTCGCTGAACGGGGTGGGACGCGCCCGTGGAGTGGGTGCGGTGCGGCCGAAGGCGAGCGGGCGGGGAGGATGAGGAGGGACGAGCGAGTGTGGTGCTGCGGGGCGGCTGTGTGCGCTTGCGCTGCGAGCGCAGCTGACTGAAGAGGGACTACGCTACTGTCTCTGCAGGCTGACGGGAGCGGCGGCGGGGAGAGAGGGAGGGCGACGATCGTTCGACGAGGAGCTCCTGTCGAGCGATGAAATGTCGAATCGCGGTCAAAGCGCAGTGCCGCTGCTCTCCAGCCTCGTTTGCAGAGGCGCACGAGCGACCGACGGTGATAGCGCTGTAGAGACGGAGCAGTGCACGCGGGCGGGAAAAGCACGTGAAAGGGCGCGATGGGATTGAGGGGCGGTTCCCCAGACGGGCTAGCGACGGGAAGCTGGGGCAAAGAGAGGGCACTACAAAGGACTCAGTATACCGCGCGAACAGCGCCGCGCCTTTTAGACCCCCCTGACCTCCATCGCCGCCCTGACATACGGGTGCGCGAGATACGGGCTCACCCTTCGCCCTCCGCTCATCGCCCGCTCGGCGTACCCGACCGCGAGCGACGGCGGGACGGACGACAGCGTCGAGCGCCCGAACGACGCGGAGGCGGCGCTACCGCTCGGCGGGCGGGGAGGGCCGTACGGGTGACGGAGGTACTGCGGACGATGGGCGAGGGCGGTCAGCGCATTCTGCCGCGATATTCACCTGGCAGCCAGGCGTTTGCAACGCTCAGATGGAGAGGTCGCCACGGGAGACTGCGCACCCACCCCGAGCTCAAGCGGCCTCGTCGCCGCCGCCCCCCGCGTCTCCCTGCGCGCGCTCATCCCGTCAGCGCGCTCTGTCCCAGTCAAATCACTGCCAACGCACCTGACCATCGACCCCCTGACCTGCTCCGCCAAGCTCCCGGCGCTCACCCTCGTGCGGAGCGCGTTGAGCGGGACCGCGAGCGCGCCGAGGCTTGCGTGGGACGAGCGGAGCTGCAGCGACGGGGCGCTCGTAGGGCGGCGGATGGTGATGATGTCGCCGGGGAGAGCGGAGTAGGACGTGCTGGGCGAGGACGGCGTGAGGGGCGGCGGCGGGAATTGACTGCGCGAGGGGCGGAGGGTCAAGGTCAGCGGCCAGCCGACGTGAGAGTCGGAGGGGCTGCGCACGTGAGAGAAGCGCGCCGAGGAGGTAGAGCGGCGGGAGCGACAGTGCGGGAAGCGCAAACTGCGGCGTCACACGAGGGAAAGGTCAGCGGAACCGCTTGCGAAGGTCGCCCCTCATGCGAAGAGGGGGACGCACCCAGAGCTCGTGCGGGCGGACGAAGAAGACGATCGCGCTCGATACTAAACGGCATGCTGAGACCGTTGAGCTTGCGGGCGTAGCGCTTGATGCGCTGGAAGCGAGAGTGCGTCCAGCTCTCGAACGTCTTGTCGTGCACGAGGCTGCGCGCAGGCGGTTAGCGGGCGTGTTCTTGAGCTCACGGCTGTCGAGAACGCACAAAAAGACCCAGATGAGGACGTCGGCCGCCCTGCGGGCCAATGGCTGGGTAAGCACGTCTAAACCGCCGCGACGAAAACGCAACGCACGCCTGCAGGACGAGCCACAGCCCGCCGCACCAGCGCAGCCGTCCGTTGTCTGTTTCGAGCGTGAGGCAGTCAGGTAAACGCCGAGCGAGCGCGGAAGAGCGGACGCACCGCTTTCGCTCGCCCTCAGCAGCGCAACCGTCGTCGTTGCCGCGAAGGCGAGCGCAGCGCCCGAGACGAGCGAGATGATCGACGCGGCGTCCCGGTTGCCGACAAGCCTGGCGAGACGGAGGGAGACTGCGCGGGGACGGTGATTAGGAAGGCTGCGACGGAGAGCAGGGCGGAGGGGAACATACAGAGCTGCTGGACTGCGCAGGCGACGAGGCTGCCGATGACGGGCCTGCGGACGGGGAGAAGCGTCAGGAGATAGGACGAACGAGAGTTGAAACCGGAAGCACCGCTCGGAAACGGATCGGGAGCGCGACGTACAGCAGCGAGATGGACCAGTGCGAGTGATTGAGGGCAGACAGGTCGCCCCAGCGCGAGACGGCGCGATTCTGCAGAAGCCTAGAGCGTCAGCGATGCCGTCTCCAAGAATCTCGAACGGCCAGGCGAGCGCACGTAAACGCCGACGCTGCTCGAGCGAAAGGGGGCAAGTCGCGGAGGGTCAGCATGACTCTCCGTGTCTTCGCACCCGCCCATCGCGACGCCGAAGAGCCCAGGACGCACATTGCAAGCATCTCGACGAGCAGCACAGCCCCGATCAGGCCGCCGACGAGCGCAAGGAGCGCAGTCGGGTCACGCCTCCCCGGCCCGCACTCCTTCGCCGTGCTGTCTGCGTTCTCGCCGGCGTTCGGCCGGCTCAAGACAGCCCTGCTGGCGAAGTACTTGAAGGCTTGGAGGGCGGTCGCGCCGAGGACGAAGGTGGAGAGGAAGAGGCCGAGGACTGCGGGCGCGAGGGGGTCATTGGGCGGCGCGAGACGCGTGGGAGCCGCGCACTGAGCGGAGCGAGGGTGTTCAGCGCCGCGCAGGTGGCCATTAAGGCCGTGCGAGGGCGGGAGGAAGAGTGAGAGGGGCGGGGCGGAGGGAACGAGGGACGGGAGGGGCGAGAGGGGAGCGCGGGCGGTGGTGCGGTGGGTCGCGGGTGCGGTACAAAGTGCGCAGGGATGGATCGAGCGTCTGTGAAAGCTCTGCCGGCGCGCGTAGACGGAGGTGGTGCACGAAGAGGCGAAGAGGAGGCAAGCCTCGTCTTCTGGTCGACCGCCAGGGGCTGAGCTCGAGCGAGCTGGCTCTCAAGCGGCGTGCAGAAAGCGATTCAGCGCCCCTGCCTCCGTACAGCTTACAAGCAGGTAGCGAGCTTACGCGGCGCTGCGGCCTCGTTCGCCTCGCCTTTCACACGCATCTCGAGCAAGCAGCGCCTTCATTTCAGCGCGTGCGCGGCGGCCGCCACGACCGTCGCCAAGGTGCAACGGCTGCGAGGGCGCTGCTCATCAAGATCAAGCGACAAGGGGATAGACAGCACCGCGAGGAGAAGAGGGGAGGGGGTTCAAGCGGGGGAAAGGCGAAGCGGATCGACGGGGGAAGGGGGACAAGGCAAGGCGGATCAAGCGGGTGGAGAGGGAGAGGAAGTGTGTCTATAGCCCGGCGAGCGGGAGAGAAAGGACGAAGGACGGGAGGGGGGAAGGGAAAAAGCGAGTGAGTTGAACCAGGACGGGGGCCGACGGGTGGCGTGACGCGCGATGTCTACCAGTCCGAGCGGACGGCACCGCTGCTGATCGCCTCCTCGCGGCTCTTGGCCGTGCCGGGGCGCGCCGCGCCGTGCATCGGGACTGCGACCGCGCCGGCGGGGACGGTGACGGTGGCGGCGGAGGCGGCGGGGGCGTCGTACGCCTGGACGTGGAACTGCTGCGGCTGCGAGGGCTGCGGTGACCGGGCCATCAGTCGGGAAGCCTACTCGACGAGGGTAGGAAGAGCGCCGCACCTCGCCCGCCTTCTCCGCGTCGCCCTCGACCTTGGCCTCCTCCGCATGCGCCGGCGAGATCGACAGCGTCGCAAGCTGGTGCTGCGCGGCGTGGTGCGGGCTCGGGACCGAGCCGAACGTCGCCGTGTAGCGCGGCGCGGGCGTGTCGACCGGCGTGCCGTTGTTGTTGCCGTCGCCGCGCGCGGACTGCGTCTGGAGGGCCTTGCGCGAGTTGACTGCGGGCGGGAGAACGAGGATAACGTGCGCGATGTGTGAGGAGCAAGCGCGAGGAGGAGGCGATGCGGGCAAGGGAGGGTGTGCGGGAGATGGGCGGGGTCAGCGAGGGTCCGGGACGGGCGCGGCCAGGGAGGCGGCGGGCGGGCTCACGCGAGACGAGGAGACCGTTGAAGTAGAGCTTGACGAGCGACAGGTTCGGGAGGACGTGCTGTGCTCAGCAAACGAGGGATCATCGCCGTCAGCGCTCGCCGAGAGGCAGACTTAGGAAGGTCAACCGCCGGGACGCACCCACGAGTCCTGCGGCATGGCGACAAAGAGGATCGCGTCGATGATGGCAAAGATGCACGTGAGCCCGTTCGTCTCGATCGTGATGCGGATGATGCGCTCGACGATGGGCGACGAGGTCTGGTAGTCGTCCTTGGTCGCTTTGCGGAGGTACATGATACTGCACGCGGCATGGCGTTAGCGGTAAGCGAAGGATCGGCAGCAATGACACGTACAGCGAGCCCGTGATGAGGATGTCGGCGACGCTGTGGCAGGCGCGGGAGCACAGTCAGCTCGAGCAGACGACGAGTGAGGCGAGCGGGACTCACGCCGCCGAGAGGAGCCAGATCGCGACGCCGTAGCGGAACTCGCCGAAGCCTGTGCGCAGCATTCGATTCGGTAAGGACGCGAAGGGCCGTGGAGCGGTCGAGCGCCGCCCAGCGGAGGAGACGAGTCGACTTCCGAGCGAACTTGTCGTCGAGGCGGTAGATCATCCAAGTCGACCCGATGGCGAACGCGAACTGGAGGAGCGAGAGGACGCCGATCGCGGCGGGGATGTACCACTTGCGGTGCGAGACGACGAAGACGCGCCAGGCGTCTGCATGGGAGGGCGGCGCCATCAGCGCACCGGGAGCAAGGCGGGGTGAAGGGGGCACAGAAGGCCTGGACGATGATCGCGACGAGACCCGTGAGGAACGGGCTGTGGGGGAATCGAAGAGAGTCAGCCGCGCCCGAGGCGAGAACGACGGGAGAGGCGAGACGCACTCCCAGGTGAAGCTCCACGGGCAGTTGATGAGGAACGCGATGTCGCCGTAGTGCGTGACCGTCCAGAGCTGCGGGCGGCCGATAAGCGGTCAACATCAGCGGGTGAGGCGCTTGAGCGAGACGGGCGAGGGAGGGGGCGTACGTAGATCGTGTAGCTGCAGGGCGTGACAGGTCGCGTCAGTCGGTGCACCCGGCATCTGAACGCCGGAGCGTCACTTTGCGCAGCGACGCGCAGTGAGCGAAGAGGGGCGCGAGACGCACCACGAGATGGCCGTGTGGAAAAGGTCGACGGCCATGAGGAACGCGACGACGCCGACGAGGAGCTTGCGGTCGGTGCGGCCGAACCAGGTAAAGTACGAGTAGCTCTGGACGCTGGTGATGCCCGCGAGGAAGACGGTGAGGATCGTGCCGACGAGGAAGGCGCCGATCGAGTTGTCGAGCGGCGGGAAGGCGGGCGCCGGAGGGAGCGCGGCTTCGGCCATGGTGCTTGAGGGACTTGAGGGGGGTGGCGGAGAGAGCGAGTGCTGCGCGCAGGCGAGGGCGGGGTCAGTCGGCGCGAGGTGGGGACAGGGGTCAGGAGGTCGGAGGGGAGCGATTTCGCACACAGGCGATGGAGGGGTGAGAGGGACGTACAGGGGACTGAACGAGTGTCTGGAAGGCGGGCTGGAAGGTGCACGAGGGCGGCGAGGGGCTGTGGGAGGCGCGAGAGGGGAGGACCTGGGACAGGAGGTCAATCTGAGGGTGAGCCTTCTGCGTCGAGGGGCGGCGTAGGAGGACTCGGAGGGGGTTTCTACGCACGAGTTGAGTACGCTGGAGGGGAGGACGAGGTGGCAAGAGGAGTGGGGAGGGAGGGCGAGTGAGGAGGACGAGCGAGAGCCGCGAACGCCGACATCGAGAGCCACCTCCAGCGCTCGGTGCGCACGTCAGCTGGGGCACGCGCGACGCCTCTGAAGGGTCAGCATGCACCGCGAAGAGGCTCTCTCGGCGCGCCAGAGCGTCCAGCGCGTCAAGTTCTGCGAAAGTCAGCTCCGCCTGAAAGCGCTCCACCCTCTCCGCCCCTCGCCGCGCTAGTCTAGCAAGCCGTCTATGTCAGCCCGACCTCCTACGCCTCCTCCTCGCTCTTCTCTTCCGGCAGCTCCAGCCCCTGCCGACGCGCCCACGGGCCGAACCGCAGCGCGAAGAGCTCGACGCCGCCCTGCCCGGCCTCGATCTCGCGCGCGAGGGCGATCCAGTGCCTGCGCGCAGAATACAAGGATGTGACCGAGGGCGAGGAGGGCGGGGCGAGACGGCGAGGGCGGACGAGACGAGCGGGTGACGCGGAGGGCGAGATTGGGAAGGTCAGCACGCAGCTCGCAGACTAAGGGCAGGGGAAGGGCGCGCACCTGCTCGCCTCCTCCCTGTCGAGCTCCTTCCACACCCGCGCAACAAACAGCGCACTCAGCACCGCGTTCGTGTCGCCCACCCTCGGCGGGTGCACCATCCTCGGCCGCTCCCACCGCTCGCCGCCCTCCGCGCCCTCCGCGCCCTCCGCGAGCTCCAGCACCGTCCCCAGCGCGCGGAGCGCCTCGACCTCGACGGCGACGGCGTCGCGGCGGTGCGCGTCCCCCGCACCGCAAGGGAGCGCGACCAGCCGCGCGGCGAGCGCCCGCGCGGGCGGGTACAGCGCCGGGCGGACCGCGCCCTCCTCGCGCTCTTGCGTTGTCAGCGGCACATACGTCCCCTCCATCGCGGCCTTGAGCCCCCGCAGGCGCACGACCTCCGCCTCCGGGTCGGCGAGGACGCCCGCATCCAGCTCTTGCGCGAGCCTCGCCCGCTCGGCGCGCTTGACCCTCCCCGCCGCGCGCTCCTCGACACAGAGCGCGCATTCGCAGACGAACCCATGCGGGGCGAGTTTCCCCTCCCGCCCCTCAAGCGGCTCTGCCGCATCGACGTACGAATCCGTGAGCTCCGTCCCGGGGGCGAGGTCGACCCGCGCGCGGAGGAGGAACACCCCGCGGAGGAAGGTGTAGCTCGCGGTCGGGACGCACGAGTGGTTCAGCGCCGAGGGGAAGGGCGGGTAGAGCGCGACGCGCGCATGAAACCCTTCCTCCTCCTCCTCCTCCCGCGGCGGTGGCGGCGTCCTGCGCGGCGCCGGGGAGCGCGGAGGGCGCAGCGAGGTCCTCGACGTGGAATGCGTTGAACGTGACGACCCCCTCGGCGCGGCTCGCGTCCCCCTCCGCTCCGCGCGCGTCCGGCCCTCGCTCGCACGCGCGGCCAAGCTCCTCCCCCGCCCAGAGCTCCCCAGCGCCCCACCGGCGCCGGCGCCGTCGACGCTCTTGCGCCAGAGCATCTCGGCCCCAACCTCGCCCACAGCCCAAGGGTCCATCCCCCGCGTCCAGAGGTTCACCCCCGCATTGAACTGCGTCCTCCCCCCCTCTGCTGCGCGCGCGCCGCCCGCTGCTGCGAGCGGCTTCACCGCGGCGAGGAGCGTCCCGCGCGGGATGGGCGCTAGCGCAACGAGGGCGTGCCCGCGCCCGGGGAGGGGGCGGATCCCGACCAGCGGGGAGAGGAAGTCGGCGAGGTCGAGTGCAGGTGGGGGCTGCGAGGTGAACAGCGCGCGGAGCGTACGGGGGGAGGGCCCGTGCGCGGCTTGGAGCGCAGAGGCGCGCGCGCGGGACGCGAGCGACGCGGCGAGGGCGTCGGGCGTGGGGGTGGCGATTAGGGGTTCGAGGGTCGCGAGGCAGGCGGGGTAGGACTCGAGCGCGAAGAGGGACAGGGCGAGGCGGTAGAGGAGTTTGGCGCGGAGGGGGTCGGGCGCGCTGGTCGGGGAGGGGGGAGGTGAAGAAGGGAGGAGGTCGAGCCCTTCTTGCGCGGCGCGGCGTGCAGACCGCGGGTACGAGAGCTTGAGGTTCGTGAGCGCGAGGTTGGACAGTACCGCCGCGCGGAGGGCGCGCGCCTCCTCTCCGTCATCGCCCTCGACCGCCGAGAGCGCCCACTCGTAAGCCTCCTTCGCGGCGATCCACCTCCCGCGCTTGAACGCAGCGTTGCCTGCCTCCTTGAGCGCAGCGACGGGTTTACCGTTGAGCGGGTGGGCAGGCGAGCGAGGAAACGAGACGTCGCGGAGGTGGGGCGACGAGGGGAAGAGGCGGACGAGGTCGGCGGGCGTGTCGACGCGGATGTGGTAGCCTGCGCGAAGGGTGCGAAGAAGGGGCTCCTTGACGCCTGAGTGAGGTACGGGAGAGCATCAGTCGGCAGCTCGCGTTCTCCGGGTAGCGCCAGGCCGCACGGAACGAGGTGAACGCACCGAACACGGCCCCTACAGGCCACAGCTCTTCCAGGTCCTTCTGCGTGAAGCGCGCCGGGACATGGTAGAGCGATAGTGGTGTAACCCGACCGGCGGGGTCTTCGACGACGAGCTGGACGGCGGCAGTCCGGACAGGTACAACCACGACGCGAACGAAGAGGATGCGTCCTGCGCGTGCGATTCGCCAGCAGAACTCAAGTGGGACACGAGAGCAAGAGAGCGCACCTCTGGCAGGCTTGTCGAGCTCGAGGTCGTTGGGCGAGAGCGGGCACGGCTCGAGGTCGGCGGTGCTGGCGGCGGAGAAGTGCTTGCCGGGGCCGATGACGACCTTGCGGGTGCGGACCTGTCCCTCGCGGTCGAGTTGGCGCTCCTGCTCCGCGACTTGAGCGTGTTGCGCGAGAACGGCGGGTCGCGAGAGCAGGGCGAGTGGGGAGGGAGGCGGCAGCGAGACGGCCGCCTCGCGGAGGGGGTCCCAGTCGAGCGAGTCCAGTGTGTCAGAAGGGGCTGGGAGGATTGGATGATTCGCTACCTCAGTCGGAGGAGCGGGGCGCGGTGGAGAGAGGCAGCGAGTCGAGCTGATGAGGATCGCGGTTCTCGTTCCCAACACCGCGTGAGAGCTAGTCTCGTTCGCTGAGATGGCCAAGGGCAAGGGTGCGGAGAAGGAGCGCGCACCAAACCAAGCGTCGCTCAACGCGTTCCTCGGGACGAGAGACTCGCGGCCCCACCAGCGCACGCTCGCCTTCGCCCCTCTCGCCGGACCCGCACCCGCCATGAAGCCCAAGCGCGTCATCCCGCCCTCGTCCGACTCCGAGGGCGACGCCAAGCCTGCCTCGAGCCCGCCCAAGCGCGCAAAGACCGCCGACACGGGTCCGTCCTCGACGCGGAGCAACGCGTCCCTCGCACACGCACCCAGGCCGATGCTGACCACTTGCCTCGACGCATAGACGACAAGCCCAGCCCGAAAAAGCGCGCCGCATCCCCCACCGACGCTGACGCCCCCTCCTCCTCCAAGAAGCCCAAACCCTCGACCTCGTCCACCACCGCCGCCGACGCCTCCCCCTCCAAGCCCAAGCCGCCCGTCTCGTCCTTCTTTGCCCCGCGCTCGTCCAAGCCCGCCGCGCCCGCCGCAAAGGGCAAAGGCAAGGCCGCGTCGAGGAGGAGGACGACGACGACGTCGAGATGCGCGCCGAGAAGGACGCGGGCGAGAGCCCGAGCGGCGACGACGGCGACGAGGATGACGAGGACGAGGAGGAGGACGACAAGGAGGAGCAGAAGAAGGCCGCTGTCAAGATGTACGTCGCCTCGCTTCGTCCCCTCCGTCTAGGCTTGCGCGCGCACTGCGTTGCATTGCCCAAGCCCGCCCCGCGACTTGATCTGATCTTCCATCACCCGCGCAGTGCCGACATCTTCAGCAAGTCGAGCAGCAAGGCCGACAAGGCGCAGACGAGCTGGAAGGCCGGCGAGCCGTACGTCCCTCTTCGCGCTTGCGGGGACCCGCCGCCCCTAGCGCGGCGCCAACGCCTCGTCTCGACCTCCACGCGCTCACGCTGCCGAATCCCGCAGCGTCCCCTACGCCGCGCTCACCTCGACATTCTCCAAGATCGCGGCGACGACCAAGCGCCTCGAGATCTCGGCGTACCTCACGCACTTCCTCGTCCAGGTTATCACCAAGACGCCCGAGGACCTCCTCAAGGCCGTCTACCTCTGCATCAACCGCGTCCGTCGTCTTCCTTCCCCTCCCCTCAGTTCCCGCGCTGACTCTCCCGCACGGCGCAGCTCGCACCGGAGTACGAGTCCCTCGAGCTCGGGATCGGCGAGTCGCTCCTGATGAAGGCCATCGGCGAGTCGTGCGGCCGGACCCTCGCGCAGGTCAAGGCCGAGTACAAGAAGATTGGCGACCTCGGCGAGGTGGCGTACAACTCGCGGACGAGGCAGAAGACCCTCTTCAAGAGCAAGCCGCTCACCGTCCGTGGGGTGTTTGACGAGCTGAAGAAGGTCGCCAAGACGAGCGGCAAGGACGTGCGTCCTTTCGCGCTCTCCATCGCTTTTCGCGTCTGCGGGCGCACGGGCTGATGGTCCGAGCGTGCCGGGCTGCGCACAGTCTCAGGGCCGCAAAGTCGGCCTGATCAAGTCGCTCCTCGCCAAGTGCGAGGGCGAGGAGACCAAGTTCCTGATCCGCTCTCTCGAGGGCAAGCTCCGCATCGGCCTCGCGGAGAAGACGGTGCGCTCCACGCACCCTCCCCCGCCCGCCGCGCGCTGACGCGAAGAACAGGCCCTCGTCTCGCTCGCACACGCGGCAGTCACCGCCGAGCACGAGCAGAGCGGCAAGAAGTGGAGCCGCGAGCGGCTGTCGGCGCAGCTCGAGGAGGGCGCCGAGATTGTCAAGAGCGTGTTCTCGTGCGTCGCGCGGCGGCTTCATCTGTTCTTCATCTTTCGAGGGCGCTGCTGATGTCGAAGGCTGTGTGATGTGCAGTGAGATCCCCAGCTACGACCTCGTCGTGCCAGCGCTGCTCGACAAGGGCGTCGCGCACCTGCAGGAGGCGTGCTCGCTCACACCGGGTGCGCCACCCCTCTTTTCTCGTCCAACATCTTGCCATCACCCGAAACACACGGCTTACGACCCGGTCGCGCGCAGGCATCCCCCTCAAGCCCATGCTCGCCAAGCCGACCAAGGCCATCACCGAGGTGCTCGACCGGTTCGAGGGCAAGCACTTCACGTGCGAGTACAAGTACGACGGCGAGCGCGCGCAGATCCACTTCCTCGAGGATGGGACCGTCCGTGTCTTTAGCCGCAACAGCGAGGACATGACGGTCAAGTACCCCGAGTTTGTCACGCAGCTGCCGCGGGTGCGTTCCCCTCCCTTCCCCTCTCGCTACATGGCGGTATTGACGGGAGGAGCGCGAGCAGGCTATCAAGCCCAACACGCGCTCGTTCGTCATCGACGCCGAGGCGGTCGCGTGGGACGCGGAGGAGAAGCGCCTCCTCGAGTTCCAGAAGCTGTCGACCCGCAAGCGCAAGGACGTCAAGACCGAGGACATCAAGGTCAAGGTCCACCTGTTCGCGTTCGACTTGCTCTATCTCAACGGCGACGTGCGTCGGCGTTCCCCTTCCTCCTCGCTCCGTCTGGCAACATTTCGCGATGTCGCCTGCCGCGGCTGTGAGACAACGTAGTGGGCACTGACAATCCCTCATGCGCGCAGCCCCTCCTGGAGAAGAACCTCCGCGAGCGCCGCGCCCTCCTGCGGGAGCACCTCCAGCCCGTCGAGGGCGAGTTCGCGTTCGCCGAGTCGGAGGACGCCTCGACCGTCGACGAGATCCAGGCGCTCCTCGATCGCTCAATCAAGGACGGCTGCGAGGGGTTGATGGTCAAGATGCTTGAGGGCGAGGGCGCGAGCTACGAGCCGAGCAGGAGGAGTATCCACTGGCTCAAGGTGCGCAGCGTCGGCGCGCCCGCTGTCGTTCTCCGCGTTCCATTCCGCGCGCTGACCGCTTGACCGTCACGGCTATGTCGCACAGCTCAAGAAGGACTACCTCCAAGGCGTCGGCGACTCGTTCGACCTCGTCGTGATCGGCGGCGATTTCGGCAAGGGCAAGCGCACCAACGTCTACGGCGCGTTCCACCTCGCGACGTACGACGCCGAGACCGACACGTACCAGATGATCTGCAAGATTGGGACCGGCTTCTCGGACGAGGCGCTCAAGGCGCACTATGAGACGCTCCACCCGTGCGTCCCTTGCCCCTCCCACTCCTACGAGGGAAAGAGCTGACGCTTGGTGTGTATGCAGGCTCGAGCTTGCGCAGAAGAAGGGCTACTACGACATTGGCACCTCGAAGGGACCGGACGTTTACTTCGAGCCGAAAGTCGTGCGTCCGCCCTCTGCCCGTTCGACCTCTGTCCCGCACTGGATACGGACACTGATTGTCTGAGCTCTGCCGCTCGCAGGTCTGGGAGGTCCTCGCCGCGGACCTCTCCCTCTCGCCCATCTACCCCGCCGCGAAGGGTGCGCCCTTGCTCGCCTGCGCCCTCTCGTGTGCCCGCTGACGGCGTTCTCTCCGCACACACAGGTCTGTGCCACCCCGAGCGCGGCGTCTCGCTCCGCTTCCCGCGCTTCATCAAGATCCGCGACGACAAGGGCCCCGAGGACTCGACCGAGCCGGAGCGCATCGCCAAGGCGTACCGCAAGCAGGCGATCCAGACTGGCGGCGGCGGAAGAAGGGCAAGGGCGGCGGCGGCGGGGTGGACGATGATTTCTGGTGAGTGGGCGCGAGGTGAGGCGAAGGCTGAGCAGGTGGGAGAGGAGCGCTTGAGTATCGACGTTGTGCGCTTGCTGGGCTTGCGATGTAGCTTGATTACCCGCTTCTGTGTGCGTATGGGCTGGCGAAGAGTAGGCGAAACGGCTGCGCGGGAGAAACTGCAAGCTCAACGACGCGGGATGGATTATGAAACGCAAGAACTCGAGTAGCAACAACGGACTACACGCTATACAGTCCCCTTGCGCACTAGCGGTACATCATCTCGCTCATGAGCCCTCCCAACCCCCTCCGCCGCATCCGCTCAACCTCGGCGCCCGGCTCGCCCAGCTCAGCCGCATCGTCCTCGTCCTCGCTCGCCGGCAGCCCAAAGGCTGGGTCTCCGTCGGCGCGACGAACCCCTCCCCGTCGAGCGCCGACTCCTCATCGATGACGCCCGTCCCGGCGGCCAGCGCTGCAGGCGCCCGCCCCCGGCGCGACGGCCCCGGCGCGCGCCCCGCACCGGATCCCGCCACACCCGAGGCCGACGCCGCGAGGAGTGCACTCTGCGCGAACGCGCGGTCGTACATCCGTGCCTTCTCCGCGCGCAGCTGCGCCGAAGACGACGGCGGCTCCTCCGCGAGCGCGAGCCCAGGGGCAAAGCGGTGCCGCGCGCGGGCGGTCGAGGCGGAGGGGTGGCGCGAGTGCGGGGCGTAGGTCGAGGAGGTGGGGTTCAGCTGCGAGAGGTGCGGAGGGGGCGCCGCTTCGGTCATCTTGCTGAGGAAGAGGGACTGCGTCTGGTCGCGCGGGACCCAGGCGGGGTTGGACTGCGTGGCGCGAGCAGGTCAGCGAGGAGAGAGTAGAGAGAAAAGGGAAGGGGGCACACGGCCGCGAAGGTGAGGAAGCTCTTCTCCATCTTGCCCTGGGATGACTTCCACCGCTCGTCGCGCGTCTCCTGCACCGGCGCGCCGAACTTGGTGTCGCCGTGCCGCTTGAAGTCGAAGACCTGCGCGCCAGTATGGGCACGAGTTTAGTCTCTCGTACTGTGAGAAAGCGAAGGAGGGCCGCACGGCGAAACTGCAGACGTAGCCGAGCCCATCAACGTGCACGGTGAACTCGCGGAAGAAGTCGACAACGGGGCCGGCGCAGTCCGGGAGCGTGTACCACAGGACGAAGGGCGTGATGAGGACTGAAAGGATCTCCTGCACGAAGAGGACGACCTTCATCTGGAAGAGCTTGCCGAACGCGAGGTGGACCTGCGGGCGGCGGGAAGGGTGTCAGCATGGGGAAGCGAAAAAGGGAGGGTCAGCGCACCTGCGACGAGTGCAGCTTGTCCTTCCATTCCGCAGGGAGGTAGTGCGTGTGCTCGACGATCCCGCGCATGAGCTCCTCGGGGTCGACGACGCGGTTCTCGTCGGGGACCATGCCGCGCGCGACGGCAAGTACCGTGCCGAAGACGCCTATATAGAAGAGGACGGTCCGTCCGGGCGTGATCTCGAAGTGGAGGAACGCGTCGGGGTCGATGAGCGAAAAGAGGATGAGGACGGCGGCGAACGAGCCGGCGAGGAAGGCGACGAAGCGCGAGAGGAGGACCGTCTTGGCCTTCGGGTAGTGGTTGATGTACTGGTCGGCGAGTGGGTGTGCGAGGGCGAGCCGCTGCTGGAAGTGATGCGGGAGCTCGTTGAACTCGCGGAACTTCCAGCGCGCGAGGGGCGTGAACTGCCGCGAGCCGATCGACGACGGGTTCTTGTGGTATTCCTGCGTGTAAAGTAAGTCAGCGGTGCGGCCGTGCGAGAGTGGGAGTCGCATGCACCTCGAAGTAGCGGAAGAACGAGTAGGTCAAGAGGTACAGGACGATGAACGGCGCGAAAACGGCGTTGATGAGGCCCATCAGGATGAAGCGGCGTCGCAAGCTGGCAGACGTGGTTTGTCAGCCGTGTTGAGGAAAGAAGGGGAGACGAGACGCACGCCTCGACGAGCTCGCCCTTGTTGCGGTCGCTCAGGAACGCGCGCCTGACCTGGCCGTCCGTGCCGAAGAGGAAGCCGAGCACGCAGAAGCTGAGGTTCCACTCGAGCGTCTGCGTGAGCATGCTCTTGCCGAACCGCGACTTGCCGAGGACGCGGCCGACGGTGCTCCGCAGCGGGCGCGGCAGCGGGAGCGAGATGTCGAGCAGGCCCTTGTTAAACAGGGCAATGAGGTAGTTCTCTTGTCGCATTATGCGGTTCGCGACGTCATGCGCGTCGAGGCGCTCGGTTGGCTGGCCGTTGGCAGAGCGAGATGAGAGCGCCGAGGGGTGGTTCGCGCGCAGGTCGGAGAGGCGGGCGACAATCGCGTGCCAGGGAATCGTTTGGATGTCGCTCTTTAGGCAAATGTGTGAGTGAGGCACAGGATTCAGGTAAGGGAGGGAGGGCGCACCTCCGGTACCTCGAGCAGCTCGGTGTAGAACTCGTGCATGTCCCAGAGCCGCCGCACGCCCATGCCGAAGCGCACCACGCGCCATGCGTAGAAAGCAACGAAGGCGATGAAGAGGAGGAGCGTGAAGCCGGAGAGCCTGCGGACGGCAGCGTGAGCAGGAACCGCCGAGGGGAAAAGCGCAGCCGACGAACCTGCTCGTGCATCGCGGAATGACAACGTCCGAGAGGTGGTTCGAGTGCCACAGGCGCGGGTAGTCGATGCAGCCAATGAGGAACGTTGAGAAGCCGATGACCCAGCCGACGGTCCTGTCCCGTTCTTCCCGTCAGCGGGCATCGTGCGCGGGCGGGAGAAGGGAGACGCACAAGAGGTTCAGCGTACGCTCGAGCCCGATCGCCCATATTCCCTTCCCGACGTAGTAGAGGTACACCTGCTGCAGGAAACCGTCGAGATCGCCAACGTTGACCCATCGCCAGAGCGCGCGCTCCTTCGCGTTCATCCCTGCCGCCCATCGCCGGCCGTTGATGATCCCGCCCGTGGGACCGCGACGACGCGAAGAGCCGGCCTCGGAGCTATGAGCATGCGGCGCATGCGCAGCGCGATGTGCGCGGCGGCCGGTGGGTGGAGGAAACGAGCGGGATGCGGGCGGTGAAGTCGGGAGGGCCGTCGGCATCGTCCTCTTCCTCCTCGGTCTCGTCGTGCGAGGATGCGGAGAGGGCCGAAGGGGGTGGCGGAAGGGACGCGGCGATGGTTTGCAGGTCGTCCCTGCGTGCGAGAGGGTGGTCGGTCGATCCGTCCGCGCTCGTGAGCAAGAAAAGCGAGACGCACCTCGACCGCACCCTCGGCCGCTCGTCCCGCTCCACCGTTCCTTCCTCCTCCTCTTCCTCGTCCTCCTCGCCTCCGCCGACGCCGCCGAACGGGAACCCCTGTCCCTCGTACCGCGTCCCGCCCATCAAGCCCATCAGGCTGCGCGAGCCAATCCCACTCCGACTCGCCCCGAGGCGGCCTTTGCTCGAGCTCGCGATGGACGAGGGCGGCGAACGTCCCGCCTGCGGGGAGCGCGGCGCGGCGTGCGCGATGCTCGAAGTGGGGGTGGGTGAGAGCGAGCGGGACCGGCTCTGCAGCGGAGAAGCGGGGATTGGGTCGGGCTGGAAGGGGTCGCGAGTGTCGTCCTCGAGTGCGAACGGCGCGCCTGCCTGGTGCCTTACGCCGGCGTGAGGGTGGAGGGGAGATGACGAGTGGGGAGGGGCCGGTGGCCGCGACGGCGAACGTGCGGACGTGTGGCTCAGCACGGACGGCGAGACGGGCGCAAAGGGGTCATCGTCTGCCGGTCTGAGGTCGTCCTGCGGTGTGTTCGGGTCGAAGTGGGCGTGCGGACCGCGGGTCGGGTGATGAAGCGGGGGAGGCATCGGTGGCTCCTGCAGCTCGTCGGGCGGGTCGTCGAGGTCGGCGTAGACGCTGTGAGCGGGCAGAAATATGGAGAGCGCGTCCCCGAAGCGTTGTGAGAGCGGCATGACTGGCGGGAGATCAAGAGAGGAGAAGGCGGTGCAGGCGAATCTGCATTCCGCGCTGTCGCTTCCTTTGCCTCGTACAGCACTCGGGCTTCTCCCCAGACACTATTCATAACCGGTCGGGGATGCGGAGCAAAGCATTCACGATACAAAGGCGACTGTCGACCCCCTCACCTCCAGCGCGGCCGCGCCTCCTCCTCCCGCCTCGCCATCTCCTCCTCGCCCTCCGCACAGTCGTCCCGCTCACCCTCAGCCCGCGCCTGTCGGCCGCCTCGACGACTCGGACCATCCCATCGAGCGTGAACGTCGGCGTCCACGCCTGCCACGGTGCCGTCTCCAGCCGCGTGACAACGAGAAGCTCGAGGTTCTCGACGCGCTGTGGCCCGTCGACGAGTGCGCGGAGGCTGGCCGTCGAGACGCCCGAGTCGGTGTGGAAGTAGAGCTCGGTGAGATGCTCAAGCGAGTGCAAGTCGGCGAGGAGGGAGGACGACCATGTCCCGCGCCGGAACTCGAGCTTCTCCAGGTTGACCAACGACGAGATCCGCGTCTCGATGGACGAGGTCGGTGACGGCCTGAGGTTGGCGATAGACAGGAGGTTGACGGAGGCGGGGCTGCTGAGCGAGGAGAGGAGCGGGCCGAGGTGGGCGGCGGGCATAGAGGCGTCCCGCCTGTCGTGCAACCAGAGCGAGGTGACCTCCGACGTGACTCCGAGAAGTTCGAGAACAACGGCGTTGTCGCCAATCGGGCCTGTCAGGTGGAGCGACGTGATGGATGGGAGGTCGTGCCGTATGCGGCGACGGCTCAGCCGCCTCGTCCAGTTATCTTTATCGCTGATGTCGAGGCGGAGCTCTTCAAGCTTCGAGTATGACCGCAGAGCTCGAACGGCGAGGACCTCCGACCATTCCGCGTCGATGTCGTGAAGCGTGATGCGCTCGAGGCGAGGCGCGGCGGGCGTGCCGCGTGGGCAAAGCAGTACACGCGCGAATTCCTCTTGCTCGTCAACGGTGACTTGACGAAGGTTCGGCGTCCGCTCGATCAGCTCATCGAACCGCTGGCTCTCTTCAGCGAGCAAGTCGGCCGTCTCGAGTGTGAGCATGGGGGGCTCAAGATACACACTGAGCGCGCGCACGTACGGCCGCGCGCCGGGGCTGAGGCGGATCGCCTCGCAGAGCTCGTCAAAGCGGCGCCTGCTGCGGATGCGGATGTTGCTGAAGGCGAGCTCGCGCGCGATGGGGAGGAACCTCTTGAAGACGCTGCCGAGGTAGGTGTGCCACGGCGAGGCGTAGACGATGCGAGTGATCTCGCAGAGCAGCTCGGTTGGGAGGCGGGTGAGATAGTCCGTCATGGCAGTCTGCGGGCGGGACCCGCGAGAGTTGGTTGCGGGACGAGGTGGAAGTAAGGATGAGAGGGCGCACCTGGCCCAGAGAGGCAGTCGAGCACAGGTCAGACCTCGTCCTGGCGGTCCTCGAGTATATTCGCTGCCTCGCGCGGGCTGGGGAAGGAGCGAGGCGCCTCAGCCCTCGTCCAGATGATGAAACGAGTGGACGGCGGGAAGGGCTTACGAGGGCACGCGGGCGGCTGAGCAGGGTTGCCAGACGGTCAAGCAGCGGGATGAAGCGAGCAAGCAGTCGCAACTGTGTGGACGATGAAGCCGAGATGAGGAGGAGGAAGAGAGAGCGCGAAGCCGCAGGGTCGCCGCGCCTCAAGGACATGCAGCGCGCTAGCTCCCACATAGAAGTTTTCGCAAGAGACGGAGGAAGGCCAGGCGAGCGAGCGAGCCTACAAGGAGATGCTCGGGCACACGGCGGCGGCGCTCGACCGGCGAGTAAGGGCACAACATCGGATTTAGGGGCGGCTAGACGGAACGGCTACATGCTAGAATGCTCAAAACGATACCTCGCTCTACCTCCTTCTCACCGCCGAATCGTACTGGTGCTCCCGCTTCGCGAGCGCGCGAAGCCCATCTCGACTCCGCTCGACATCCGCTTCATCAGGCCGGGCTGCATCGCGCAAAGAATGTCAGCATGCTGACAAGAAGGAGTGGTTACGCAAGACGCACTCGCCGTGACGAGGTCGACCCTCGTCCCTCCTTGAGCTTGTCAATACGCTCCCTCTCCGCAGCTTCCCGCTCTTCGCGTGTCATGGGCGCTTCAGGCTCGACGAGCGGAGCGAACCAGCCCGAACCTGCGCGTAGAAGCTCGTCAGCACGACAGGCGGCGGTAGAAGGAAGAAGGAGCGCACCGGTGCGGAATTGGGACCACAGGCCCGTCCTGGGCTCCTTGCTCGCGCTGCTCGACGGCCGTGGCGGCGGACTCGACTCCTCCGACACGCGCGGGAGGTCCTCGGTGAAGGCGTCTGCGAGCTGGCGGGAGACTTCGCTCGGGCGGCGGGCGATTGGGGGCGGTTGGGACGGGTCGGCGAGAGCTGGTGGGGAGTGCGAGGGCGAGCCCGAGTGGATGGAGCGGAAGGACGAGTCGAAGGAGGGGTCGCGGGAGGAGAGGTCGAGGGATGGGTCGCGGAACGGGTTCGACCCCGTCCCTGATTTCAGCGAGAGGTCGAGCGAGGGTCCTCGGGACGACGCTGGGCTGAGGTAGGCGGGGATGGCAGCAGCAGGAGGACCGCCGGAGCGCAATGGGTCGGTCACTGTGGGTACGAGCATGTTAGTGCAGCTCTGTAGAGGTGCTCAGGCGCACGCACTGGCGATGGCCGCGATGAGGCGGGAGGCAAGCGCTGTCGGCGAACTTGCCCACCGACGACAACCTCGCCTTCGCCCGTTCTGCTGCGGTTGAGCGAGTCTATGCTGGCTGAGGGCACCGCTACGGGGAGCTGCGCTCCTTGACCGCCCGCGAAGCGGTGCCGAAGCTGACGTTCCCCTCCTCCTCCCGACTTCATCAGTAGCGGTCTTGTTCTCGCCATCCCGGCGCAAAGCGGAGCGTTGCTCGGGCTCACCTTTATGGAGGAGCTTTTCGCTGCGACCTGTAGAATAC
The DNA here is from genome assembly GCA_019926025.1 of Rhodotorula kratochvilovae. Classification (NCBI taxonomy): domain Eukaryota; kingdom Fungi; phylum Basidiomycota; class Microbotryomycetes; order Sporidiobolales; family Sporidiobolaceae; genus Rhodotorula; species Rhodotorula kratochvilovae. The sequence goes on from JAHSUG010000016.1 coordinate 402,489, forward strand.
CTGCTCTTCTTCGGCTGTCTTTCGCTTCTTTGCTCCTTCCTCCCGAGCATGACGCAGGTTGGGCGACTCCTGAGGGTTGCTCGCGAGCGCGGGTAGGTTGCTCCCTCGCATCTTCCATCTTTCACCATCACGGCGGGCCGACGCGGAACAGCGCGTGCTGCGCGCAGGTCCTCCAACTCGTGCAGGCTGACAGCCGTCCCGACCTCGCCTTGCACGACACCCGGGCGCACCGATAGCGATCCCTCCCGCAGCAGCGGTTCATACTGACCGTATGAACGTGCTCGTCGATGGCGACACCTGGCTCGACCACACCTCCTGCGCTCGGCGCTCGCTCGACGCTCTATGCTACACGCACAACGCATTCACCTCGCACGGCAAGGCATCCGCGCTTCGCGGCGCGACTCGCCACCAGGAAATATGAGCTCTGGCAGTGCGCGGCGCGCGGCAGGAGACGTGGCGACCGCCGCAAAGTGGTATGTACCCCTCACCATGCGTTACGGGCTGTCGGCGAGCAAGTCACGTTAAGCGGAGCCTGCGCCGCCGTACGTGCGTCGCAGCCGGAGAACGTGTACAGCGGGTTACCAGACGAAGCGTACAGGCAAGACCGCTTCTCGCCCGAGAGGGCAGCAGGCTAACCTTGCACGCAGACGTCCCCTTCGGCCGCACGGGCTGTTTGACCTTCCCGAGCCGGCCATTCCTCTCTCACTTCGCTCCGACGCCCGCTGCGGCTCCCTGCTGTTTTGCCTGCGCGTCGTCGCGGGCTGCACCGCCGCCCCACGCGCTCAATTCGATCGAGGCGGGGTTCGGCGTGCACACGCCCCGCGGACGAGAACCGTTTTGGCATGGGTTGCTCCTCTCCCTTCCTCCTGCGTCTGCTGGGTTGCTCTCTGCCTTGCTGCGCTTGCATCCGGAGCCGTTTCCTTCCCTGCCGTGTTCCCCCGTCGCTGGCCGACGCCCTCACTCGTTACGCAACTCGTCGCTCATTCACGGCCTTCCAGCCGTCCGCCCTCCTCTTCTCGTATCCCTACGCGCTTGTTCCACTCAAGATGCACCTCTCGACACTCCTACCCATCGCCTTCCTCGCGACCAGCGCGTTCGCCGCGCCCTCGGCAGGCAACTCCCTCCCGGCGCTTGAGCGCCGCCTCGCGTCCGCCGAGTCCGAGGCAGCCAAGGCGGCCCGTCTCGTCAAGCGCGCGCAGAGTTACGGCAACTCTGCCGACGCGAAGCACAAGCGCAAGGTGTTCGCCGGCCGCGAGAAGCGCTGGGAGGAAGAGGCGGACGACCTCAAGACGCTTGTCAAGCGCGAGCGCATGGCGTACGCGGCGGTCAAGTCCTCCATCGCCGCGGCGAGTGCGTCTTCCGCGTCTTCGGCCGCCGCAGCAGCTGCGGCGACGCCGACTTCGCGTGTTGTACGCCAGCCGTATGCGAGCCTCAAGGTGCGTCGGACGTCCTTCCTTTCCTACGTTGCTCACGCCCCTTCTCCAGTCGTCCCTCGCGGCCGAATCCTCCTCGACGACACGCACGACGACCACGACGACGCAGGCTGCAGCGACGACGACTACCCGCCCCGCCGCGACCTCGACCGCGACGACCGCGGCGCCGACAACCTCAACTGCCGCGGCGCTGCCGTCCGGCGTGTCGTCGAAGAAGGGCGTCGGCTACAATGACGCGAGTCTGACCAAGAACCTCGCCATCTCGTGGGCGTACGTGCCGCTTCCTTCTCTTCCCCCCTCCCATCTCCCCTCTGCCTCCCGCTCTTTGCCGAGCCTGACGATGTGGTCCCTCTCAACGCGCGCAGCTACAACTGGGGGCAGATTCCTGAGGGCGTACTCAACCCGGGTGTCGAGTATGTCCCCATGCTGTGCGTTCTTCGCTTGCGCTGTTCGCCTTCCCACCCACAGCGCACCTTCTTCCTCCTTCCCTCGCTACCCGTACCGTCCACTTCGCGACGCTCGCTTCTCCCCCTTCGGATTACTAAACCTGTACTCCACCTGCAGCTGGAGCGACAACGTCGGCGACTGGACGACCAACGCGCAGAAGGCGATCGACGCCGGCTCGACTCACCTCCTCGGCTTCAACGAGCCGGACCTCGTCGGTCAGGCGGATATGACCATCACCGAGGCCGTCGCCGGGTGGAAGAAGTACATGAGCCCGTTCTATGGCAAGGCCAAGCTCGTCTCGCCCGCGGTTACCAACGGCGGCTACCCGCTCGGGCGCGACTACCTCGGCTTCTTCTTCGGCAACTGCACGCAGTGCCTCGAGGAGACGGAGGCGATCGCGCTGCACTGGTGCGTCCAACTCGGGGAATGCGCCTCGCTCGTCCTCCTCTCGTCCGCGACGCTGATTTCGTTTCTCCTCGTCCCCGTGCACCGGCAGGTACGACGCCGCATGGAACGTCGGCTACTTCAAACCTACCTCACGGAGGCGTACCAGCGCTTCAACAAGCCGATCTGGGTCACCGAAGTCCGTACAGCCCTTCACCTGTCTTCTCGACCCTGACGCCTAGGTACCCCAGTTTGCGGGCAGCGGCTCCGTCGCCGAGCAACAGCAGTTCTTCAAGACGGTGCTTCCCTGGATGGAGGAGCAGTCGTGGATCGAGCGTTACGCTGGCTTGTGCGTCTTCCTCTTGCTTTTCGCGCCTTACCGATCTTCCTGTCCACAAGGCCTGACCCTTTCCCCTCCCCTCATAGCGGCGACTTCGTCGGTACCTACGTAAACGCCGACGGCTCGCTCACGAGCCTCGGCAAGACGTATAGCGAGACGGTGTGAGCCCGCTCGCGCCTCGCCTCCAGCTCCCCGCCACGTTCAAGTCGTTCTCTCTTCGTCAGTACTCGAACCGTTTGTTCTTTCGCGCAGTGGACGGCGCAGTAAGAGGTTCTGGTAACCTGGTCGCGCCGTCTTCGTGCAACATCGTGAGATTCGACGGCTTTCCTCTTCGCGTCGAGAAGGACAGCGGCTGAGAGGCAAGCGGTGCATTCCTCAGCTCTTCCTACACAGCGTTTTCAAGCGCACCCTCCGACAGCAAGCGACCCCCCGCCATCTCCCCTCCCGTTCAGACCATCTCCTCGTCCCTCACCCACTGCATGAGGAGCTTCCTCTCCTCGTCCCACACGCCGACCTCGCGCATCCCCACGCCCTCGCCCGCCTGCACGACCTTCTCGAGCCGGCCGACGTCGCGCGCGAGCTGCGCGAGCACTTGCGACAGGGGCGTCTGCGCGGCGTACTGCGCCTTGAGCGCCACAAGCTCGCGCGGCCCGAGGAGGAACTCGAGGCCGGAGGGAAACTCGGTCGGGATGGAGGTCGCGTTGCGCGCGGTCGCGACCCAGGCTACGGGTGCGAAGCGGATCAGCGCGAGACGACGAGAAGGGGAGGAGGCAGCGACGGACCCTGCCAGATGAGGTGCACCGCCTTGTCGACGTCAGCGTCGAGGCCGCGGAACTGCCAGAGACCGCCGAGGACGGCGAGGCGGTAGACGAAGTCGCTCGTCTTCTTCGTCTTGAGCGACTCCTCGCCGTAGAGGTCGAGGAGCGGGTTGAGGACGCTCTTGCTCGCGTTGCTCTTCTTGCCCTTGGCGCCCACAGGCTCGGCGACCTTGCGCGAGCTCGAGAGGAGGGCGCCCGCCCGCGCGAATGGGCCGGGGAACGAGTCGGGGATGAACGGCTCAACGCGCCTCTCCGCGTCCTTCTTGATCGCGACAGGCTGAGGCACCTCGACGTCATTGAGCGCCTCGAGCGCGCGCTTGATCGCCTCGCGGTGTTCGGGTGCGAACTTGGGCGAGGCGAGCTCCTCTTCGTCCGCCTTGGCCCTCTTCGCAGGGGACGCGGCGTCCTCCTGGGCGTCGGCGGCGGCGGCGATGTCCTTGAGCTTCTGCTCGGCCTTGTCGATGATGGGGAGGACGGAGCGCGGGAGCCTGCGCACCGGAGGAGGTTAGCGAACATCGACCTTCCCAAGTGTGAGGAGGCGCACTTGACGATGTACTGCAGGTTCTGGATCTGCGCGGGAGAGAACGAGTCAGCTGGGATCGCAGCAGGAGCGAGGTGGAAGGGAGACGCACGGTGCTCCACGCCTGCTTGAACGGGTCCGGCTTGGCCTCCTTGATGTCGAGGACGAACTCGTTGTCAAAGCTCGCGACGTACGGCACAACGTACGATGAGAAGATGACGTCGCCGGCGTACGCTGAAGACGCGTGGGTGGGTGAGCATTTGGACTCGAGGAATGCATGCGCTCGAGTGCGCCTTGGCGGAGGGAGGAGAGCGGCGCTCACTGTACATGGTCGACTTGCTCATATCCTTCTTCTCAGCGCGCAGGAGCTTGCTGATCGCGGGCGCCACTGTTGCGTGGAGCAGCGGGATCAGCAGCGGCTTCGGAAGAAAGAGACAGACGACGGAAGCGAGAGGACGCACTCGTCTTGGTCGCGTGCTCCCAGAACTCGTGCGAGATCGTGCCGTTCTGGCAGCGCAGGAGGTCCGTGTCAGTGACGAGGCGCATCCACTCCGAGTTGGCCGGGCCGTAGTCGGCGCCTGTGTGAGCGGAGTGAGATCGGACGTCAGGAGGTCTCTCCGCTAGGAGAATACCGAGGAGACGCACCGAAGGGTGCCTTGTCCCTCCCGCCGACGATGCCGTTCTTGAAGTTCCACTCGCGGCGGAGCATGCCGCCGATCCCGCTCATCGCCTCCGTCTTGACCTTCTTGCGCTCGGTCTCGCTTGCAGCCTTGGTGCGCCCAGCGGCGAGGACCGCGCCGAAGTCGATGCCCGCGGCGGCGAGGGCGGCCTGCGCGGCGGTGGGGAGCGAGAGCGAGAAGCCGCGCCGGAGGTACTTGAGCGAGCGCGACGAGACGATCGACGAAGTCGGGTCCTGCGAGTGCGGCGGCCATGGGACGGTTGAGCGCGAGTGTGAGGGAGGGAAATAATGCAAGACGCACCCCCTTCCTCGCGAGCTTGACGTCGAGCAAGTTCGCCCCGAGCGCGAGCGCCCTCACCGCCCTCGGGACGGCAAAGACGCTCTCTCCGTCAAAGCCGACGGCGCAGCAGTCGAGGTCGAAGCCGGCGAGGGCGTCGAACGCCGTCTTGTGCGAGTGGAGGATGATCTGGATGGTGCGGCGCGGGGCGACCGACTTGGGCGGGACGAGCGTGATGGCGTTGAACCCCTTGATGATGAGGAGCTCACCCTGGTGCTGCTCTTCCCAGTCGAACGAGCGATCGTTTACCCACTCCTCGTCGTCCGAGTCGCACTCGACCTCGGTCGACTTCCAGTCCTTGCCGTAGACGCGCTTGAACTTCTTCGGCTTGGGCGGGAGCGTCGACTTGATCTGCTCGATGATGCTGTTGACCTTCGGGATGAGCTGTGAGCGACGAGCGTAGTGAGCTTACGGGTCCGGGGAGAGCGACGTCGAGGGGACGCACCTCCTCCGGCTTGAGGCCAACGAGGAAGAGGTCGAGATCGCTGCCCTTGTAGCTCGGGTCGTTCTGCTTGCCCGTGAGGATCGAGAGAACCGAGCCTGGGGAAGGGCGAGGCCATCCAGTCAGCAGCGTCTCGTGAAGCGAGACGAGCACAGCGTACCGCCGCCGAGGATGACGTTCGACCAGTCAACTACGTACGCGAGCAGGTACAGATGTCAGCGAAAGGTGCTCACGAGACGCTGGGGGTACACAAGCGAGAGACGCACGCTTGTCGAGAACGCCTCCGCTGGCCTTCTTGAGCTCCTCCTTGAACGCCTCGGCGCTCTTGCACGTCACCTCGACGGGCTTGACGCCGCCCTCCGCCTCGAGCACCATGCCCTTCTTGACGCTTTCCCATCCACTCCGCGACGTCCTGCATCCCCTCGCGCACCACCTCCCACTCGCCCGCCGCACCGCCGAGCACGGGGACGAGGTACCCGTCGTCGCATGTACGCGGGGCACTCGGCGCTCGTGGCCCAGTCGCGCTGGACGTCGAGCGCGCCGCTGAAGTCGACGCCGGCGAGCGCGGAGTGTCCGCGGAGGGCGAGGAGCGTCGAGAGCGAGAGGTACGGCGCGAGGGCGGCGAGTGCCGTGCTGGCGTCCTCGAGCACCTCGTCGTTGCCCTCGTTCCGGAGCCGGGGTGAGGAGCGCGTCAAGTGCCGAGGCGCGCGTCGAGGGGTTGTTCAGGAGCGATGCGCTGCAGGGTTGGGGAGGGGCGTGTCAGGGCGTGCGTCGGCGAGAGCAGGGGACTACGAACAGGTGGAGGTAGTCCGGCACCATCGCAGGCGGGATCAGGTCGAATCGGCGAGAGGAAGTGACGGGAAGGAGGGAGAGAGAGGCAGACGAGGTGGCGAAGCGCGATGTCAACGTCGCGCTGTCACCCAAGGGACTGCGCTGAGCGCGTCCAAGACACGCCAGCAACGCTAACGAGCAGGTCCGTGCGGCCGAACGGGTCAGGTCCGAGGAGTCGCGCGGAGCAACCGTCGAGGAGGCGATGTCAAACCGGGCGAGTGCAGCGAGTCGTGCGGGACGTCTAGCGAGAGGTACAGAGAGAGCGCGAAGAAGCTGTAGAGCGGTGAGAGACGCTTGATGTCAGTAGACAGAGTCGGCAAGCCTCACCTCAACTCGCTGCAACCTTCGCAAGTTTGACCTCGTACGAAAGAACCCTTGCAGCCCTTCACTACTGCATCCGCCTGTACCACCCGCGCGTGCTGCTGGCGCGATACGTTTACTCGAGCTTGGCCGGGAACTGCGGGGCGAGGCGAGGCGGAGACGGCGGGAAGAACGAGTCAGTTCCGCTCGTTCACGGTGATGCCAACGCGAATGCGCACCCGGTTCTCCTCGCGCTGCTCGTCCCACTTGGCGATCTGCGTGGTGTTTTCAGGGTTAGTCACGGCTCGCATGGCAAACTCGACGGAACCTCTCGCTCGACGTACCCACTCGTCTGCGGCGGGAAAGAACAGCGTCAATCTCTGCAGGTCGTCGACGTGATCAAGGAGGAGACGCACTCGGGCAGATCGAGTGGTAGGTGCGCCAGAACTGCGGTGCGAGGACGCGGTCAGTGTCGATTCCGCTCGAGGACGGCGGCGGCGGCGCTCACGGTCTTGCACGCCGGGAAGTCCTCGCCCTTGGCGTTGACGCAGCGGAAGTAGTCCTGCAACGGGGCGTCAGCGCGGCAGGAGGCGGAGGAGGGGGAAAACGCACGACGTAAGCCTGGAACTGCACCGTCAAAGGGGGAGAACTCGTCAGAACGTGCAGCTATCAGTGGAGAACGTTCAAGCTTGCGCAGTGCCTCGACTGGTTGGTGTTGGGGAAGCGCGCGTCAAAGCCGGCGGTCTGCAGGACGACAGTCTGTAGGCGCAAGAGAGTCAGCGGGTCGTGACGGCCACTACGCCCTTTTCCAGCTGTTTCGCGGCCTCCGGCTCCTTCAGCAACATCGCGTAGTATATCTGTACGGCCCAAAACCACGGCGGAAGCCGCAGCGGCCGCAACAAACGCAGAAACCTGGCTGGAGCACGGCGGGGACGATCGCACGCTCCTGCTCCATCTCGAACGTCCCGCACCCCCCGGTTCCGTCGCGGCCGTCCATAACGCTCCTCGACGCGTTGTAAGCGAGTGCGCAGCCGCCGTGGTCGCAGCGGACGCATGAATCCGGGTGGAGCAGGGCAACGACGACCGAGCACGCCTCCTCCCCCTCGACCCCCTCGGCGCCGTGCGACACTTCGCCGGCGTCCAGAGACATTCCCCGATGCGGTGGAGGTGAGAGCGCACCTGGTTCTCGTCGGACATGGTGAGGACTGTCTGCGGGTGTGCCGGGAGGGGGTCGAGGTTCGGGTCAGTACGGCGTTCACAGGAGGATATGCACAGCTGTGCCCCGCCCTCTGCACATCCTCGACATTGCCCACAGCTCGTCTACGAGCTCGTTGCGGCTTGTTTGACGGTTGTGGGCGCGACGCCAGAAGGGGGACGAAGAGATGGGCGGAAGGGCGACGCCGCATCGCGGTCGAGCGCCAGTTGTACAGCGTGCCTCGTGAGGATCGGGAGAGCCTGGCGGCGCAGCTCACAGGGTGGACCGGGGAAGTGGAGCGGGACGGGGAGGGGAAGCGACGCGCCGATTTGCCGCAGACGAGGTGCGCGGAGGCTTGACCCTCCCCGCCCCGCTTGCCTCGCTGGAGCTGTCCGAGATGGACTTCCTCAAGCAGGAGATCGCCTCCAAGAAACGCGCCCTCGACCAGATCGCCTCCGCTGCCGCCGGTGCCGCCCCCGCCCGACTCGGACGCTCCCCCGCCAGCCAAGTACATCCGCCGCGCAGAGCTCGACCGCATCCGCGAAGAGGAGCAGAAGCGCGAGGCAGAGCGCAAGGAGCGCGAGCGCAGGGAGCGCCTCTACGGCGCAGCCAAGCGCGTCGCCTCCAAGGAGAGCGAGACGGGCACCACCCTGCGTCTAGGCACCCCGCACGGCCGCAGCCGCTCTGCCTCGGCGGGTGTGGCAGACGGCGACGCCGGCGCGACCGTCGAGCCCGCCAAGCCCGAGGCGTTCAACGTCTCGAACGACGAGGCCGTCCGCCGCCTCCGTCGCATCGGCCAACCTATCCGCCTCTTTGGCGAGTCGGACAAGGACCGCCGCCTCCGCCTTCGCGCCCTCGAGCTCATCGAGGAGCGCACCGAGGGCCAGCGGAACGACTTTATGCGCGCGATGGAGGGGCAGGAGATTGGCCTCGAGCTCGCAGAGGTCGCGAAGCGCTCCAACGCCGGCAAGGAGAAGCTCGCGCGCGACAAGGGCAAGGGCAAGGAGACGCCCACGGACTCGTCTGCCGCTGCGACGCCCGAACCCGCCGTGGTGGCACCCGCAGACGGCGAGAAGAAGGAGCCGAAACCCAAGGACGAGGACGTCCTCGTCGACCTCGACCTCGTCCGCACCAACCCGCACAAGGTGTACCCGCAGATCTACCACGCTCTGAAGGTGCGTCGTCGCTCGTTCTTCGTCGCTTTCTCTAGCCTGACTCGTCACCCGCCCCGCAGCGCGTCCTCAAGGAGTGGGAGCAGTCGCTCGCAGATCGGCCAGGTGCGCTGCGCTCCTCCTTTTCTCCTGAGCAGCGCTCACACTCCTCCTGCTCGCAGAAAGCGTCAAGCGTAGCACGCAGGGCAAGATGGCCGCCGCAACGTGCGCAACCTCCGCCGAGTACCTCAAGCCCCTGTTCAAGTCGCTCCGCAAGCGTGTGCGTCCCGGCGATCTCCATCCGCCCGCCGCTCCCACTGACAGAACCAAACACCTACAGGAGCTCGCGCCCGACGTGCTCCAGAACGTCGCCGAGATCACGCACAACATGCAGAAGCGCGAGTACCTCCGCGCGAACGACGCGTACCTGCGCCTCTCGATCGGCAACGCGCCGTGGCCCATCGGCGTCACCATGGTCGGTATCCACGAGCGCTCGGGGCGCGAGAAGATCTTCAGCAACAACGTCGCGCATGCGCTCAATGACGAGACGTCGAGGAAGTACATTCAGAGCTTGAAGCGCTTGGTGCGTCCCCTCTCCTGTCATTTGATGTGTTCGTACCCGCTCGTACTGACGCGCATGACGCCCGCAGCTCACGTTCGCGCAAGCCGTCCGCCCGCCCGACGACGTCTCCAAGAAGTGCGTCCCTCTCTCCCGCATGCCTCGAACCCGCCTCTCTTGGAGCCGTTTTCGCGCATACTCCCGAGAGACGATGTGTACTGACGCTCCCTTCCCTCCCTCCCGCAGGATGGGCTGATCCGCGTCCCTCGCCCTCTCCATCGGGTTGTACCGCTCCCTCCGCCTGTACAGGTTCTCTCTCGCTCGCAATCGCAGACCTGCCGTGCTTGTTGTCCTTCATTTCTCTCGCTCCTGCTGTGCGGTCTATCAAGGGAGGGAGACGGTCGCGAATGAGCCAGTAGATAGCGCTCAACAGCAGCGGAGAGAGGTAGCGGGTAGAGAGAAATGGCGAGGTAGGCCGGGTCGAAGACGACCTTCGACCTTCGTGGGCAGCCCGCAGGCAGCTCTCGATTGCTCAGCCCGGTGCTACACGGAGCCAGCGCCCGGAGGCTGTGACAAACGGGGAGTGCGGCGGGCACTCGCTTTCCCAAGTGTTGCTTCTTAGCAGGGTGGCCCCGTCGACGCGGCTGCGAAAGGGCGGATGCGAGAGACGACGTCGTTACAAGCGAGAAGAGGGACAGACAAGGACAGTATCATCGCTGCGCCGGCGTCGGCCCGTCACGCTTCCTCGCCTCCTCCTCGCGCTTCTCCCGCTCCTTGCGCTCCCGGCGCGCCTTGAGCGTGCGCTTCGCGTCCATCACGGCGCTGCCGTCGAGTTTCACGATGCCAGTCTCGCAGATCTCGACGAGCGTGACCATGTCGCGCTCGAAGCGGTCGAACGTCTCCTCGGACCAGCGCGTCCAGAGTTCGACATCGATGGTGACGCGGCGGAGGTGCTCGAGCTTGTACGGCCCGCGGAAGAGAGCCAGGAGGTCCTCGCCGGCGACGATGGCGCCGGAGCAGAACCAGAGCGTGGTCAGGTTGGGCAGGTGCACGAGGACGGGGAGGAGCGGCGTGAAGGCGATGCCGCGGGAGAGCTCGAGGCCTTTGAGGCGGGTGAAGCGCGGGAGAACGGTCGAGAGGTCCTCTGAGAGGGCGCAGTCCTGCTCGAGCGAGAGGGCGGAGAGGCTCGTTGGCCGCGCGAGCGAGTGGAGGAGCGCGGCCAGGGCACCCCGTGCGCCGCCGTCGTGGACCTGCAGAGCGAGGGTGGCACCGGGGGTAGACTGTCGATGAGGTCCTTCATAACAGGGTTGCCGGCGAGGAAGCCCGCGAGATGCAGCCACCGCAGGCGGGGCGGAGTTCGATAGCAGGCGACGGACTGCTATAACGCCCGAGAGTCGACGCGTTGCGCTCGACATGGAGCTTGAGACCTTCGAGTGTCGGATAGTTGCCGATACTGTGGTAGTTGGCGGGCGAGAACGGGTTGCTCCACCCGCGCAGGGGACTCGTGATCACGAGTTCCGCTAGGCAAGGAGATGGCAGCCCTTCGGCGGCGGCGAGAGAAGCTTCGCAGAGTCTCGACGCGGCCTGGATGTCGAGCTTTTCGAGGCGGGCCATGTTTGACAAGGTCTTGACAAAAGTCTCCGTATCGGGCTGGCCCGTGTCGTCGTCGTCGCCGTCACGGAGAGCTTTTGACCGTGGCAGCCGCACCCGGGCTACTTGCGAGCACGTCAATGAGCTTGGCGAAGCGCCGCGAGCTCTGCACGCACACATTGCCGCCGAAGAGGCGCCTGCGGGCGAACGGCACGAACGCCTTGGAGACCAGTGCAAGATACGGCCCGCGCGACCTGTACGCGAGCTCGCAGATCTTCAGAAAGAGTTCGGCAGGAAGCTGGGTGAGGTAGTCCGTCATGGCGGTCTGTGAGCGGGAGACGCGAGGGTCAGGCCGGGGACGAGGTGGAGATGGGGAGGAGGGGGCGCACCTGGCCCAGAGAGGCAGTCGAGCACAAGTAGACCTTGTCTTGGTGGTCGGCGAGTCCTTCCACGTTCTCGCGCGAGCTGTGGAAGGAGGAACGGGCGTCAGTTCCTCGGCGAGCTGATGAGACGAGAGCGCGGCGGGCAAGGCTCACGAGGGCGTGCGGGTAGCTGGGCAAGCTTCGAGACAGACCAGCAGTCGAGGCAAGCTAGCAGAACGCGCGCACGCGCCGGAGCGAGCAGGTCGAGGTGAGCGGAGGAGAGAGCGGTGTTGGGCGGGCGCGTCGACGGACGTGGTTGTCCTGAGCAGTGCTTTCTGCAGGGCCTATGCGAAGAGAGAGCGCGGAGAGTTCGCAGTGCGGCGTTTGACGCAGCTGAACAAGCGCGAGAGTCAGCCCCGGGGAGGAAGTCAGCTTCCCTCGCAAGGTTGCCCCGCCCGCGCAAGTCTATGCAGGCGAAACGTGAGAAAGAAGAGTCGTTACAAGCGAGAGGACACTATACCGAGAAGGAGGATCACCGTTGCGCTGCCGCCCCGCCGCGCTTCCTCGCCTCCGCCTCCTGCTTCTCCCGCTCCTCGCGGTCCCTGCGCCGCTTCAGGGCGTCACGCGCCTCCTCGATGACCTTGCCGTCGAGGATCACCGGCGTCGCCTCGCAGACCTCGACGAGCTTGACCATGTCGTTCTTGAAGCGCGCGGACATCTCGCTGTCCCGAGGCGAGCGCCACTCGACGTCGATTGTGAGGCGCTGGAGCTGCTTGAGCTTGTGAGGCCCCTCCACAAGCGCGCGGAGGTCCAGGCTTGTGTCGCTCGGGTGGGCGTCAAGACCGAGGTCGGTCAACTTGGGCATCCCAGCGAGGACGGGGAGGAGAGGCGCGACGGCGATGCCGTGCGGGAAGCAGAGGGTGTGGACGTTGGAGAATCGGCCGAGCACCGCAGAGATGTCCTCGTCGACTGCCGAGCGCTGCTCGAGGGAGAGGGTCGAGATGTTGTGTGGCGAGGAGAGGCTGCCGAGGAACGAGGCCATTCCGCCGGTTTGCGAGTCGGTCTCCTCTATGAGGAGCACGGCAGCAGGGCAGGACAAACCGTCGATCAGGTCGCGCGCAGCGGCGTTGTCAAAGAAGCTTCCGGCGAGGAGCAGTCGTTTGAGGTGGAAAGGCAGGCGGACGGGCGGGTTCGGCGTGGTGTACCGGCCAAGGCCGCCAGGGCGGTGTTTGACATCGAGCCAGAGTTCCCCGAGATTCGGGTAGCGGTTGAGGTTGCGGTAGAGCGTAGGCGAGAAAGGGTTGCTCCAGCCTTCGAGCAAGCTGCACACGCAGAGGTAGGACAGCCGCGGCAGTAGGCCCTTCTTGCTGGGCGAGAGGACGGCCTTGCAGAGTCGCGATGCGGCCTGGATAATAAGACCCTAGAGGCGTGTCATGTACGACAGGGCCTTGAGGAACGTCTTGGTGCCGGGCTGATCGGTGTCGCTCGTCATCGGTACTTTGATGTCAAGGTATGTGACAGTCGACGCCGCACCCGGGCTGCTCGCGAGGGCGTCCACAAGCTTCGTGAAGCTCGCCGTGGTGTACACGTCCAGGGATCCGCCGAAACGCGCGCTGGCGGGCGAACGGCACGAACGCCTTGGAGACGAGCGCGAGGTACGTGTCGCGCGGGTGGTACGCCAGTTCGCAGATCCTGAGGAAGAGCTCGGCGGGGAGCTGGGTGAGGTAGTCCGTCGTGTCGGTCTGTGGGCGGGAGATGCGCGGGTTAGTGGGGAGCAGGAGGTGGGGACGGGAGGGATGGTGCGCACCTGGCCCAGAGAGGCAGTCGAGCACAAGTAGACTTGGTCCTGGCGACCGAGGACGACTGGAGGATTCTCGCGCGCGGTGCGAAGGGGCGGGGGAGGGGGAGGGACAGGGAAAGGATAAGGAGGAGGGGGAGGAGGAGGACGAAGAGGAGGGGGAGGGAGGAGGAGGAGGGGGGGGAGGAGCGGGTGGGGGCATCACGAGGACGGCGAGGACAGTCGCGGGTTTCAGCTAGATCAAAGGCGAGCGAGTAGAGCAGGCTAGCAACGGGGCTCTGCCAGAGCAGCGTAGAGTCGAGGTCCAAGGGTCCAGGGAGAGCGGCCGCCGGCCGCCGATGAGGACGGGGACGTTGGCTCCGCTCCCACACGCGCGCTCGCTCTAGACGGCCAGCGACCACGCGCAGTTGCCTCCAGCGCCCCAGCACACCCACCCCGCCGCAGCGATGGCCTCTGCGGACCCGCTCCTCCTCCTCCGCGGCGCCCTCTCGAGCGGGCGGCCCATCTCACTCCTCGCCGCTGACGGCGCAGAGGTGTTCGACCTCAAAGACTGCGCAGACATCTCCTTCGGCGCAGGCCGCGCCTTCCCCAAGACCGCCCTGACTCGCTTCCTCGCTGCGCCGTCGTCCTCCGTCGACGACCCCGCCCTCCCGACGTACGACCTGCAGACCCTCCTCCTCGCCTTCAACGAGAAGGACACCCCCTTCGGACAGTACATCCGCAATGCAGGAGCCGCAGGCGTCGCCTTCGTCTCCGGTACCGACCGCCGCGTCGTGATCGACTATCTCCGGGGCAGTGGGCCCGTCGAGGCCCCGAGAACCGCGTCCGCCCCCTCCCCGGCGCGGCGAAGCGCTCCGCAGACGACGAGGCGGGCGGCGCGGCCCCCGGCGAGGCGGGCGCAGCGGCAGGCGCCGCCCCGCCGCAGAAGAAGCAGCGCTACGTCCCGAACCGCGACGACCAGGACAAGGTCAAGCGCATGCTCCAGATCATCGAGGGCCCGCTGTACGGTCACGTCGTCGGCCCGAATGAGACCAAGCTCGAGAAGTCGGGCGGCGCGTACCACAACCGCGAGACGGTCCTCCGCGGCGAGCGCATCAACGTGCGTCCCTGCTCTTGCTCTTACGCCTTCTCACAAGGCTGACCACTCTACCCACGCGTAGAACTTCGACTCGGTGCGCACGCTGCTGGGGCCGCGGCTGAAGGCGCTCAAGGACGACCCGGCACGGAAACAGGCGGCGCAGCAGGCAGCGCCGGCGCAGAAGGTCCCGCAGAAGAAGAAGCAGCTGAACCCGATCATCATGATTTCCCCTTCCTCAACCGCGCTCATCACGATGCACAACGTCAAGGCGTTCCTCGAGGAGGCGAGGTGCGTCCCTCTCCTCGCCTCCCTCTCCTCGCCGTACACGCAGTTTCCGTGCTAATGCACACGTGCACAGGTTCGTCCCGTCGGAAGAAGCGCGCCGGCTAGCGGCGATGGAGAACACGAACTCGGCGAATGTTGTCGAGGACGTCGTCCTGGTCAACCACGCGCGCGCGTCGACATCGAGCGCGCCGGGGACCGAGACGCGCAAGGCGCGGTACTTTGTCGTCGACAGCGTCGAGGCGCTGAGCAAGTTTGGCGGCGGCAAGCTCGACGAGGCGTGGTGCGTGCTCTCCCTTATCTACCTGACCGAATCGAAACTGACGAGAGCGTGACCGCAGGGAGCGCGTGGTGTGCGTGATGACGACGGGGCAGGAGTGGCAGTTCAAGCCGTACAAGTGGAAGGAGCCGAAGGAGCTGTTCCACCATGGTGCGCACGCCCGTCGCTTCCCCGGTGGGCGAGACTAACCGCTCATACGATGCGCAGTCAAGGGAGTCTACCCGCAGTGGACGACCGACCCGCCAAACCCCAAGGTTAAGAGCTGGAACGTCAGCGAGCTGAGGGTACGCACCGTCTCTTCCTCACAGCTGTACAGCGTTGAATCCGTTCGCGAGCGCGCAGATCGACCCCTCGAAGCGGCACACGGACAATCGACTGTGGCGGACTTCTGGCGGACGCTCGAGGGATGGATTGGGCAGAACAAGCCCTGGGTGTCGTACTGAGGAGAGGAGGGGGTGCAACCTCGCTTGAACAGGGCGGTGCAGCTAGCCGCGCCGTTGACATGACAGGAGGCGAGAGGAGGTCCGTGGGTCTGGGGGAGGCTGAGAACTGCGCCTTGGCGCGTCTTTCTCCTCCGTTCACTTGCTGCTGCTTCGTCGTGCGCTGGCGTGCGATCCTTGCGCAGCGTTCGCGCGGATCTCGCGCTCTTTGTCGCAGTTCCCATCGCGCGACTCGACGCGCCGCGCGCCGCATCCCCGCCGAACTACTTTCGACCGTCCCTCATCTCGCGCTCTTTCCCGCCCTTTGAACCAGCTGCCTAGATGCAGGCAGGGATGCCCACGCCGCGCACACCACGCAGCGCAAGCGCGTCGCCGTTCGACCTCCTCCCGCGCCTCAACACCTCGTCGCAGTCCGCGTACTCGTCGGGGCTCAGCTCGCCCTCGCACGGCGCAGGCGCGTCCGAGCCGCTCCTCCCGCGGTCGTACTACCACCCCTCGGCGGTGTCGCGCCCAGGATCGCCCTCGCCGCTCCCCTCCCCGCGCGGCGCCCTCCCCCTCCGCAGCGGCTCCCTAACCCCGACCTCTCCACGTTCCTCGTCGTCCTTCCCACCGTTCGTCGGCCCGCCACCCAAAGCCGCACGACTAGGCACGACCAAGCGCTGGGCGGTCCTCCTCGCGCTCGTGCTCGTCTTCGCCCTCACGACGCTCACCGCGGGCGGGGGCAGCGACGACGGGTACGCGACGAGCGTCCGCGAGGGGTGGCGCGCGGGCGTCCAGGGCGTCAAGAGCTGGGCGGGCGGACGGTGGCAGGCGGTCGAGCCGGGCGGGGCGGGCGCGCACGACCCGGGCGAGGGGGTCGTCCAGCCGGGGTCGGAGATTCTGCCGTCGGATGAGGTGCGCGAGATCGAGGGCGAGGGGAGGGACGAGCAGGAGACGGTCAAGGAGGAGGAGCTCGAGGCGGCGCGAAGAGTTGGCGCTGGGTGTCGACGAGACGCCTCCGGCGGAGGAGGTGGATGCCCTCGACGAGGCGGCCGCCAAGGCGCTCGCGCAGGAGCCGGCGCAGGAGGTCGCCGTTGTCGAAGCGGAGCCTGTGCCATCTGTCCCGACACTCAACGTCAACCCGTTCCCGCGGCCACCGCCACGGGACTCCGAAGGTCCTGAGCAAGATGCGCTTCCTATCGTTCGAGAACCACTCGGGCTTCCACAACCGTGTGTCCGACCTCTCCCCTCGCTTAACGACGTACTGACGCCCGCACCCGCAGAGCGCAAGTCGCTCGTCAACGCCCTCACCCTCGCCTACCTCCTGAACCGCACCCTCCTCCTCCCGCCCGCCCGCCTCGGCTCGCCCGTCCCCTGGGAGTCTGACCCCAAGTTCCGCGTCCACTTCTCCGAGCGCTGCAAGGCCGGCCTCGAGCCGACAAGCCCATCGCGACCAAGGCGAACGCGTACGCGATCATGCAAGGCGAGGAGTGCGAGGACCCCGCCAAGTGGACCTACACGGGCTGGGACTGGCTCATCTCGCGGACCTCCTCGCTGGCCGGCCGCTTGTCGACAGGTGGAACGCCTCGCGCGCGTGGTTCACCGCCACAGCCGAGGACGGCGGGCTCGGCCTCCGCGAGGACGAGATCCACCGGTTCGACGACCGCGACCGGCGGTCGTACCAGATCCTCGACGCGATCGACACGCCGATGGACAAGAACCTGTTCACGTCGCGGATCGAGCTCGACCAGCTGCGCGACGAGGCCGGCCTGGGCGGGAAGCGCCTCCTCCAGTTTGGGAGCCTGTTCTCCGGCGCACGGCTCAAATTCATCAAGAAGGAGAACAACGACGTCCTCGTCGGCTACACGGAGAAGCTCATCCTCCAGAGCGACGGGCTCGACGTGATCAGCGACAAGATCCGCGACCAGCTCGGGTCGTACGTCGCGGCGCATGCGCGCGTCGGCGACGGCGTCTTCAAGGTGCACTTCCTCGCTTCCTTCCCGCATCGCCGCTGTAGCTCACCCGCCCTGTCGCTCGCAGTCGAACGCGAAGCAGAACATGCAGAAGGTGTTCAGCCAGCTCACGCACGACGTCCTCGGCATGAAGGCCGCGCAGGTCAAGGTCCTCCTCGCAGAGGCGGCCGGCCCGTCGTCGCATAAGTCGACGGCGAACGGCGGCAAGGGCGCGCAGAAGGGCGGTGCGAAAAAGGTCGCGCGCGCGTTTGGCGCGACGCCCGTCTCGCTTGCCGAGCGCGCGGGCACGCTCGAGCCGTGGGCGGACGAAGACGACGGGGCGGACGAGGCCGACATCTTCTTCGCCGACAATAGCGTCCCCGACACGCCTCTCCCCTTCCCCTCCGCCGCACGCGCGCTCGGCCGCCGCGCGCTCAAGGGCGGCCCGTCGCAGCCGCTCGCGCCGTCGCTGCACTGCCGGCGCCCGCTACACGACACCAAAGCGGCGCCGCACCTCGCGCCGCTGAACGTCCCGCTCTACATTGCGACGGACTCGCGGAGCCCGACGACGGACGCGGCGCTCGCGCCGTTCACGCACTGGTTCCCCTGCGTGTTCTTCCTCAGCGACTTTGCCGAGCCGAGCGCGGTCAACGACGCGCCGGTGCCGGAGCTGGTTGACCTCGTGGCGGCGAAGGCGAGGGACGACGGCGGGAAGGGCGAGTGGACGAGCGATTGGGACGGGCAGGCGATGGCCAAGTACCTGTACCCTTTCCTCGAAGCCGAGGTGCGCTCTCCGTTTCTCAGCTCTCCTGCCGACCCGGAGCTGACCCTCTCATGCGCCGCAGATCGCAGCCCGCGCCGTCGCCGTCGTCGGCACCCCCTCGTCGACCTTTTCCGGCTACGTGCGTGGGATCCTCCACGACGCGTATGTGCGGAATGGCCTCGCAGCTGCTTGGAACAAGGCTGCATAGGGTACGTCGCTGCTCTGCCACTCGGCGGGGACACGAGCGGAGGACGATCCTGACCCGCTCTTCTCGACATGCGCAGGTCGACCTCGCCTCCTTTCTTGCCTGCTGGCGTCGCTCTTCACGCTCCCTCTATCTTCTCTATTGCATTAGACTGCGGGTACGCACATCTTCCTTCGCAACCCCTCCTGCGCCTCCGCCGCCGACGTCGAGGTGTTTCACCTGGACAATGGACATGACCCTTCCTCCCCGAACCACCTCCGCCTCGCCTCCGCGATAAAAGTGTATCATGGCTGACGTGAGCGTCCTCCCGCAGCGCAGTGCGCCATTCTTCCGTCCGAACAGCGCTTTCACGCGCAACCTGTCCCGCCCTTCTTCCCTCGTTTTATCGCATAACTCGCAGCTCTTTGCCTTGTTCTTGACCTGTTGTAGCCCCTACGCTTTGCTCTCTTGCCGCGGTGACTGCTGTGCAATCCCGCCGACTTCCTCGCTCGCGCTCGACGAAGGCTTGATCTCGATGCGGTTCGGCCAGCGCGCGAGAGAGCGGCGCGCTCGTCTCCCGCGACGTCTGAGGAAACAGGGGTGACGCCCGAGGTTGCCGCCATGTGAAGCCGAGGAGCGGGCGCCTGGAATTTCACTGCGGGCTACCCCACAGGATCGACACTTCGACAGCGTCATGCAAGTGTCGACGTCTCGACGAGGCCAAGGTCAAGGCCGGGGCAGCTTGTCCTCCTTGACGCTCTGCTGGAAGAGCGAAGCTACCCTCTCGCGCGCCCTCCTCCTCGCGCTGAGCGGCACCCGCGCGCTCTCCTCAACTCCCCCCACACGCCCGGCTCTCCCGCGGCGCCGACCTTTGCAACTCGCTGCTCGCCGTCGAACCTCGGCCAGCCCGCCAACAGCTCGACGAGCCTCGCGCACACCCCCAAGCTCCGTGACGGACAACACCTGCAGCCCGCCGGTCGACCTGCAGCGAGGCGGTGCACCTTCGTCCGTGACCCGCTCCCGCCCCGACTTCGCTCCTCCCGCTCGCCCTCCAGCCCGCTCCCGAGGACGTCAACGCACGCCCAGGCGCCGACACCCCACCCCTACATGACCGCCAGCCGCCCCGAGACACCCCTCGACTCGGCGGGACGGACGAACGGCGAGGCGGCTCCCGCGCCGGTGGGCGCTCGCGTGCGCGGAGGCGGAGTGCCCGGCGAGGGGATCGAAGAGGCGCTACACAGGGCGCTGAGGCTCACGGAGACGGGTGAGGGTGAGGATGCACTCCGGAGAGCAGAGGGCGAGGGGAGGTCCGGTGCGCTCGTCTCCCTCCCCCCCCCGTCCTGGAACGAACGGACTGACTTGCTTACTGCCCGCAGCGCTCAAGCTCGCTATACCTCCGCGCATCCCGCCCACCGGCGTTGGGGTTTCGCCTCGTCCGGCGCTGCAGAGCGTGCAGAGCTCCTTCGCGACGACCTACTCGTCAAGGTCGCCCGCGAGCCGGACCACCTCCAACACGAGTATTATCAGCGTTGTGCGTACTCGCCCACCCTGTGACCGCGAGACGTCTACTGACGGTGCGCCCCGCTGTTTCCAGCACGAGTCGATTCCGACCACCGCCTCCATCGCACCCAAAACGCTCCGCACTCGCCCTACATGTACCCTTATTCGCCCTCGAACCCCTCCTCGCCCAACATGCGGTGGACGTCGCAGATGTCGGCCTACGGGCCTCCCTCGCGCTCGCCCTCCATCGCCTCCGAGAGCGCCTATCCGTACCTCTCGCCCTTCCACCTCGGCGCATCAGCCGCTCCTCATCCCGCCTACTACGCTGCGCCGTATCCCGTCGGCCCTGTGCCCTACACGCAAGCGCAACAAGGCATGCCGATGCGGCCGTCCTCTGCGAGCGCGCCGTTCGCCCACCCAGGTCCGCAGGCGTCGTCGCAGGTCGCCTTCACGCACCCGTTCGCGGGCGTCGACCCCGCGTACGTCCACCATGTCAACCCGCCGTACGGACAGCCGCCGAACTGGCAGCCTGCGCCGGTGCCGGCGGCACGACCCGCTCACCCGCCTAACGGACGGAGCAGTAACGGCGCGACCGTGTACGACGAGAGCGGCGCGCCCATCCCGAACGCAGCGTACGCCTATGGGCAGCCGTACGGCCCGCAGCCCGTCTACCTCTACCCGCAGCAAGCCGTCGCGGGCGGGTTCGCCTACCCCTACCCCTACCCCTCCGCGCCCGTGGGCGCACCCGGCACCGCTGGCTACCCGCACGTTCCCCTCGCGTCGGCACCCGTCCCGCAGCGCTACCCGTCCGACCCGTCGTCGTCTGGGTACAGCAATCCCGCGCAGTCGTCGCCATACTCGCCGCAGGCCGCCCTTCCCGCGAGGCAGGACACGCTCCATTACCCTATCTCGTCCGCGCGCTCCAGCGTCTCCTCCCTTCCCTCGACTGCTCCCTCTTGGCCAGGCCAGGGCCCGCACGTGGAACAGCCCGTCGTTCTTCTCCCGCTGCCGCCGCCGCCGATCCCGCACCCGACGCGACCGAGCCTCAGCACGGGCCTGCCCGCTACCCTTCCCACCTCGCCGTACCACCCGCACTCGCCCTTCGGCGCCCTCCCGACCGTCGGCGAGTCGCAGCACTCGTCCGGCGAGCGCACCTCGCTCGGCTCGCCTGCCGTCGGGGCGCGCGTCTCGTTCGCGCGCATCTCGCCCCCCGACGTGAGCCCGCCCGGGGTCAGCCCGACGAGGAGCAGCATCGCGTTCGGCGCGTCGCCCGGCGAGCAAAGCGCGGGCCCGTTCGGGAGGCGCGGCAGCAACTTGCCGCGACCGCCGACGCATTCGCCGCACGCTCTCTGGTGCGCTCCTTCCCTCGCTCCCGGTGTATCATTCACGCTGACGCGATTCACGCGCACAGGGTCGGCAACGTCCCGAGCGACGCGAGCCACGCTGAGCTGTGGCAGTTCTTCCAGACGCGCCCGACGCCGCGGATGTGCGGCGTCGTTCTCAGCCCGGACGCCTCCCCGCGGATCGACCTCGACTCAAACGGCGTCGAGTCGATCCACCTCATCGCGCGCTCGAACTGTGCGTTCGTACCCCTCCCTCTTCCCGCTTGACCTTCCTAACCCACTCTTCCGCCCCGCCGCAGGCGCCTTCGTCAACTACCTCACGCCGCTGCACCTTCGGCACGCGATCGCCGTCTCGAACAACGTCTCGCTGCGGCCAGACGACACGCGCGCGAAGAGGCTCGTGTGCCGCGTCCGCGCTCCGGCAGACGACTCGCGCACGGGCGTCGGCGCGCAGCGCCTCGGCGGGATGCACAAGGCTTTCGTGCGCGAGCAGCAGGCGCGGATGGCTGAGGCGCAGAGGGAGATTGTGCGCCGGGAGAGCGAGCGCAGCGAGGAGGAGGGGGAGGAGAGCGCGAGGGAGGGAGGCGCGAGAGCGCCGCGCCGCTCAGTCCGGGGAGCGAGGAGCGGCAGGAGCGCGAAATGAGCCTCGCGAGCATCAAGTCCGGCAGCACGACGAGCAGCTTCTTGGCGAAGCATTTCGAGCGGCGGTACGTTCCCGGCTTTCTCGCTCGGTCTCGCTTCCCCCGCTGACTGTCGCTGCTCGCGCGCAGCTACTTCATCTTGAAGAGCCACAACGAGCAGGACCTCCGCCGTGCGGTCGAGACCGGCTCGTGGGCGACGCAGGCGCACAACGAGGTGCGCTGTGCCGCTCCTCCTCCCGCAGCGAGCGGCGGCTAACCCGCTCATTGCCGCAGCCCGTCCTGCACCAGGCGTTCCGCACCGCCCGCAGCGTGTACCTCATCTTCGGCGTCAATGGCTCGGGCTGCTGGTTCGGCTACGCGCGCATGGTCGGGCCGATCGCGAGCCAGGCCTCCTCGACGGGCTCGTCGCGCCTGTCGCTCTCGTCGCGCGCCGAGCGTTCCTCCACCTCGACCGAGCTGCGCCTCTCTTCCGCGTCGCAGACGATCCTCGAGGAGCCAGAGCAGGGCGTCTCCCCGCTCGAGGTGCTCGCCGCGCGCACGCCGGTCATCTCGCCCTCGGAGCACCGCTTCGCCGCCCAATCCCCGCAGCAGGTCACGCCCTCGCCCTCTGGATCCGCGCCGCTCTCCTACGCAGGGCGGCTCGCATCCGGCCTGTCGGGCCGGGGCTTCACCCCGCTCGCGTCGCCCGCCGCGCCGGGACGGACGCCGACGCACGCGCAAGGGGGCGGGTCCGCGCCCGCGAGGCTTGCGCGCCACCGACCGCCGACGGGGGACATCCCCCTCGCTGCGCAGCGCGCGATGAGCCGCGAGCAGGACCTCGCCGCCCGCGAGACGGCCGACAGGCTCCACCTCCCGCCTGCTGCCGCCGAGGCCGCACGGCGCGCAGCGAGCCTCGAGAGCGGGATGCCCCAGCGTGCGAGGGAGGTGCTCGAGGCGCGTGCTAGCAGCACGGGCGCGAGGAGGGAGGGCCAGGAGGAGGAGGAGGGGAAGGGCGACAGCCCGAGGAAGGAGCTCATCGCCAAGGCGGCGGAGGCGAGGAACGCCAGGCTCGAGGTCATCGAAACGGCCAAGGAGGCGAAGGTGCCGAGTCCGGCGGGGACCGCGACCGAGCGGAGGTGCGCCGCGTTCCTCCCTCCCTCTCTTTGCGCCGCTGGATGGAGGTGCTGACCCTTCTCCTCTCAGGCCCAGCGTCGCCCGCGCCGCATCGTGGGGCTCGCCATTCGCAATCGAGTGGATCAAAGTGTGCGTCTCCCCTTCTCTGCGGCGCCGCGCCGTCGGCGCTGACATGCGCAACCGCCGCCCGCAGCGAGACGCTCCCCTTCTCGCGCACGCGGCACATCCGCAACTCGTTCAACGGGAACCGGGAAATCAAGGTCTCGCGGGTGCGTCTCCTCGTCCAATCCTCCGACCTTTCGAGCGCGCGCTGACGGGCAGAGCGCGCCCCGACAGACGGCACCGAAGTCGAGCCCGCGGCGGGCGAGCTCCTCCTCAGCGAGTGGTGGCGGACGTCCCCCGCCGCCGCGGCGGAGGGCCCGCACCGCCCGGCGAGCCCGCAGCCCGTCCTGAGCGGCGAGGCGCCCGAGGCGGAGGCGCTCCTCAAGGGGCAGGTGGTGAGGGAAAAGGACGCGCCCGCGGAGGCGGGCAATGCGTATCACGCATAGTCCGCACGGAGAAGGGAGGAAGGGGAGAAGGACGGACGGAGGAGATACCCACATCGGACGATACCCCCCAACGCCTCTGTTTGTGCGACACACCATACACGCTTGCATCGCATCTTTCAGTGTCCCCGTTCCGTGCCATCGCGAGAGAATACAGTCGCGTTGCGTGCGTGCGGGTGCGAGCTCTACAGCGGCCCCTTGCGCCGTGCCGGCGCCTCATCGTCGTCCACGTCGTCGTCCCCGAGGCCAAAGATCTCGTCCTCGCCCGCACTCCAGGGGTCACGCGCCTCGCGCCTGCTCTGCACCCGAGGCGGCGCCGGCCGCGCGCGGCCCTCCTCCATCTCGCGCTCGTCGCGCTGCACGAGCTGCTGCGCATCCTCCGCCCCCTCCTCCTCCTCTGCGTCCTCGTCCTCGTCGTCGCTGATCTGGTCCAGCGTGGTGTACAGCCTCCTAAGCTCGGCTGAGCGGCGCGCCTCGCGCGCGAAATGGTGCGAGCGCGAGCGCGAGGGACGAGCCGAGCAGGTTGGCGAGGATGTCACCGGGCTGGAAGGTCTTGTAGGGGAGGAGGGACTGGAGGATCTCGGAGCCGATGCCGCCGACTGCGTGTGCGGGGACCGTCAGCGGGTGTGCGAGGGTTGTGAGGGAGAGGTGGGGGAGAGGGGGCGCACCGAGCATGCAGACGACGATTGTGGCGATCTCCTTGAAGTATCGCCAGACCCAGACGCGGCGCGCGTGCTCCTCGACGACCCAGCACGCGTAGAAAAGGGCGGTCGCGAGCCCGAAGCAGACAAAGTGGAGGACCTTGTCGCTGAAGGGGACGTCGGGGGGCGCGAGGTGGGTTGCGAGGGTCGGGTGGAAGCCGAGGAGGGAGAGGACGAGGAGGGTGACGAAGGTGAGGACGATGAAGGCCTGCACAAAGGGGCGAGCGGGGTTAGTCGGGAGGTGCGGAGTGGGGAGAGGGGGAGGAGGTGCGCACGGGGCGGATGCGGAGGGGGAGGTCTGCGAGGCGGAAGGACTTGAGAGACCACTTGCGGAGGTCGCTGAATCCGCGGACCTGTCTCAGCTTGTGGAGCGACTGGACGAGGGCGGAGGGCCGGTCGCTGGGGAGGCGGATCGGAGGTGCCATGTCGCGCTGAGGTTGCGACGCGTCTCCAGTCGGGGTGCGGAGCTGTGCTTGTGGTGCTCGGCGCGGCGCAGGCCGTCCCGTGCGGTGGTGGCGGCGAGGGTCGCGTTGGGAGATGACGACCGGACGGCGACGAGATGAACCCAAAGAACAACGACGCGAGCTGCGGGTGGTCCGGTGGCTGTGTTCTGCTGGTGTAAAACGTCTAGCTAAGCACAGTCTGGCAATTGCTCGCAAGGAAGTGCGTGTTGAGCGGGAGCAGCCCTCTCGGCTCGCTCCGCCTCGAGGGTCGCCCTCGTCTCCACACGCGCTGTCGCTCCAGAGAAGAATGCTCCGCGGCAGACTGCTCCAGACTACCGCCCAGGTGGCGGCACACGCGCGCAAATCCGTCCCCGCGCTCCTCCGCCCTCTCTCGACCTCCCCCTCCTCCGTTCCCCCCTCCCCCGCCTCGGCGCCCCGGCACCCGACCCAGCAAGGCCAGAGCCCCGTTCACTCCCGCGAGACCACCCAGGACGCCCTCTACGCCGAGGCAGGGCCCTCCGCGTCCAGCAGCGGCGGCACCGGCGAGCCGTTCCCCTACTCCCAGCCCCTCGCATCCGAGTCGGCCGCCCCTACTCCCGCACCGGAAGCCGTCGCGCCCGCACCAGCACGGCCGCTACCCACCTTTGACCCCGAGCCGCTGCCCGAACCCCCCGTCGCCCCCGTCGCGCGGGTCAGGAAACCCGTCGGCGCGTTCCGAGGAGGGTGCGTCCCGTCCCCGCGCCGACTTCCCTCGGCTCGTCCTTGTGTAGGATGAGCACGACTAGTCCATGCTGCTGACTGGCTCGCGCACAGGATCATCGGCTTCCTGCTCGGCCTGACGACGATCGGCGGGTACGGCTACTTCCGCCTCCTCGACGACTACCAGAAGGCGAGCACGACGCTCCTCACCAGCGTCGAGGAGCTCAAGGGCAGCACGGAGCAGGTGCGAATCCTCGCCTTGTCCGCACCCTTCTCCCGCTCACCCCACCTTCGCGCGCACAGATGGCCTCGCACCTCTCGCGCATCTCGACCCTCGAAGCCTCGCTCGAGAAGCTCGCCTCCTCGTCTGCGACTCAGGCAGAAGTTGCGGGCCTCCGGGCGGAGTACCGCAAGCTTCTCGAGGCGGAGCACGTCGACCTCCTCTCGCTCAAGGCGCACGTCTGGGGACTCGGTGCGTCGCGCTTTCACCGTCTGGTCGCGCTTCTCTTAGGGAGATGAGCGCTGACCTTCTGACTGTTGATCTGTTGCGCGCGCAGAGCAGGACCTGCGCAACCTCTCGAAGCGGGGGACGAGCGTGCGGATCTGAGCGCGTCGAGGGGCGTTGTAGAGCTGGCCGAGCTGCAAAAGCGTACGCGCACCCGCTCGCTGCCAGGGAAGGACTTGCAGACTGCTCCCCACTCGCCCGTGTCGCTCGCGCGCGCTCGAAGCCGACTAGGGGAGAACGTGAGGCTACAGATTCAATCGCTACACAGGAGCACAGCGAGTCCAGCTCGAGGGGGTATCTATCATCTCCCGCCCCTACTCGATATCCGCTTCGCCCGCACAGTCGACGCTGACGACCCAGCCGACCTTCCCGCCCACCTGCGCGAGGACGACCTTCTCCTCCGCGAACGCCGACTCGGGCGCCTCGTCGTCGTCGTCCTCGTCCTCCTCCTGCTCGTCCGCCTCGAGCAGCTCCGCCACTTCGGCCTCCTCCTCCGCGTCGTCGAGGTCGGCATCGACCTCCTCCTCCTGCTCCTTGTGCGCCTTCTCCACCGCAGCAGCAGCGAGCTTCTTCCCGCCCTTCGCCTTCGCGCCCACCTCCTTGGCAGCAAGCTCTTCCTCATACATCCACCTGTAGTCCTCCCCCTGGCGCGCCGTGTGCGCCTCCTCGCCCGCGGCCTCCTCCGAGGGGGAGGACCACGGCGCGACGCCCGGCCGGCCCTGCGGCGGCGCGCGCTTCCAGGGCGCCACCACGGCTTCGACGCCTCCGTCGAGGCGGAGGCGGAGGAGGGGAGGGACGCGAGGTCGAGGTCTTCGAACTCGTCCGACAAGGCGAGCGACGCGTGCTTGTCCGCCGCCGCCGCAGCAGCAGCGGTGGAGTGGGGCGTGCGCGCGGCGGAGAAGGAGGAGGCGAGCGACGACGCGGACGCGGACGAGGAGGACGAGGAGGGGGCCTTGACGCGCTGCATCCCGCCGTGCCAGTTTGCCTTTGCGCGGGCGGTCTCGCTCCCGAGGAGGGACGTTGCGGACGCGGCGAGCTTGGAGACGGCGGAGGGGAGGGTGTGGTTCTTCGCAGCAGGGAGGAGGGGGGTGGTGAGGTTGTGAAGAGTCGAGTTGAGCGAGGAGAGGGTCGAGGAGGAGCTGCTTGAAAGGGGCGACGAGGACGACGGTGAGAGGGGGACGACGAGCGCCGAGAGGCGACGGCCGTAGACGCAGCCGGTGTCGAGGCCGATGCTGCGCGAGTGCAAGAGTGAGGTCAGCTTCGCGCCCGAGAGGAAAGAGCGAGGACAGAGGCACGCACGAGTGGTCCTGCACCTGCAGACCCTGCCCCGCCCAATGGCCGTACACAACGCCGACCTCCTCGCACCCACTCTCGTCGTCATCGTCCACTGCGCGCTTCCTGCACTCCTTCATCCCCTCCTCCCACACCGCCCACCACGGCTGTGCCTTCTTGCCCGCCTTCCTGCCCTTCGCACTCACGCTCCACTCGCCGCCCGCAGCGGGGCCTTTCACGCCCTGAGCGTTCTTGGCGCTCCCGCCCGCGTGCGTGAGCGAGCGCATGTTGAGCAGCGTGAAAGGCTGGCTGTTGAGCTTCTCGAGGAGGAGGGCCGTCCGCGCCGAGTGACGCGCGAGGAGGCGCGCGAGCGCCGACGAGGGCGCGAACGCCAGCGGGGTGGTCGAGTCCAGCGCGGCCGGAAGGGCGTCCTTCGTCTTTGCGGACGAGGAGGAGGAGGAGAAGGCGGGCGCGACACGCGCGAGCGTGCGGTCCAGCGACGACCAGGGCACCATCCCGGCGTGGACGACAAAGCTCTTGAGCTCGTCGACGTACAGTGTCAGCGGGAGCTGCGCAAGGTACGCCGCGTCCGCGCTCGAGAGGTGCCGCGCCACCTCGAAGTGGTCGCCGCCCCATTCCCAGCCGTCGGGGATCGTAAGGCCGAGCTTGTGAAGCTGCGAGGGCGAGAGCGACGGGTCGAGGTGCGCGTATAACGCGCCGGTGAGCGCGCCGGTCGAGTCGTTCGACGAGGAGGAGGCGAGCGGCGTCGCGGCTGATGCTGCGCGGGTGGCCGACGCGGGCACCGAGGAGGACGAGCGCGTGCTGCTCGCCGACGAGCGCGGTGCCGACGAGCTGAGCGTCGTGGGGCGGCCGAACGGCCTGCGCCCGCCGTTCGTCGACGACGACGAAGCCATCTCGGTCGCCTTGTTCAGAGGAGGAGACCTTGCTCGCGGCGCTCGACGCGCTGCTTGCGACGCGGTCAAAGTCGTCG
The DNA here is from genome assembly GCA_019926025.1 of Rhodotorula kratochvilovae. Lineage (NCBI taxonomy): Eukaryota > Fungi > Basidiomycota > Microbotryomycetes > Sporidiobolales > Sporidiobolaceae > Rhodotorula > Rhodotorula kratochvilovae. The sequence goes on from JAHSUG010000016.1 coordinate 430,386, forward strand.
CCCAGCGCGCCGTACCGCGACACCGCGTACTCCTCCTCAGCGGCGAACTCATCCTCGAGCTCCGCCTGGCTCTCCGCCGCGGCGTCCGCGTCGTCGTCGCCCGACCCGCCCGTAAGCCAGCTCAACCATCCGCGGCGCTCCCTGCGCGTGCGGGGCGCAGGTTCGTTCCCGCCAGCGAGCTTCGCCACGCCGGCCTGGAGCTTGTCGGCCGCGGCGCTCTCGGCGTGCGCGGCGGCCTTGCCCGCGCGCGAGAAGCCCGACTGCGCGCCCTGCGCCGCGGCGTGCTGCACGCCCTTGACCGCGGCGGCGACCTTGGCGACGCTGCCCTTCGTGGAGGAAGAGGCGGACTGGTCGAGCGGGCCGTACGCCTCCATCCACATGCGCCACTCGAGCACGCGCTGGTCGTGGTTCCCGCGGACGCCGCGCGCGCCCAGGCGCCGCAGGAGCGCGACGGTCGCGAGCGAGTCGTTCAGGGGGGACTTGCCGACGAGGTCACCGACGTGGAGGAGGGTGTCGGACGTAGGGGAGAAGGAGAGCCGCTTGAGGAGCGAGAGGAGCGAGCGGTAGGTGCCGTGGAGGTCGCCTGCGCGGAGTGCTCAGCGACGGGTTGGGGAGGTACAGAGTGAGGGCAACGCACCGACGACGATGAGCCTGCCGTCCGAGCCCTTCTTGGTAGAGGAGAGGAGCGACGAGCTGGACGCGGCGCCGAGGGCAGGGAGCGTCTCGTGCCACTTGTAGGCGGCAAGCGTGCCGTTGTCTAGGAGCTGCGAGACGAGGTGGCCCGTCGCGGCGGAGAAGGTGCCGACGGCGATGGTGTCTTTGCTCGAGGAAATGGAGAGCTCGGCGTCCTTGTCGTCGTCCTCGGACGAGAACTCGTCGTCAGTGTAGTAGTCGTCCTCGTCGCTGTATGCGCCCTTGTATGCCGCCTGGGTCGCCTCAGCCCACTTGCTCGTCGCCGTCGCGTACTTGTCGCCGAGCGCGCTCGTCGCCGTCGCCCATTTTTCTGCCTTGAGCCCGCTCGCGGCCTCCATCGTCGACTCGGCCTCGGCGACGACCGACGAGAGCGATGAGCGCCACCAGCCGGGCTTGTACGCCTCGAGCCAGCCGTCCACGGTCGGTTCGGGCGCCGAGTCGCGGAGGAAGACGTACCACACCGCGCCGCCGATGGACCCGCCGAGGAGCGCCATCAGGACGAGCTTGACGATCCAGCCGCACTTGGCGCCGCGCCTCCTGCGCGAGCCGGCGTCGACCGAGCGCCAGCCGAGCGCGCCGCCCGAGCCGGGGCGGTCGTACCGCGTCGTGGGGATGAACGCCTCCTTCTCCTCGAGCTCCTCGAGGTCGCTCTTCGCCGGGCGGGTGTTGTCCGCCGAGAAGGAGCCGGTGCGCCCGCGCGGGGTCGCGGACGCGAACGATTCGGTAATGTCGCCTGGTGCGCCGTGGACGGGGGTGTACAGCGCGGCGGAAGAGCCGCGACGGTGCAGGCCGGTCATGCGTGAGGCGGTGGCAGCGCTGACGGGTAGGTGGAAGTGCGGAGGGGTGCGAGGTGCGCCTGGAGGACGAAGGACAGTCAGCGATGGCCTCGGGCAGGGGAGGCAAGGGGGTCTCGGGACGGGAGCGGGAGGAGGGGGAGGCGCACCGCTGGATGTGGGGCCGTCGAGCGGGAGAGTCGCGCGCGCGGTTGAGCTACAGAGAGGCGCAGAGCACGATCGCACAGCAGCAAGCGGTGGGGGGAGAGCAGGAGAGCGTCGATGTCGCGAGCAGCGAAGAGCGCGGATGCCGAGGGAGGGGAGGATGGCTGGCGGGCCAGGTGAGATTGCCCCAGTCGAGCAGAAGCCAGGTGAGCTCATTGTCGGACCCAAACCTGTGCGTGGGTCAAGGGCGCGACATGTCCGCGAGAGGAAGGAGGACGAGGGAGGCTGGCTCGTCGCCGCAGGATTCGCCAAGTCCACCTCCGCCTGTCTCCGCGGGCAGCTTCGCTTCTCTCCCTGATTTTCGCTGAGCGGTACCGATGGATTCAGTGATACGTTACATGCGCAGAGCCTCTCCAGAAAGGCTCCGCGAGAGTGGCTGACGGGGTCGACCCCGCGAGGGCGCCTCGACCCCACCGCGGTGCTCGCCGCGCTCTGCTGCTCCCACCCTCCCCGCTCTGAACTCGCTCGCACCCGTACACCGCACCTTCACCGCCTCTACAAGCCCACCTCCACCGCCCCGCCCCGAAGAACCCGTTCTGCGTGAGTCGCCCGGCTCATCGCCCTCGCACCCCCAATTCCCGCGCCGTCCTCCCGCGCGGCAACCCCGCGACAGGGCGGGTCCAGCGACCTGCACGGGCTAGTGGGAGCATCCAGCAACCTGCCCACTCGAACCGAAGAGCTCTCGCTAATTGCTTGCTCCTCCCGCACCCCTCGACCCCCGGACCTTCATCGCCTCCCGACCGTCGACGTAACCCTCCCTTCGCCGCCTTTATCCCCGGAACAGATGCTCCGCCTCGCTTCCCCTTCTGTCTCCGCGTCGCCTGCATTCTGGGCGGCGCGCAGCCGCACCCTCCTCGTCCAGCCCCGCGTCGGCGTCGCCGCGGCTGCGTCGTTCCACCCGTCGCCCTACGCCCGCCTCGACACCGAGCGCCAGTCCCCCTCGACCAGCACCTACCCTCCGCCGAACCTCACCTCGGCCGCACGGCGGCGTCTCCAGCCCAACTCGGCATCGTTGAAGTCCACCCAGGCTGCACCGCCTCCGTTCGAGCCGCAGCAACCCTCCCCCACTCCCGCCCCGCCCCTCTCCCCGCCCGCCGCCGATGCACGCGTCACAAAGCGCCGCATCACCTCGATGAATGAGCTGCCCAAGACCTTCGGCCGGAACCAGATCATCGAGGTCTCCGAAGAGGTCCAGCGCGACCTCGAGGACGTCCTCAAGCACTTTACCGCGCCCGTCCGCTACGCATTCGCCTACGGCAGCGGCGTCTTCCGCCAGAAGGGCTACACCGACAAGGTGCGCTCCGCCGTCCGTCCTCTAAGCGAGTTGCGAAGGCTGACTCCTTCCTCCTCCTGCCCCCTTCCACTCATTCTCGCCGCACGCAGGACAAGCCCCTCCTCGACTTTGTTTTTGCCGTATCGCACCCGTCGCACTGGCACGCTATCAACATGCAGCAGAACCCGCAGCACTACTCCTCCCGATGCGCCTCCTCGGCAGCAACGCCGTCTCGTGGATGCAGGAGAAGGGCCTCGGCGCGAACGTCTGGTTCAACGTCGACGTTGAGGTGAACGGCAAGGTGCGCAGCTTTGCGGAGGGTGGTGCTCGTCCGCACAGGACCCGCTGACCTCGCCCTGACCACTTGCCGTGCCCTTCCGCAGCTCCTCAAGTACGGCATCATCTCGGTCGACGCGCTCTGCCGCGACCTCCTCGACTGGGAGACGCTCTACATCTCGGGCCGCTTGCACAAGCCGGTGCGCTTCGTTCTCCGATCGCCCCGCCCAACGTCGTCCCGCTAACTCATGTGCACTCCGCAGGTCCGCATCCTGCAGAACGACGCGCGCGTCCGCCTCGCAAACCAGGTCAACCTCGCTTCGGCGCTCCGCACCGCGCTCCTCCTCCTGCCTGAATCGTTCACCGAGATCGAGCTGTTCGAGGAGATCGCCGGCATCTCGTACCGCGGCGACTTCCGCATGCAGGTCGGCGAGAACCCGCATAAGGTCCGCAATATCGTCGCGGCACAGCTCCCCGCGTTCCGCAGCCTCTACGGCGGCTTGCTCAAGTCGTTCTGGAAGTCGGTGCACACGATCGGCGAGGTGCACCCGACGACGGGCGGCCCGGACCAGGTCGGCGTCCGCCTCATGCGGCAAGACCTGAGCCCCGCCGTGCGGGCGAGCACGGCGGCGCGCCTCCCCGTCGGACTCCGTGACAAGGTCCTCGCGCACTACGAGCGCAAGTGGAACCTCGAGGGCGCGATGCTCCGCGCCAAGGAGCAGCAGGCACACGACGCGCCCGACCGCGCGGAGCACAAGGTCAACCTCGACGTGCAGTACATGTGGGAGCGCATCGTCCAGGACGACCAGTTCCACACGATCATGAACCAGAGTGCGTCCCATCCTCTCGAATCGTCTTCGAGTTGTGGCTGACTCGCCGAATCGAGCAGGCCTCTCGCAAATCGTCGCCCGGCCGACGTTCAACCAGTCGCTCAAGGGCATCCTCTCGGCCGGCCCGGTCAAGTCGCTGCGCTATGTCGTCCCCAAGCTGAAGAAGAAGTGGGGCGCAGCGCCCGCCGTCGCGAAGGAGAACCCGGAGCAGGCGCTCATTGACGCGGACAAGAGCGGCCGGAAGGCCATCGCCGACGGGACCGTCGCGGACGTGCTCAAGAAGAAGGAGCAGTGAGGCGCCCCTTCCTCGCCCCCGTGGAAGTCCGGTTGCTGTGGTCGTGTTTTCGCCTTTCCCGCTGTGCGGTACCTCCCCTTTACACCCTCCGTGCGCGCGCCACTCTGCGTCGGCGCGCAGCGCGGCACCCTTCCCTCGTTTGTACCCCCCGCCGCTGCAGCCGCCGCCTGACGGACGTTCGTGCCCCTCATGCATCCCCCTCATTCGCCTCGTTTGCGCACTCATCGCTGTACACTGCATCGTAGCATCGTCCTCGTACGCTGTAGGCTTGGGTGTCGTTCGCGCGAGAGGAGCTCTGGGAGGAGGAAGGGAAGAGGCACGCTCCTCGCACGACCGCTGGAGGGGCTTCCATCTCACCCGTCGTTCTTTCAGTGAGTACGAGCGTGAGACCCGAGCAGCAAGGCGCAAGGGCGCGACGCCCGGCTCCACTTCGCATAGAGAGGGTCTCAGCCGCCTCCCTCCCCCCGCTCGCGCCGATTTGCTTGCTCACCCGCTTGAGCGCGTTCTGCTAGCTTGTCTCCTCTGCTGGACTGCTTCCAATCTCGCTCAGCTGCCCGCACGCCCTCGTGAGCCCTCCCCGCCGCACCCTCGTCTCATCAGCTCGTCGAGGAACTGACCGTCCTCCCTCCTCCCACAGCCTGCTCGAGAACGTGGAAGCACTCGAGGGCCACCAATTCAAGGTCTACTTGTGCTCGACCGCCTCTCCCGGCCAGGTGCGTCCCATCCTCCCCATCTCCACCTCGTTCCCCAGCTGACCCTTGCATCTCCCGCCCACAGGCCGCCATGACGGACTACCTCACTCAGCTCCCCGCCGAGCTCTTCCTCACGATCTGCGAGCTGGCGCACAAGCCGCGCGGACCGTACCTCGGACTCGTCTCCAAGGCGTTCGTGCCGTTCGCCCGCCAGCGCGCGTTCGGCGGATCCGTGAAGGTGTTCACCACGGCGCGCTTTACGAAGCTTGTGGACGTCCTCTCCGTCAGCCCGGGCGCGGCGTCGACTGTCAGGAACCTCTACATCGGCGTACCATCGACGAGCGACACCGATCAGCCCGGCACCAAGACGTTCCTCGAGGCCCTCTCGTACATGACACGCCTCGAGGAGCTCAGCATCCACGCCGCATCGCGACTCTGCAAGGCCGTCCTCTCGCCCAGCAAGAAAGGTTTGCTGCCGCGGCTGTACTACCTCGGAGTGCACAGCTCGCTCGAAGGCTGGAGCAACCCATTCTCGCCCGCGCTGTACCGCAACATCGACCGGTACACGAATCTCGGGGAATTCTTACTCCATGTTGAACGTCGCTCCGACACTCTCGGCCGGTACACCGCGCCGAACCCGCCCGTCCGCCTGCCTTTCCACCTCAAAAGGCTGCACCTCATGGGTTGCTTCTTCGACAATCCCGCTGCGCGCGACCTGATCGACAGTCTGTCCTGCTCTGCCGCGGTGCTCCTCTCCGAGCAGACCCACTCGCAAACCGGCGGGATGGCCACTTTCCTCGGCAGCCTGTCCTCGCCGCTCAACATCTCAAAGCTCTACCTTGAGCAGCGCTCGGCACTCGACGAGGACTTCTCCGCGGTGCTCGGCCGATTCTCCGACGTACACACCCTCGAGTTCTCACACGGCATCGCTGTCACGCCCCTTCTCCCCGTCCTCGCTGGGATGCCCGAGTTGGCCACCCTCTGGTTCTGCTCCGACGCGAACGTCACGAGTACAGACCTCCTCGCGCTAGTCGAGGGGCCGCACAAGCTCATGCAGCTTCGGCGCCTCGTCATCGATGTCGAACCGTGGCTACGTTGGGACGACGAGAGGTCCGCACGCTTTGAGAACGACATGGTCAAGCTCGTCGAGGTCTGCGAGGCGACGCCGGTGATCCTCGACGGCGACGCCATCGAGGAGGCGCGTGACGCCCTGAAGCGGCGCAGGGACCGCGAGGAGCGGGACAAGCAGGAGGCGGAGGCGAGGAAGCGCGACGGGGCTGCAGCGCAGCGGTGATCCTCCTTCTCGATATAGTGTCCTCTCGCTTGTAACGACCCTTCGTTGTCACGTTTTGCCTACGTAGAACTGCGCAGGCGGGGCAACCTTGCGAGGGAAGCTGACTTCCTCCTCGGATGGACTCTCGCGCTTGTTCAACTGCGTCAAACGCCGCACTGCGCGCCACCGCGTTCTGTCTTTGCACAGGACCTGCAGAGAGCGCCGCTCAGGACAACGAAGTCCGTCGACGCGCCTGCTCAATACCTCTCTCTCCTCCCGCTCACCTCGACCTGCTTGCTCCGGCGCGTGCGCGCGTTCTGCTATCTTTCCTCAACTTCTGGTCTGTCTCGAAGCCTGCCCAGCCGCCCGCACGCCCTCGTGAGCCTTGCCCGCCGCGCTCTCGTCTCATCAGCTCGCCGAGGAACTGACCGTCCTCCCTCCTCTCACAGCCCGCGCGAGAACGTGAAAGGACTCGCTGGCCACCAATCCAAGGTCTACTTGTGCTCGAACGCCTCTCTGGGCTCGGTGCGTCCCTTCCTCCCCATCCCGACCTCCTCCTCCCCACTGGCCCACGCATCTCCCGCCTGCAGACCGTCATGACGGACTACCTCACCCAGCTCCCCGCCGAGCTGTTCCTCACGATCTGCGAGCTTGCCTATGACCCGCTGCGGCGCAAGAGGCCGTACCTCGGACTCGTCTCCAAGGCATTCCTCGCCGTCGCGCGCCGCCTTGTCTTCCGCAAGGTCAGGGTCACCACCTACGGGCATCTGTCCAAGCTCTGCCTTGTCGTCTACGAGTCGACCGGCGTTGCCGAGTACATCGAGGACGTCGAGCTCGACATGGCTTATGACAAGGACAAGGGCTTCCCGAAGTCGTCGACGCTGTCGCCGTTCTTTCGCCGGCTCACTCGCCTCGAGAACCTCAAGATCAAGCACTCGTCGCGTCTCGCCAAGTTCGCGCTCGCCCCGAAGAGCTCGCTGAGCCTGCCGAGGCTCGAAGAGCTCTCGATCGAGGATCCGCTCGACGGTTGGGCTAACCCGTTCGACCCGAGGAACTACCGGGACCTCGCAAGCTACACCGCGTTTGACGCGCTGGAGCTCACGATCCCGCGCAGGGCGGACAGCATCGGGCGTTACCGGCGTGCGAAGCAGCTGCCCGACCTCGGGTGCATCGGCTGGCTTGCCCTCCGAGGCCACCTGCACGACAATCCCGCCGTAGCCGACCTCATCTCTTCCTACGATATCATCCTCGGCCTCGTCCTGCGTGACGATGCTGAGGCGAGTCATGGGATCCTCCCCACCCTTCTCCAGGCGATTCGCGACCCCTCATCTGTCTACGCCCTCTCCCTCGACCAGGCGGCAAACGATCCCGCACCGCTCACCCAGGAGCTTGCGCGCTTCCCCGAGCTCGAAGTCATCGAGTTCCGCCATGGCACCTACACGCCGGCGATGCTCCCCCTCCTCCAGGGTCTTCAAAACCTCGAGGAGCTGTACTTCTTCCAGGGCACGCGCATCTCCATCAGCGACCTGTGTAGCCTCGTCTCGGGGCCTTCGCGCGCGCAGAAGCTCAAGAGCATCCGGCTCAACCTCCTCAGCTACAGCGACGACTACGAGCGATGGGTCGGTTGGTCGGACGACTTTACCATCAGCGGCGTCGTCAAGCTGCTCGAGCTCGCGCATGAGGCGGACGTCAAGCTGTACGGTGTCGCGGTCGAGATCGCGCGGGACTCGGTAGAGCATCGCCGAGTTTGAAGGGCGTGCGGGGTCGAGATGCAGGAGGCAGAGGCGTAGCTTGCTTTCGGTAGTACAACTGCTTGCTTAATGTACGCACCAGCGAGAGGCAGGGAGAGCCACAGCTGCGATGCAGTGAAAGCGCTACCGGACATCTAGGCCTTCCTCCGCTTCTTGTCCTTCTTGTCCTTCTTCCCACCCGCCGCCTTGGCCTCCTCGCCGTTCTCGGCCCTGTTCCGCTTGAGAGGCTTGGTCGAGTTGGGGTTCTTGACACTGACGGTCGACGACAAGCGCTCCTTGCCGCCCGCGACCTTGGCCGCGACCTGCGCCTCTGCCGCCGCCCACTCATCCCTCGAGCCGCCAATGGCGTACCTGCGGTGCTGCGTCAGCGCGCAACCGGGAGGAGGACCGAGAGGGGGACCTTACTCACTGCTTCAGGTCGAGCGAGTCGATCACCTCGCGCTGCTCCTCGCGCAGCTGCTTGATTACCTCGTCGCCCTCGTCCTCGAGCTCCTTCGCCATCGCCTGCTTGTGGCTCAGCGTCGTCGCGACGCCCGACGCCGCGCTCGCAGGGAGGATGCGCGCGGCGGTCGCGGCGGCGGCGTCCTCCGTCGGGAGCGAGCGCGACACGTCCTCCTTGAGGACCTCCTGGAGCGCCTTGGTGAGCTTGCGGATGACCTTGACGAAGAGGGCGAGCGTCTGTGCGACGGGGAGCTGCAGCTCGGACTCGATGTCCTCGACCGACTTGCGCTGCAGGCCGAGCGCGCACAGGATCGACGCCTGCACGCCCGAGAGCTTGACGTCCGCGGGGAAGCGGCGCGAGAAGTAGAGCCCGGCGAGCGTCGGGAGGAGGTCGAGGATGACGTGGTAGTCGAGCATGTTGTTGCCGTACGAGTCGAGGCGCTTCATGTCGAAGGGGGAGAACAGGTCGCGGACGTCGGTGGAGACGAGGGCTGCGGGAAGGGGCGGATCAGAACGTGCGACATTGGGATGAGCGGTGCGGGACGCACTTCGCCGGCTGGCGTCAGTGTCAAGCGAGCTCGCCGCCTCGAGGATGGTGAGCGCGAGGATCGAGCCAAACTCGCGGAACTTGTACGACAGGAGCGCGATGAAGCGCTTGCGGAAGTCTGCGGGCACCGAAGTCAGCCTTGCGCCGGCAAGTGGGGGAGAGGGAGCGTAACGCACCGATCGAGAAGTCGCCGAGCCACCTCTTCGTCTCGCCCTCGTTCTTGTTGAGGCCGCGGATCATGATGCACGAGTGCTCGCCCGTGAGGTCGTTGGTCGTCTGGCGCATGTACAGCGGGACGAACCCGGCGCGCTTCCAGAACTTGAACAGGAGCGGCGTGACGCCGTACGACGTCCCGAGGTAGTCGAGCTTCTCGGGCTGCCGCTCCGAGAGGCGCTGCAGCAGCGGCGGCATCTTGGCCGCGTCGCGGATCCCGATGCGGTCCGTCTGGAGCGAGGCGGACTGCGAACAGGGGCGGGGATGAGTACGGTTCCGCTGACGAAAGGGACGGAAGGACGCACCTCGTCGACCTTGGCGACGTCCTCGAACGTCTCGACCTCCATCTCGGCCGCGACTTCGTCGAGGTTGAGGAGCTCGCCCGAGTAGAACTCGTTGAGCGCCTGGAGGGTCCTGCTCCCGTAGCCCATCTTGGCGTAGTCGGGGTGGACCGCTATCCGGACGACGCGCGCGCCCGAGAGGCTCGCAAAGTCGTCGTCCTGGTACTGCTGCGTCACCGTCCACGGGATGAGGTCGCCGCCGGCCATGCGCCCGCGCGAGAGGTTGTCGAGCACGCTCTGCTTGCTAATGTTGCCCTCGAGCGCGACCTGGACGACGACGAGCGGGTCCGGTAGCGCGTTGTCGCCATCCTTGAGCGGCGGGAGGAGGACAAAGAGGTGGTGGCCCGGCGCGTCGCTCATGAGCTGAAGATCGTTCGGCGAGTTCTTGTAGTGCGACGCGACGTAGAGGCTCATCATGCGCTGGAGGAACACCTCGGACGCGGGGTGGTACGAAAAGAGCGTGTCGCGGTTGACGTAGTACAGCTCGCACTGCGACGGGTGCGGGCACCCCTGCAGCGTCTTCTTGCTCGGGACGGCGATCGTCGCGTCGAGGCACAGGAGCTGGTTGAGCCACCGCTCGATCTCGTCGCCAGGCGCGTACCGGATCGGCGTCGTTAGCTTGATTTCCTTGAGCGTCCGCGAGACGTTCAGCGACGCCGACGATGACCCGCCCTTGACCGCCGTGCCATCGTCGTTGGTGACCGGCGCGGCGAGCGCCGAGGACGGGCGCGACATCTCGCGCAGCTGCTGCAGGAGCTTGAGCGAGAGCGACCGCCCCGTGCCCTCGTAGCCATTGATCGTCGACGCCATGAAGACGAGGTACGGGCCGAGAAGCGACCGGACCAGCGGCAGCGGGATCGCGGCCGCCTCGTCGATGACGACGAGCTCTGCCTGCCCGAGGACGTGGAAGTCTTGCGGTTGGATGTACTGCGGACGTGCGGGAAAGCGTGAGTATCCTCTCCTGCAAGGGTATGCAGGACTGCGCACCTGAATGGTCTGGCGGTGCTGGCGGAAAATGTTGACGCGTACGACGGCGCCCTTCCACTCGGGGTTCGTGCTCTGGACAATGTCGTAGTCGAGGTGCTCCTCCCAGCCGAGCTTGTCGAACCCCTTGAAGATGAACTCGAACAGCGTCTTGAGGTTCTCCGGGCTCGGCGACGTCACAAACACGTTCGAGTAGCCGTGGAGGACCGCGAGCGCAATCGAGAGGCCGAGCGCGGCGGACTTGCCGCGACCACGGGCGGCGGTGAGAGAGACCGTCTGCGAGAGCGACTTGGAGGTGATGGCGTCGGTGAAGGTGAGGATCGCCTTGGCCTGGTCAAGCGTGCGCGCCTCGGCAAGGACATCGCCGACGCCCTTCGTGTCGGCCATGCTCTCCTTGAGCGCGCGGAGCTCCGCCTCGCCCTCCAGCTCGCGCCGCTTGCCCTTGCCCGACGAGCGCGCAACGCCGACGCCGAGGTCCGGGTCGATAGGGACGATGTCCTTGCCCGCCGAGATGGGGAGGACGTTGAGCTCGTCGTCAACGACGAGGCACGAGGGGTTGTTGCCGAGCGAGAGGAGGAAGCGCTCGTTGAAGCGCGCGACGGGCGACGACTCGGACATGCTCGAGCGGTACCGCGAGTGGACGTCCTGTGCGCGGGGGATCGTCAGCCTCGCGCGAGTTGTAGGAGGGGGAGCAGGAACGCACCATCGTCATGCTGTACAGCTCGCGCAGACTCTTCATTCCCTGGAGGAGGCAGACGACGATACCGCCGCCTCAACAGTCTCAATCGTGCGCGCGAGGAGGTTGGGCGTAAGGGCCTCAAAGTCCTGCAGGACGAGCATGTTGAACGTCTGGCCGAGGATCTTGTGCGTGTCCTTGTAGTACCTGCTCGCATAACGCGCGCGCGTCAGCCCATGCTCCGCGCCAGAAAGTAGCGGGAGAGGTGACGCACGTGTACCGCACGTCGGTGACCGAGACGAAGAGCTCGAATGGGTCCATCTCGCCGACCTCGCGCTGGCCACGCTTGACCTCGCGCTTGACCTTGGTCTCGCGCTTCTTGCGGTTCGACGTGAAGCCGAGGTCCTTCTTGTACGCCCACAGGACTGACGGCCGCGGGTTCTTCTTCTGGGCTGCGAGCGGGGGAGGCGTGCGAGGAGGAGGGGAGAAGTGCGCAGGAGTCAGCACTCACGTGCGGGGCATCGCGTCGGAGAGTAATACGCACCATCCGTCGGGTTGGCGAGCCCAGCGATGCTCTGGCTGAGCAGGAAGTGGAGGTTGACGATCTGGGCATGCTGCTTGCTCTTGTCGCCGACCATGACGAAGAAGCTGCGGTGGCCCGAGATGAGCGAGTTGCTGATGAGCGCAGGGATGCGCGTGTCGAGCGGCTTGCGCCGCCCGGTGGCGTTGGCGCCGGACATGTGTGCTGCTCTGTGAGAGGGAGGAGGGCGAGGTCAGCGTGGTGTCGGCGGTGCGTACGTGTACAGCGCTGCTCGTGCGATAACCTGTGTGGCGTTGGGCACTCTCCAGCCATCGCCAGCCTGCTCCGTCCCGTGCAGCCGCCGCTGCCATCGTTCCCCTCCTCATCAGCCCCTCCTCACCGCGCCGCTCACCTCCCCGCGCAAGCAGCGCAGACCGTGTTCGTAGCTCGAGTCCAGATTAGAGACGCACGGTACGCTCGGGAGAAGCTCGCAGGAGAGGCGAGCGAGCGGGTGAGGAGCGAGGGCTGGCGGTGCGGCGCCCAAGCTCTGGAGCGACGCGCATCCTCTTCTCCGCTTGTCTCCACGGAGCAGTGCGCTCGCGTTTCAGCAACAGTCCCCTCGTCCAACGTGTCGCTCCGCTGGCAGACACCGTCGCCTGGTCCCCTCGTGATGCGAGCAAAGTGCGAGTTGCAGTACTTGCAGAACGACGTGAGGGCGGGTGCGATGCGGTGGAGCAAATCAAGGGGGTGCGGGCAATACAACGAGGGAGGAGAAGAGCGAACCAGCGCGCGGAGGGAGATAGGAGTACCGAACGAGTGTCTGCGAGGGGGGCGCTCACCGCCGCGCCTTCTTCGCGCGCACCATCCGCCTCTCGACCGCCTCCGCCGCCGGAGCCTTCGCCTGCGCGCGCGCGAGCGCCTCCCTCCCACGCTGCGCCCGCGCGAGGGAGTCTCGCCCAGCGTCGGCGTCGCCGGCGGTCGCGCGCGCGGCGGCCTCCTCCTCCTCGGCCGAGTCGAGCAGCTCCTCCAGCGCCGAGAGCGACGATGCCGCGTCCTCGTCGTCGGCGTCGACGACGTGCAGGCCGCCTGCGGCTGCGGCGGTGTCGTCCTCCTCTTCGGGGAGGTCCTCCTCCGGCTCGCCCTCCTCGACGACGAGCACCTCCTCATCGCCAATTGGCTCCTCCTCCCCCTCATACACCACATCCAGCTCCTCGTGCTCCTCGCCCTCGTCCTCATGCGCGCCCACAAGCTCCACAAGCTTGAGCTCCTCGACGCTGAGCTCCGCCTCGCCGTCGTCGTCCGCATCCGCCTGCACGGGTAGCCGCGCCGGCCGCGGCCGTGGCTTGTGCGCCGCGTCCGCCTCGGCCTCGAGGTGCGCGGGGTCCTCCGGCCAGAGCGGGTCCGCAGGCGGGTGGTGGTCGCTGCGCGGGGGCGGGTTTGGAAGATCAGTAGCGCGCGGGGCGAGAGGAAGGGAAGGGACGCACTGCACGTGCTCGTCCGACAGCGCGGGGTCGTCTGGCGAGGTGAGGAAGTGCTCTGCGCCTGTGTCGTGCGACGAGTCCCCCGCGGGCTGGTGCACGTCCGCGAGGTACTCCTCCTCCTCGTTCTGCTGCGCGGGGACGGCCGGCCCGGGGCGCGGGAGGAAGCCCTGCGGCAGCTTGACGTCGACGGGTGCAACGGCGGCGACGGCGTCGCGGTCTGCGCGGACGGCCGCGGCGGAGGAGCGCGGGCGCGCGGCGCCGTCGTACCCTACGCCGAGGAGCGCCGTGGCGAAGAGAAAGAGGGCGCCGCCGAAGACGACGAGGTAGGCGATGTCGTTCAAGCTGCGGCGGCGGACGTTCGAGTAGACGAGCTTGGCGACGTCCTTGGGCGCTGTTGCGCCGGGAGCGAGGCGCGGGAGGAGAGGGAGGAAGGCGAGACGGCGAGCGAGGCGTTCGAGCGGTGCCGCAGGTCCATCGACTCGTTGCCCCCTCCGCCTGCGCTGCGAGCACCCTTGCCTGCGCTGCCCGGGTGACGGAGGAGGAGCGGCCGTGCGCGCCGTCGACGAGGTTGTGCATGCGCGAGGCCTGCGGCTGGGACGAGGGCGCGCCGCCCTGGGGTAGCTGGCGCGGGAAAGTCCACTCGCGCATCTTGTCCTTGGAGGGCGTTGCCGGGGCCGAGTCGTCGCTCGAGTGCGAGGAGCCGGGCGAGGGCACGCGCGCGGGCAGCGAGGGGTCGAGCTGGGTGAGGAGGCGGGACATGGCGCCTGCGTGGGCGTGGGGGTAGGAGCGAGTGACTGGAGAGAGTGCAGGCAGGCGGGCGGGCGCAGGAGGGGCAGAAGGGCGGGTTCGGTCAAAGGGGAGGGCGATGAGAAAGGGGCGCCAGGAGGTGCGAGCGGCAAGGGGAGGGGGGCCGTGGGTTGGCCGGGGTTGCGCGATGAGGGTGGGTGGCAGTGGCTGGCGCTGCGCGAGTGGGGTGCTCGTGCTCGAGCTCGTCGTCGGCGGGAGGAGAGCGCTCCGTCTTCTGGCGCGCGTCGCCCGCTGATTGCGCCCGACGCGTCGAGTCGCGTCCCCCCTTCTCCTCCGTCCCACGCCCTGGAGGGGAGCCGCTGCATGCTGGGAGAGCCTGTCACAACACCACTACCCGTCCAGAGTACACCCATACCCCGCCCCTCGACCCGCACAGCCCACGCCCGCTGCTCCTCCTCCTCATCGCTCAACCCGCGCGTCACCAAGCCCGCCTTCCTTCCGACCGCAACCTTCCACCGCTTCCGCAAGCTCGAACACCTTCTCCAGCCCAGTCCAGCCGCCGTTTGGCCACGCCGCGAGACCCACGCCGCGAGACCCGACTCGCCCCCACCCAGCCCGCCGAGCGCCTATCGCACGTCTCCTTCTGCACCGCAGCGCCCGCAAGATGTCGCTGTGCAGTCGAGTACACCTTCACGCGCGAACGAGGCCTCTACGGCGGTTCGGAGCGGGTTGACAACGGCACCGTCAGCCCCTCCCTCCCGGCGCTCCGCCGCCGTCCAAACGCGCCCGCACGCTTCCTCGCCCCCGACAACGCTGCGATCAACTCTCGACCGCTTATCTCCCGCGGCTGGTGCGGCGGTCGGTCCGGACAAGACGAACTCGCTTTTCAGGTCAACGACCCGCACCGCCGCGTCGCCTCTCGAAGGACCCGCTCCTTCCCGTCGAGCAACCGTACCTCCCGCACCGCCCACCGCGTCCGCACCGACTCTTCGAGCGCGTCCATCGCCTGCTCCCGCGCCCACATCGCCCCTCCCGCGGTTCACCACGGCGCACCTCCCGCCCTTCCAGCGGCACCTCGGCGCCGCGCGCGACCTGTACGTTGAGCTGCTGCAGAGCGGCGAGCTTCTCCTTGATCCGCGTCAACGGGCGTCCAAGGAAGGGAAGAACTGGGACCCGGCCGGCCAGGGCGAGGTGTTCCTGTTCTCCGGTGACGGGGAGGAGGTGCGCACTTCGTTCGTTCCTCGCCCGGAGCGTGACTGACAACGTGCATGTCGACAGATGTCCGTCTTTCGCCCCACCCCCTCGAGTGCACCCTCCGCGCCGCTCATCCTCATCCGCCCCATCGCAACCTACACCCACGTCGCACTCGCCTCCCTCGCCTCTCCCTCGTCGCGCCCGACGCTCGCGCGGAGGCGGCATTTCAAGGCGTATCGCATTGCTGCCAAGGTCATCCAGGCGCTGAAAGCACGCGTCCCGCTCGTGGGTGCTGCCCTTTCCTGCTCATGTCCTCGCAGTACTGACCCTGCATGCGCGCAGATGTCTTTCTACCACCCCGGGGCCCTTCCCCTTCCTATCCCGACACCATCGCCGACATGGCGCTGCAGCGCATCAAGATCATC
Source organism: Rhodotorula kratochvilovae (assembly GCA_019926025.1). Taxonomy (NCBI): domain Eukaryota; kingdom Fungi; phylum Basidiomycota; class Microbotryomycetes; order Sporidiobolales; family Sporidiobolaceae; genus Rhodotorula; species Rhodotorula kratochvilovae. The sequence goes on from JAHSUG010000016.1 coordinate 446,036, forward strand.
CTCTTCGCCGACCTCGACTCCTTCGCCTGCTCCGCCGGCAGTATGAGCGCGCACGTCTCGCCAGCGCGGGAAACGATCGCGCTCAGCATGCCGTCCGCGCCCCCGTCTGCACCACCGCGTTCCGAGGAGCTGCAGGTGGAGAAGCACGCCCTCCCGCTCGCCATCTTCCGTCCCTCTCCCTCTCGCACCTCCTCCATCCCCTTGTCCATCGCCAAGCACGCCACCGCGCTCGCGGCCCTCCCGCCCGCCGCCGCCGCCCTCGGCCGCCTCGCCGCTGCTCCAGACATGCTTGCGCTCGTCGAGCGCGTGAGGGATGCGTACCTTGCGGCGCTTGCTGGGGCGCCGGCTGCGCTGTCCGAGCCAGAGCGCAAGCGAGCGACGCCTAGTGCAGAAGAGCAAGTGCTCGTAGCGCTCGAGCGCGCATTGGGCCCGCTCGGCGCGCTGTCCCCGCAGCGGCGCGTCGGCAGCGTGCAGGGCCATCGCAGCGGTGAGGACGGGGGCGCGGACGGCGCGCGGTGCCTCCCCGGCCTCGGGTGGATTCTCCGCAAGCGGCGCGCCGACGAGGCGCAGGAGCAGGAGATGGAGACGAAGAAGGAGAAGGATGAGGAGGCGCGGGCGTGGACGGTGCTCTTCGCCGACGGGGAGGAGCTGCGGCTCGCGCTGCGGAGCGCGCCGCCGGCCGGAGGAGCACGGGAGCGGGTCGAGTTGCGCTGGCGGGGTGCGCGGTGCGTTCCCTTCCTCTCGCTTGCTCTCTCGCGGAGTCCGGACGCTGACGGCGCAGAGGAGCAGGTACACCCTCGGCGCGGACGTGCTCCCGACGAGGCTGGCGCGGTGGCTGCCACTCGTGCAGGAGCTGGTGGGGCTGTTCGTGGAAGGGTAACGGGCGTGTGCAATGAGCACGTGCGCGGGCCGCGAGTTCCAGGGGTCGACGGTGCGGATTCTGAGCCGGAATGTCGGATGAGGCGAAAGGAGGGGGAAGGTGCTTTCTTCACGACCCGTTTACCGACTTCTTTCGGCTTGGAAGAGCTGACAGGCGACCACACTGTGCGGTTCGAGCAGCACCAGTCGCTGCTGGGGTGGCCGGCGGGTGCTCCGTCCTCCTCTCCCTCCTCCCGCTCACCTCGACTTGCTCCTTTGCCCGCTTGAGCACTTGCTGCTGGCTTGCTTCAACTGCTGGACTGTCTCGAAGCCCGCCCAGCTGCCCGCACGCCCTCGTGAGCCCTCCCCGCCGCACTCTCGTCTCATCAGCTCGCCGAGGAACCGACCGTCCTCCATCCTCCCACAGCCCGCGCGAGAACGTGGAAGGACCCGAGGACCGCTAGGAAGAGATTTACTTGTGCTCGACTGCCTCTCGAGGCCAGGTACGCTCTGTCCTCGCACAGCTTCACCTCCTCCCCAGTACTGACCCTCGCAACTCCCGCCCGCAGACCGCCATGACGGACTATCTCACGCAGCTTCCCGCTGAGCTCTTCCTCACCATCTGCGAGCTCGCGTACGACCCGCTTCAGCGCAAGAGGCCGTACCTCGGGCTCGTCTCCAAGGCATTCCTCCCCATCGCCCGTCGCCTCGCCTTTCGCCATGTTCGCGTTGATCAGGCCATGGAGTTCAAGAAGCTCCTCCGGGTCTTCATCGCGAGCCCCGTTGTGGCGGCGACAGTCGAGAGTCTCGACATCAGTCTGTGGCGGGTAACCGAAGATGAGGATCAACCCGACACCAAGACCTTTCTCGATGCGCTCAACACTCTCGTCAGCCTCAAAAAGTTCGACCTCTGCTGCGCCTCGAGCGTGTGTCAAGAGATCCTCTCCCCAGCCAAGCAGTCGCTCCTGCCCTCCCTACGTGAACTCACCATCAGCAGCGCTCTTAACGGCTGGAGCAACCCGTTCTCGCCCGCGCACTACGACAAGCTCTACAGGTACCGAAGGCTCCGGACCCTCTCTCTCAACGTCCCCCGCCCGCTCACGGCGAACAATCGCCTCGCCGCCGCATCGGCCTCCCCGCCACTGAGGCCCGAGGCGTTCCGGATCAAGCGGCTTGATCTGAGCGGTGCACTGATCGGGAACGCTGGCGTGACGAACCTCATCAACAGCTTGGGCGACGGTGCTAGCCTCACTCTCCTGCAATGCGCGTGGTCGGACGGCAGCTTGAGGACGCTGTTGGCGAACGTCGCCTCGCCCATGAACTTCCGACAGCTGTCCCTCACGCACCTCAGGGCGGACCCCGAGGACCTCTCCAGTCCTCTTTCGTCCTTTGCGGCGCTTCAGAGCGTCGTCATCGGCCGCGGTGTCGCCGTGACTTCCCTCCTGCCTACACTCGCCGCCCTCCCAGCTCTCACCCGCCTGCGCTTCGCCGCGGGCTCGTGCGCCACCGCGAGCGACCTTCTCGCAGTCGTCGACGGCGCCTTCCGGCTCAAACATCTCCGGCACGTCATCGTGCAAATCCTCAGTGATCCAGAGCCCGGGAGCACATACGAAACCTTCGTCCTCGACGTTGCGAAAGTCATCGAGGTCGCCGAGACGTGCTCCGTCACCGTCACCGGCCCCGTCGTCCCACAGGCGCGTCGTCAGCTCAAGGCGCGCAGGGCCCGCGAGGAGCAGGCGAGAGCTGGTGGACGGGGCGCAGGCGGGCTAGCGCTGGCGTAGCCGCGCAGCCGTGACTCTTTTCTCCCCTCCTGCTGCCACCTGTAACGAAGCTTTCCCCTCGTGCACCTGGCTGTGCGAAAGTCGCGCGCATGACCGCCGTCTTTCGGAAGAAGCGAGTTTCGGCTCGGCGCTCAGGCTGCTTTCTCTGCGCCCGCGCGTGCATTCAGGGCCGAGTCGCGGACTACAATCGAGAATTTCTCTGAGGATATCTCTTGAGCAAGGAGGCGCCCCGGCTAAAGGGCTGGCGCGTGTGCTCTTCACCCTCTCCCTCCTCGCGCTCGCCTGGACTTGCTCGCTCACCCGCTGGAGCGCGTTGTGCTAGCTTGTCTCTTCTGCTGAACTGCTTCGAAGCTCGCTCAGCTGCCCGCACGCCCTCGTGAGCCCGCCCCGCCACGAACTCGTCTCATCAGCTCGTCGAGGAAGTGACCGTCCTCCCTCCGCACACAGTCCGCGCGAGAACGTGGAAGGACTCGAGAACTGCTGGGGCGAGATCTACTTGTGCTCGATTGCCTCTCTGAGCCAGGTGCGCCCCCTCCTCGCCGAGCTTCACCTCCTCCCCACCACTGACCCTCGCAACTCCCGCCCGCAGACCGCCATGACGGACTACCTCACGAAGCTTCCTGCCGAACTCTTTCTCACGATCTGCGAGCTTGCGTACAAGCAGCGCGGGCAATACCTCGGACTGGTCTCCAAGGCGTTCGTGCCGTTCGCCCGCCAACGCGCGTTCGGCGGACACATGAGGGTGTACACCACGGCGCGCTTCACGAAGCTTGTGGACGTCCTCGCGAGCAACCCGGGCGCGGCGTCGACTGTCACGTATCTCGACATCGAAGTACCGATGACGAGCGACACCGATCAGCCCGGCATCAAGACGTTCCTCAAGGCCCTGTCGTACATGACGCGCCTCGAGAAGCTCGACATCCAGGCCGTGTCACGACTCTGCAGGGCCGTCCTCTCGCCCAGCAAGAAAGGTTTGCTGCCGCGGCTGTACTACCTCGGAGTGCACAGCTCGCTCGAAGGCTGGAGCAACCCATTCTCGCCCGCGCTGTACCGCAACATCGACCGGTACACGAATCTCGGGGTACTCTCACTCCATGTTGAACGTCGCTCCGACACTCTCGGCCGGTACACCACGCCGAACCCGCCCGTCCGCCTGCCCTTCCACCTCAAAGAGCTGCACCTCATCGGCTGTTTCTTCGACAACCCCGCTGCGCGCGACCTGATCAACAGTTTGTCCTGCTCTGCCGCCGTATTCCTCTCCGAGGAGACCGACTCGCAAACCGGCGGAATGGCCTCTTTCCTGGGCAGCCTGTCCTCGCCGCTCAAGATTTCAAAGCTCTGCCTTGAGCAGCACCCAGGCGCCAAGGAGGACATCTCTGCGGTGCTCGGCCGATTCTCTGACGACGAAACCCTCACATTCTCGCACGGCATCACCGTCGCGCCTCTCCTCCCCGTCCTCGCTGGGATGCCCAAGTTGACCGACCTCTGTCTTGGCGTTAGCCCGAGAGACACAAGCCTGGACCTCCGCGCGCTCGTTGAGGGGCCTCACAAGCTCAAGCAGCTCCAGCGCGTCACAATCAACGTCGAGCGGTGGTGGTGGGCCAGCGGGATACCCGCGCGCTTCGAGAACGACATGGTCAAGCTCGTCGAGGTCTGCGAGACGACGCCGGTGATCCTCGACGGCGAGGTCATCGAGGAGGCGCGTGGCGTCCTGAAGCGGCGCAGGGACCGCCTGGAGCGGGAGAAGCAGGAGGAGAAGGCGAGCCAGCGCGGCGGGGCGCCGGCGCAGCGGTGACTCTCCTCCTCCGCACATCGCTTGCAGTGACCCTTTGTTTTCACGCGTGCGAGCCGTGCCGAGGCGAGCGAGGGAAGCTCTTCTCTCAAGAGCTCCTGAGCCCTCCCGCTTGTCTCTCGACGTCCGGATGCTCGTCCCGTATACCACCGCGCCGTGCCATCGGGCCAAGTTTGCGAGATGCTCACCTTCCCCTCTCCCAGCTTACACGTTTCGATCGCCTCAAGGACGCCCTGGCTGATGAGGACTTCGCACGCCCTCCTCGAACGGCCTTCCTAAAGTCGAACAGCGCTCGCTCACACCTCTCGCCGGTCAAACGCCGGGTCTGTTCACCATGCTGAGGCATCACATACGGGTCTCCATTTCCACCGCATTGGAAGGGAGGGAGAGAACGACAAGTCGAGAAAGACGAACACCACCGCGCGCGCATCCCGCCATCCTACGCCACCTCCTTGAGCACGCGAAGCCCTTCGAGGCCCGCCGACGACCTTGCGCATCTCGTCGTCCTCCTCGCCGGCGGGGACCTGTATCCGGAGGCCCTTCTCGTTGGCGAGGTGGAGCAGGCAGATGAACATGTACGACGTCGAGATCTCGTCCATCTTGTCCTTGGGGTATTGCTTGCGCAGGTTGGACACGACGGGGATGAGCGCCTCGCGTTTGGGTCGCCGCGGGGCCTTGGTTGGCGCGGCGGGCGCGGGTGGCGGTGACGTGGTCGTACGCGTGTGAGGGCGGGAACTGCACGTCCTCGTCAGCTCCCCGCGCTATGCAGGTAAAGGAAGGGAAGGGACGGGGCGCACCTGCTTGACGGGGATGACGACCTCCTCGAGCTCGCGCCAGATCGAGTCCTTGAGCTTCTTGACGTCGACGCGCGTCGCGCGCTTCGCGTAGCTGACCATCTCGGGCCGGACGCGCCGCAGCTGCCCCTGCGTCGCAGCCGCGAGGTCATCCATCTCCTCGTCGCCGTCTCCGGACGGGGACGCGCCCGAGGGAGTGTCCTCGTCGCCAACGGCGAGCCACTGCGTGTCGAACGGCGGTGGGAAGTCGTCCCCGTCGTCCTCGCCGCCGCCATCTGCACCGGCGAGTCAGCACCGCCGTCACGCAAAGGAGGCAGCGAAGGGCACGCACCGCCGCCGAACCCGCCACCGTAATCGTCGTGGTCCATCGCGTCCATCCCGCCGCCGTACCCCTCCTCACCGCCGTCGCCGCCCGCTCCGCCCGCGGCGCCCGCCTGCGCCCAGAACTGCACGTCGGCCTCGGCACCCTCGAGCTGCGGGGGCGTCTGCATCCCGCGGCGGCGCATCTTGAGCTGCGTGCTCTCGGTGCGTCAGTGCGGGAGCAGCAGAAGGAGGGAGGGAGGGAGGAGCGCACGGTCGTCTTGGGCTTGAGGAACAGCCGGAGCAGGTTCTGGCTGTTGAACCCAAAGTCGTCGGGGAGGGTAAAGTCGTCCTCGGCGCTCGCAGGTGCCGACTTGCGCGCGCGGCTCTTGGCCGTCGCCGAGGTCGTGATGGAAGATTTGGCGCTGCGGGCGCGAAGAGCTCCTTGGCGGTGAGGGGCGGGGGCGCGGAGAAGTCGAGCGCGAAGGGCGTCTTGTCCTTCTTCTGCCGCGGGGCGGGCGCTGCCGCAGGGTCGTCTGTGCGCACGGGCGTTCAACACGCCGTGAGAGAAGGAAAGAGGGCCGTGGAGAAGGAAGACGCACCCTTCTTCGCCGCCACCCCGCGCCGCATCTTCCAGTGCTCCGGCCCTGCCCAGTTCCGGCCGAGCTTGGCGTCAAAGTACTCGAACATGCCGTCCTCGCCGCCCTCTCCCATCGCCATGACGAGGTCGCGCTCTTCGGCGCCGCGGCGCGGGTCGAACGCCTCGACCGCGCCGAACCCTGCGCCGCCGGGCCCGGCGCCAGAGCCGCCAGCCGCGCCTGCGCCGGGCGTAAACTGGTCTGCGAAGAAGTCGACCTCGCCTGCGCCGCCCATGTCCCCGTCCAAAGGGGCGGGGTCGTCGAACCCGCCGCCAAAGTCCTGGTGGTCGTCGAACCCGCCAAAGTCGTTCTCGTCTGCACCCACACCACCCGCGCCGCTGAATGGGGGGAGCGGCGCGCCGCCCTCGTCGTCCGAGTCGTCGCCGAAGTTTAGGAGGCCGAGGTCGAGCTGCGCGTCGGCGGAGAAGCGGAAGGCGGAGAGCGAGGGGCAGAGGGACATGCGCTGCAGGGCGTCGGTGCCGAAGGGGAGGCAGCGGGCTGCGGGCGCGTCTTTATTAGCACCGAACCGAGAGAGGAAAGGGAGGCGGGGGCGCACCCCGCAGCTTGGAGATATCGACCTCTGCGCGGTCCTCCTCCTCCTGCAGCCGCACGCGCGCCTTCTCCTCCTCGTCAATCTCCTCGGGGAGCGCGTCCTCCTCGTCGCACTCGAGCTTGGCGTCGCCCGCGTCAAACACGACCTTCATTGTCCCGTCGCACGCGAGGTGGTTCATCAGGATCCCGCCCGCGCCGCCCTCGTCGAAATCGGCTGAGGTCTTCTTGAACAGCGGGTCGACGGTGAACTCCAGGTCGAACTGCTTGACGCGCAGCTTGGAAAAGTCGTCGGCGAGGGTGGCGGCCTGGCGGGCGGCCTGCAGGAAGGGATGTCAGGGAGGGCGAGGAGGGAAGAGCGGGAGAAAGAGACGGACCCGCTTGCGCGCGCGCTTCTCCTGCCGCTCCTCGTCACCGTCGCCGTCCTCGTGGTCTTCGTCGTCACCCCCAGCGTCTGCGGGTGAGAGGAAGCGTGAGTCGCGGCGCGGAAGGGCGGAAAGCGTAGGGAGGACGTACGGGCGTCCTCGCCGAGCCCGCTGAGGAGCTTGCCCGTCTCGGTCGCGACCGAGTCGACGCGCGAGGTCCAGATCTTGACGCAGCCGTCGAGGGTGCAGCTCGCCTTCTGGAAGTTGATCGAGTTGTCGTCGCCGTTGCGGAGGAGGCTCATGTCGTGAAAGTAGTCGATGAGGGCAAGGTTCCAGGTGTTGGTCGACGTGATTTTCTGCGTGCATCCTTGTGGGCGTCAATGCTGGTGGACTTGAGGCGCAACGGCGGAGAGAGCGTACGTTGTCGGTCGCGATCTTCATCCACTCCTCGTAGCGCTGGCTCTCGACGACGAGGGGCGCAGCGCCGAGTACGCCCGAGACGTTGCGGCCGGGGGTGTTTGCCTGGTCGCGGAGGCGGTTTGCGGCTGCGAGGACGGCCATCTTGGGTTCGCGAGCGGCGCCCTGTTTGTTGGCGGAGGGCGGCCCTGGACGAGGCGGGGTTGCGGGTGCGCCCGAGGAGCGACGGTGCGGTGCTCGTGGCATCGTCAGAGAGTAGCCTCAAGCTGCGAGCAAGCGGAGAGACGAGAGCGGGGCGAGGTTGAGCGACGGAGACGAGCGACGCGTCGGATCGCGTCGTCGCTTGAACCGCGACCACTCGCTCGAGCGCACTGTTGCCAGTCCAGTGCGAACAGTACAGCCTGCACAGCGATCGCGAGCCACCCACAACACCCGCACTCGAAGCGCGCCCTTCTGCGCCGTCCTCATCGCCCTCATCACCCAACCCGCCCCCTCCCTCCCCGCCAGGATGAGCACGCGCACCGCCAGCCGCACGGCATCCACCGCGAGTACCGCCACGAGCAACCCCTCGCCGCGTAAGGCGTCCCGCGCACCCCGCACCGTCATCCTCGACGACAGCCCCTCGGACCTCCTCGACAGCGCCCACCTCGACGCTATCCGCGCAGACTTCGACCTCGAGGCCGCCTCGTACCTCCGAGCCCTCGCCAAGAAGCACGACGAGCGCATCAAGGCCGTCCAGCGCTGCTTCCACGACTCGCTCGCCGCCCTCGACGACCAGGTCCGCACATTGTCGCTCGACCGCTTCGTTAACGAGTTCGGTGCAGACCCCGCCAGGGCCATCAAGGGTCTCGTCGGGGAAAAGATGCGCCCTGCGCCGATGAGCCAGGTCGAGCAGAGTGTCCGCAAGCGGTGCGTTTCCTCCCCTCCTCCTTCCGACTCGCAAACTGATCGTATACTCCTCATCCACAGCAAGCGCGTCCAGGCCCTCTCCCCGCGCACAACGCTCGATGGTGCGTCTTCCCCCGCCCTCCTTCCGTGCCCCGCTCTGACTCCCCTCTCGTCCGCAGACGACGACACCGACGTCTTCTCGACCTCGAAGAAGGCGCGCTCCGCATCCGCCGCGCCCGGCGCCCTCTTCTCGAGTGCCGCAAAGGGCAAGAAGCCCACTTCGGTCGCGCGGTCCGCCTCTACGCGGAGCAAGCGCGGCGGCATGTCGCCCACCTCGGTGCGTCTCCTCCCTCTCCATCCTCTCTCAACCGCGGCTGACGATCGCATCCCGCAGGCCCGCAAGCCGCGCCTGCGCCTCCGGCCTTCTACCGCTGCTTCCACCGCTGCGGCCGCGAGCAGCAACTTCATCTACCGCACAAACCCGCACCTGCCTCCCACCCCCGGGCCGTCCACCGCGACGGCCGGCGCGATGGGGACGGCGCGCCGCCCGAAGCGCGGGGAGAGCATCGTCATGCGCTCGATGAACGGGAGCCCGCTCGGCGAGTTTGTCGCGAGCGAGGAGGAGGACGACGACGAGGGGGAGGAGGAGGAGGAGGAAGAGGAGGACGAGGGCGAGGACGAGTGGGACCTCCTCGAGCGGAACGAGGCGAGCAAGGTCGAGCACCAGTCTGCGTCCAAGCGCCGCGGCGGGAAGGGCGCCGCGGGCACGGGCGCGGGCGCGGGCAAGCTCACCAAGCCGCCGAGCGCAGCCTCGTTCGCGGTCGCGCTCCCCGCCGGCGCGCCGAGCTTCGAGGCGCTCAAGGCGCGCTGGACGGAGGAGATGCGCGCACGGCTGCGCAAGGCGGACGTCAGTGAGGCGGAGAGGAGGAGGCTCGAGGAGGTGCTCATGGCGAGCATGTCGGACTTGTAGGCTGTGCGGGAGGCGCCTCGTCCGCTGCATACCCCCTTCTGCGCTGTAACCGCTGTGCCCTTTGTCTCGCGGGGCAGAAGGATAGGTACGGATAGAGTTTGCAGGAAGAGCACAACAACCCGGCCGGCGGCAATACAGACACCTCCTCGCACTCACCGCCAATGGATGCTCTCGCGCGCCAGCGCGCCCAAGAACCCGTGTGTCTCCTCCACCGCCTGCGGGCACGAGCGCGTGTCAGCCTACGAACAGCGCGGAAGTTTCCAGAGAGGATAGACGCACCGCCGCCGCGCACTCCTCGCGCCCCCATGCCCGCTCCCGCGCCGCCAGCTCCCGCCCGACCTCACCCCTTGCGCGCTGCACCTCGAGCAGCTCCCCGCGGAGCTTCTTCGCCCTCGCCTTGGCGGCCGAGAGTGCCTTCGCCGCGCGTGTGTGCGACGAGAGGAGCGCGGACTGCGCCGCGATGGGCATATCAGCGCTGCGACGAGAGAGAGGGGAGCAAGGGGGAGCGCACCCGTGAGAGCAACGCGCGCTGCACGCGCGCATGCGCGGCCTTGAGCACCTTGCGGGCGCGGGGATCATCCGTGTCGTCCCTGCGTACCTCTCGCGTGAGCTAGAACGGTCCGAGGAGAGTGCGTGAGAGGAGGGTGAACGCACACCGCCCGCGCAAGGACACGGACCGACCCGCCGAGGACGACGTCGAGCGCGTTGAGCGCGCCGGCGTTCCCGCGCGTGCGGAGCGTCGCGATCCGGATTTGCTTCGTCTTGCCGGCGGGGGCATCCTTCTTCGTCGCAGGCGTTTTGTTCGTGCCTTTGACAGCAGGAGGAGGAGAGGAGGAAGCGGAGTCCGTGGGAGACGGCGACTGCGGTACGTCGCGCAGGCGCGACGGGCCAGCTCGCGGCACCGGCGGCGAAGGCGGCGATGACGACGGCGGGGAGGCGGGGCGCGGGCGCTCGGCGGGCTTGTCAGCAGGCACAGCGGCACTGTGAGCGGGGATGTGTCAGTACAGGACAGCGATGAGGCGGAGAGGACGGGAGCAGAGGGACGCACGCCTTGCCACCCTTCTTCCGCGCGCCCGCCGTGCTTGCGCGCGCCTTCTTCGTCGGCACCGGTACCGCCGTCGTCACAACCTCCTCCTCCACATCCTCCACGACGTCGGGTCCCGGTGCAGGCTGCACGACCGTAGTCTGGCGGCGCTTCTTCGCCGGCGGGGCAACCGCTGCAGGCGCGGGCTGCTCGTCCGCGGGCTCGGGTTCGGCAGCGGGGCGCTTCTTCGTCCCGGCAGTCGAAGCGGCGGGGCGGGCGGACGAGCGCCGCGGCGCCTTCTTCGCCGCGACGGCCGCAGGCGCGGCTGGCGGCGCGTCCTCGATGCGGTCCGCTGCAGGTGTCGGCGCAGCCTTCGAGCGGCGGCGCGGCCCCTTCGCGACGACCTCCTCCACCACCTCCACCACGGGCTCGTTCGCCTTGCCCTTCCCCTTCTCCCCCTGCACCACCGTCGCACCCTTCGCGCCCAATTTCCGCCCCTTCCCCTTGCCCGCTCCTGCCGCAGCAGCCGCCGGACGCGCAGGCTCCGCCCCTTCTGTCGAGTCGCGCCGGTAGCTTTTCCCCGCGAGGGAGGGCGCGTGCCTCGTCCCGGAGAGGCGGCGCTGCGTCCCCTCCCCCCCGTGCTCCTCCGCCTGCTGCTCCGGCACAGGCCCGGGCGCGGGCACGGCGGTAGAAGGGCGAGTTGCAGCGCGCGGGACGCGAGGTGCGCGCTTGGCCGGTGCGGCAGCGGCGGCGGACGGGCCCGGGAGCAGCAGCAGGCGGTGCAGGCGGCGCGTCCTCGTCCGCCTCGCGCGCACCCTCCGCGCGTGCTCCGCCTCTTCGCCTTGTCCTTCTCGCTCTTTCGGCGCTTCTTCTCCGGTTCTGGCGCGGCCTGCGCCTGGGAAGAATTCACTGAACTCGCGCCGTCCCTGCGCGCAAGCAAGTGCGCGAGGCTCGCCGGTCCCGCCTGCGCGAGCGCGCTCAGGCTGGCCCATTGTCTGTCGCTCTTCGGTGTCAGCTCGGCATAGCGGCGGAGAGAGGGGAAGGGGGGCGCACTCGGCTCCGCCGGTGGTCTTGAGGCGCGCGGCGCGCTCCTCGTCCCGGTTCTGGGGCGCGCGGGTCGGGCTGCGCTTCGCAGTCGGAGAGAGGAAGGTCGGGATGCGGATCTGCGCGCCGGAGGGGGCGGCAAAGGGCGGGAGGGCGGCATGGTGCCGGCAGAGGGACGAGGAGCTGATGAGAACGCGCGGGGTCGAGAGACGGCTGGCCCTGCGCGTGAAGGGCCGCCCGTTCGTGAGGCTGGCGAGACTGCTCAGGTGCACGTCTCGACGCGTCTGGAAGTACAGAGCGCGAGACCACCTCCCGGACGAGGCGTCTGCCGCGAGTTGGTGATCAGGCAGGGCTGAAGACGCGAAAGGATGCAATGTGCGAGTGCTACAGACGAGGGATCACTGCGAGAGGTATGGCGGCGGAAGGTGTGGCGGACAACAAGAGGTAGAAGGGGTATGCGGGCACGCAGGAGCGGAAGAGGGGAGCACTCAGCGCGCTCACGGTGACCGCTTCATCAGCCTGTGGATGCGCATCAAGCGTCAGTCAATCTGGGAATGGCGCCGACTGTGAAGGAGGGGAAGGGGGCGCACCATGCGAGCGTGATGTCGATGTTGCGGCTCGATTTCGCTATCCGGCGGATCCGCAGGTCAGTGCTGCCCGACAGCCATCCCAGTCACCTCACGACGCAAGAGAAGAAAGCACGACGCACCAGAGATGGAGTAGCAGCTGACTTCGCGGTTCGTGATGCTCGAGAGCCCAAGCGCCTTGATCACCTCGTCAACAGTCGCATGCGCGTCGAGGTCGTTCTTGTTGGCGAGAACCTGTTTCCGCTCGTCAGCGCGCCTTCCCTGAAAAGGGAAGGAGGAGACGCACGAGGAGCGGGATCCCCCTCAACTCGGGCTTCTCAAGCAGGGCGTGCAGCTCTGCCCGTGCGGTCGCGAACGTGTCGCGGTCGGCAGAGTCGAGGACCCAGACAATCGCGTGCACGCCGCGGCAGTAGCGCTCCCAGATGGAGCGGAAGCGCGGCTGGCCGGCGAGGTCTGTGCGGAGGGAGCGCGGGTCAGCGCGGCGGAATGAGGGAGGGACGGGACGGGAGACGAACCCCAGACTTTGAGTGTCTGCGTGCGGAGGGACAGGTCAGAAGGGTAGCTTGCCTGGACGGGAGAGGAGAACGCACGACGTTGCCCTTCTGGATCTTGCGCAGGTTGAACCCCCTGTGCACCGGGAGATGTGAGCAGGCGTCCACAGGGAAAGAGGAGGCGAGGACGGACACGGTAGGGATCATCGACTCGCTGAACTGGTTGTTAGTGAGCACATTGACGAGCGAGGTCTGGCGCGGGATTTCAGTGGGTCAGCGACGAACCCCCACCTCGGCGACGTCGTTGAGGAGGAGGCGGAAACGCACCTTGCCCGCGTTTTGAAGGCCGATGCAGGCGACGTCGAGGGTAGTGGACCAGAAGAGGGAGCGGAGCCAGTCGAGGAACGCGCGGAACATGGGTCGTCACGAGGAGGCTCCTCCTGGGGATGATGAGGAGGAGGGGAGGGAGGAGGGAGCTGAGGGGAAGCTCGCGCGCGTGAATGGCCGAGTCTAGCGGGGACTGGCCAGGTTCTAGGGGGCGGGAACGCACTGGAGCGAGTGGTGGCGGGAGGAGCGAGGCGGTGCTCGCTCTCATCTCCTCCTCGTCGTCCTTCCTCGTCCTGCTCCCGCCGAGAACAACCGCCAAGATGCCGTCGCAGGAGGACACCGTCGCCCTGATCGCCTCCCTCTCGGTGCACATCGCCACCACCCTCGCTGCCCTCAAGCGGCCCTCGCCCCCCTCGTCCTCCTCGCCCCCTCCTCCGCCCCTCAGCGCAATCCGCAACGACCTCCTCATCCACCTCGACGCCGCCAACAAGGCCATCACCGCCGCCTCCCTCGCCCTCAAGCCCCCCGCAGCAGTCGACGCAGCGCACGCCTCGCTCGACAAGCTCCCGCCGACGCTCGAGCAGCTCCGCTTCGCGCTCGAACAGCTCCCCGCGACCGGCACCCTCGCGCGCAAACTCAAGTGCGTCCTCTCCCTCACCTCTTCCTCTGCCCCGCTGACCCGCCCGGATGCTGCGCGCGCGCACAGCTGGGCCGCACAAGAATCCCTCGAGGCGCTCTCGCACTTCCTCGCATGCACCTCGGCGCTCCTCCGCGCGCCAGCGGAGAAGAAGGCCCGCGACGCGCAGCTCGTCGCGACCAAAGGCTTCTGGAGCGCGCTCGAGCGCGCGGGCGCGCTCCCCGCCGATGAGTGCGCCGCCGAGCGCGAGAAGTGGAAAGAGGTGCTGCAGCTGCTCGACGACTGCGCGGACGAGGTCCGCGCGCTGGGGCAGTCTGCTGGTCCGGAGGGGGAGGACGAAGCCGAGGCCGAGGAGGACGACGAGGAGGAAGAGCGCGAGCCCCTCACGCAGGAGGAGCGGCACCGCGCCGCCGCAGCATTGCAGCTCGTCCGCCTCGCGCGCCTCCTCCTCGCGCACCTGCACGCGCGCAGCGCCTCTCCGCCGTCCACGCGTGGAGCGCACCGGCGTTCGTTGCGCGCGTGAGCGCGCACGCGGCCCAGCTTAGCGAGAAGGGGGACGATTTGGCGGGGTGCTTGGAGCCGGGGCAGGACGGCGAGGAGGTCGAGGAGGCGGCGGGGGAGCTGTGCGATGAGGCGGAGGAGCTTGCGAGGGCGATGGAGGGCGCGCTGGAAGAGGCGGAAGGAGGAGGAGGGGAAGGAAGCGCGGGAGAAGGAGCGCGAGTGGCTCGCCATGTGGCGGAAACAGCGCGATGCGGCGCGGGAAAAGCTCGCTGCGATTGTCTAGCATCCTTGTTCATCACAGGGGTATTACATACACACGTCCGGCCGGGTGTCGACAGTCTCCCTCGCACACTTCGCCGGTGACGACCTCGCCTCCTTCACAACGCGCCGAGGGAGAGCATCGTGCCGAGGCTCTGCAGGATCGAGTCGCCCATGGCCTGCTCGACCGCCTCCTCGAGGTGCCGCTTCGGGTCCTGCTTGCCGACGTGCCGCGTTTTGAGCTGTTGGGGCGTGAGCGTCGCCTCCTCCTTGACGCTCGCCGTGTACGTCTGCGCGAGCGACAGCATCCGCTGCGCATGCACCCGGGGGGGGAGTCGTCAGCCTTCACTCCTCGAGAAAGAGCAAGGGGGGAGAGGAGGGCGCACCTTGATGCTGTCCTCGTTGCCCTTCTTCATCTCGCTCCAGTCGCTGAGCTTGAGGCCCTCGGTCCAGTCCTTCTTGTGCAGGTTGAGCAGCATGCTCTGCTCGAGCTCCGTCTTGCGGTACGCGATCGCGATCGAGTAGTAGTGCCGGTTCAGCCCGTGGATCAGCGCCTGCGGCACGAGAGGCAGGTCAGCGCCACCCCGAGTCCCCTCGAAGCCCCGCCCGCCCGCGGACGCACCTGGATGCTGGGCTGCTGCAAGTGCCCGATGTTGCTCGTGCTCTGCCGCGGCTCGACGCCCATCATGACCTGCTGCGGGTTGATGCTCCGGAACGCATCGATCACGACCTTGCCCTTGACGCTCTGGATCGGGTCCACGACGACGGCGACTGCGCGCGGGTTCAGCTGCTCGAAGGACTGCATGCCGGGAAGGGTGAGCAAGTGGGGGAGTAGGGGGAGAAGGAGAGGGCGGACCTGCTGCGTGTTGACGTCGACGGAGGAGAGCCAGCACCCAAACCCGGGGTGAGAGTGGTACCACCCGACGACCATCTCTGGCCTGCAGAGGCGCGCGCGTGTCAGCCTCTCCTGCGAGAAACGGACGAGGAAGGAAGGAAGGGGCGCACCGCCCCGTCTGCTTGAGCATGTCGAGCATCTTGGTCTGGAACACGGGGTCTACCGCCTCGACCGAGACGCCCGTCCCGCTCTGGGGCATGGCGAAGACGTCTGCGGGCGGGGCGGCGGGGCGTCAGGACAGGCTCGACGAGCGGTAGAGGGGAGGAGGTCGCGCACCGATGACGCGGACAGTGTACTCGTCGACGAAATCGCCAAGCATGAGGCCCATGACCTCGAGGGCACGCCTGCACGGCCGTGCTTGAGCATCTGCAGGGTGGAGCGGCGGGTCGACGGCGGGGTAGCAGGGGACGGGGGCGAACGTCAGCTCTTGCGCTCGTCGCCAAGGGGTGAGAGCGGGAGCGGACCTTGAGGAGGGCGAGGCTCGAGATGTGCACGGTCTCTGCGTTGTCGTTGGTGGGGAGGTCCTGGCCGGGCTGGGGCGGTGCGGCGCCGCCGAACTGGCCCATGAGGGAGCGGAGCTGTGCGTCCACTGCGGGCGCGTGTGTGCGTCAGTCGGGGGCTCTACAGTGCTTACCAGTGTGCTTACTTGTGAGTAGCGCGGGTGAGGAGGGAGGAGGAGCGCTGGATCCGCGTCAGCTCTCCGTCCTCATCGCCCTCATTAGACTCCAGTACCTTCTGCATAGTAGGACGCAGCAGGAATGCTCGGCGCAGGCAAGAAGGACCGCAGGCAGCGTGCGTCCCTCCCTCCTCTCTCCCTCCCCTCTCGCTCATCCCCTCCCCCTCCCCCTCCTCCTCCTCGCATCGCAGCCACCCGCGCCGCGCAGCCCTCGGCCGTCATCGCCGACTCGGAGTACGTCGCCCGCCGCGTAAAGCGCCACCTCGCAGACCTCGAGCGCACAAACTACACCGAGCCGACGACGGGGCCGACCGCGTACGGCGAGCTCGACGACGAGAGCAAGGGGCCGAGCCAGCTCGCGAAGGACGACGATGGCGGTGCGTCCCTTCTCTCTCGCCCTCTCCCTGGGGCGACGCTGACGAGCGCGCACGCCCAGGCCGCAAGAAGAAGAAGAGCATGGCAGTCCGGTCGCTCCTCATGTACCGCAAGAACCTCGCAACGCTCCTCTCGGAATCCGTGCGCGCCCCTCCCACTCCTCCCCTCCCTCCCTCCCTCCCTGCTGACCCCCTCCGACCCGACTCGACGCGACGCAGGACCTCCCCGCCCCCGCCGACGCGAAAGAGCCCTCGTACCTGACCGCCGCCGCGCCGCCGAGCGCGCGCCCGCCCCTCCAGCTCTGCAGCGTGTGCGGGTACAAGCCCCGCTATGCGTGCTTGCGGTGCGGGCTCAAGTACTGCGACGTCGGGTGCCGGACGACGCACGACGAGAGCCGGTGCGAGCGGAGGTAGCGTGCGGCTCACGGTGTACGGGGACGGCGTGTTGTTGCCATACTAGCTGCTGCTCTTCTCGCGTTGTTGTCTGAAGGAGGCTGGCGAAGCGAATGAAGGCGGCGCCCGAAGAGGCGTGTGTGCGAAGAGACGAACAAAAGACAGCACTGCGTTTCACCGTGTACACCGTTCTATCGCTCAACGACTTCCGCAGGTCTACTCGATGAGATAGGCGTCGTAGATGACTGCACGGGTGAACAAACCTGTCAGTTCTTGCCCGGATTCGAGCGCATCAGAAGAGAGAGAGAGAGAGCAGCGCCTCGCGCACGACGCACCCTGCCTGCCGCTCCTGACCCCGCTCCCGACAAACATGGCCGTGTTGAGCCACGCGAGCTCCCCCCGCGCATCAGTCTCCATTTCGATGCACAGCCTAAAGCTGTACTCGTCCGGGCCGGGCACCTCGCCCTCGAAGCCCGCACGCGCCGCGTCCGACAGCCGCTGGAGGACCTCGCGCGGGCCGGTGCGCCACCCGCGCGTCTGGACTTGGATGAACGCGCCCGACGAGTGCTTCAGGAGGTAGCGCGTCGAGAGCTGTGCGGCGAGGGCGAGGAAGGTGCGAGGCCGGCATGATGTGCTGTGCGTCTTGGCCGCCGGCGCTGCGAGTGGGCGTGGGGGCACCGGTCAGCTACGGTAGTCACTCCCTCCACAAAGCAGCCGCGCGCGGGCGGCGGAGAGGCCCCCTCGTGGGGTGTGACCAGGGGCGGAGAGGAGGACGCACACGACCTCGCCGCTGCCGAACGTGCCCTCAAAGTGCCCGCCCGTGAAGTTGATCCAGTTGAACCTGCGCGCTCGCTCGCTCGCTAGTCAGCATCCTTCTCCCCTGCTGACATGCCTCGGCCCGGCCGCGGCCCCACGACCCTCCCCCAGGGCGCTTCCTCGCGTGCCAAAACGACAAAGCAGAGAAGGGGAAGAGACGCACTGCCCGCCATCGCCATGCAGGCCCTCGCCGACGCTCCGTACGGCCTCGAGGTCGCAGCACAGCCGGAACGCGTGCTTCAGCCCCGGCTGCGGGATCGGGATCTCGAGCGCGGCGGTGTACGCTGCGGGGGTGGAGGAGGTTGCGCCGGCGGTGTGCGAGGGCATCTTTTCTCTGGATGCGTGGTGGAGGAGGGGAGCGAGAGGGGGAGGAGGGAGGAAGGTGGGGTCGGCCACGAGGAGGGGGACCGGCTAGGCGAGGGCGGAATCGAGGACGCCGGTCGGGACAAAGGCGGAGCCTGCGCACTGTGCTGAAAGAGCGGGAGAGCAGGAGAGATGTGGGTGTGGACGTTCCGCATAGCGCAGAGGGCGAGCGGGAGGAGCAAGGCGGGGCTGAAGGCAGCGAAGGAAGCGGGGAGGGGAGGGGGCGGAGGCAGCAGGGAGGGAGCGCAGGAGGGCTGGTGAAAGCAGAATTGCGCCTAAGCCCCTGTGTGAGCGTTGCAAGTCAGCTCACCGCGCGCGGGACTCGGAAAGGGGACAGAAGGAGGGAACACACAGATGAGGAGGCCTGGCAAGGCGACTGCGCCCTCAGCAGCCGTGTGCTGGAGTCGTGCGACGACTGAAGCGTCCTCTTGTTCAGCCACACAGAGGCTTAGTGCGCCAGATGGCGAGGACGAAAGGATGAGGTCGAGGGGACGGGAGGGCGAGCTGATGAGGATGTGGAGAGTGCGCGCTGGGGCGGACGAGGTCAAATGCGCGCATAGGGCCCATGCTAGTATACTGCAGTGCAGCGCAGACCCGCTCAGCTCATCCAGGGAGCTAGAGAGCGAGGACAAGGACCGACTCGCCTCCTCCGCCCCACTCGGGCCCTCTCTCCCCTCGACTCCACCCGCTCACCGCTCAAGACGTGCCCAGACTAAACCGTCACCATGCCCTCGAGCGAACCCGACACCCCGACAGACGAGCGCACCCCGCTCCTCCCGCCGCGCGCACCGCCCCCGCTCCCTCCCAAGCCCCCTCGCCGCCCGCCCTCTCGCCCTACGCCCCGAGCCCAGACCCGCTCGCCCGCCCACACGCCCACTTCGAGCCTGCCCCCGCCGAGCGACCACGCCTCGCCATCCCGACCCTCGCGCGCGCGCTGCCGCCCTCCAGGCGGGGCACCTCCCCTCGTCGGCGCAGCTTCTCGCCCTCTGCGACTTGCTCCTCGCCTCGCCGCTGCTCGACGACGACCCCAAGGGGACGGTCTGGGAGCCGACGTTCGGCGAGGGCCGCATCGGGACGGGCGGGCTCAGCCGCGAGGGCGAGAGGGTCAGGCTCGCCGCGAGGGAGTGCGTCTGGAGTGTGCGCGAGCTCGTCGAGGGGCGGAACCCCGTTCTGACGGAGCAGGACGGTGACATGGTCGGCGCGACGGATGCGGATGTGCCCGGAGATGGGTGGCAGGAATTCCTCTGGCGGTGCAGGGGCAGCGAAGTCTATGTCGGTGCGTCGGATCTCTCCGCTTTTTGATGCATACTGTCCTCCCTACAGCGCGCTGATGCGGCGACCAATCCTCGATATGCAGACCTCCCCCCGGCGCACCTCCCCTCCGCCTTTCCGTCGACCGTCCGCGCAGCCTCCTCCTCCCTCCTCACCCTCCTCCAGCTCCTCCTCACCTCCCCCGCGCTCCGCTCCCTCCTGAGCGATTTCGTCCTCCTCCTCCGCGACACCGCCGGCGTCCTCCTCGAGACTGCGCAGGCAAACGACCGCCTCGGCCCTGGGACGGTCGAGCGCTCGAGCGGTCGTCGAGGCGGTTGCGGAGGGAGCGGTCGGTGCCAGCACGATCCGCGCACATGGCGATGACCCAGAGGCACTGAGCAAGCGCCTGAGCGCGGATGTGGCAGAGGAGGAGCGCGTCCTTGACGTCAAGGAGGGGGCACCCGACCCGCCGGTTGTCGAGTTGAAGCTGGACGACGAGGAGAAGGTTCAAGACGGCGAGCGTCTGTGCATCAATGGCGGCGAGGAGGCTGAGAAGGTCGATGTTGCGGGCCTGCCACAGTCGCAGAAGAGCCCGGAGGAGCTCAAGGACGAGTTCATCGACCGCTTCACGGCAGTGCGCACTCCTGTTCTCCGCTTCCCCGACTGAGCGCACTGACGCTCGCCCTTGCAGATCCTTGTCCAGCTGCAGGCAACGCCCGCGTACCAGCGCGCGATGCAGACGCTCCTCTCGGTCGCCCGCACCTACCTCCGCGACACGCTCGCGGCCGCGACCCCGCACGTCGCCGTTGAGCCCGCCGACCCTCCCGCCTCGCCAACGGCTAAGCTCGCCCCCTCCGACCCGGACGACCCGACCGCGCTCCTCCTCCGCCTCCTCGAGCCCTTCACCGGCGGACCCGGCTCGCTTGCCCCTCTCCGCTCCTCGCTGCACGCCCTCCTCGCACACCTCGACCCCTCGACGCCGGGCTCCTCCCCCGCTCGGCTGAGCGCCCTCGCCGCCTCGCTCGACGCCTTCCTCCAGCGCGCGCTCCTCACCCCGGGGTGGGCAGGCACCGCCGCCGCGCACCGCTCGCTCGCCTCCCTGCACTCGGACCTCTCCGCCCTGAGTGCGGATTCGCCCGCCCTCGCGCGCGCTGCGGCCGCGCTCCTCGCCCACGTGCAGGACGCGCTCGCCGCGCTCGCGGGCGACCCGCTCCTCCTCCGCGCGGTGGGAAGCGTCGAGGAGCTGGCGCTGGCGGTCGGAGCGTGGGCGGCGGAGGCGGCCGGGACGGCGCGCGCGCGCGGCGGGAGGGGAGGGCGTCGCGGCGGTGTGGGGGGACGTCGTCGAGTGGGTTGTGCCGAGGGTGATGGGCGTGCTGAAGGAGGTGCCGCTGGCGAGGTGCGTGCCCCTTTCTTCTTTATGAGAATCCCCGCGCTGACTCTGCTGCGCGTCAGGCTCGAATTCGCCTCGCCGTCCATCTCGCTCGCGATCGACCCGCCCTCGCTCCTCTCGACGTCGTTCATCCCCTCGTCCGTCTCCCTTCGGCAATCCACCTCACTCACGTACCTCCCCGTCTCCGGCTCTTCCTCCGTTGCCCTCCCTCCTTCCTCCTCCTCCTCGGCAGACCCAACCTCTCGCACGCGCCCGCCGCCGCCCGCACTGCGTACGCCGCATCAACCTCCTCGCCGTCGAGGGCGTGCAGCTCGAGCTCAGAGACGTCGGCTACTTCGCGCAGTACCACACGGGATCCCGTGCCTCGGGTCCGTGACCGAGTCGGGCCTGCTCGACCTGCGCTTCGGGCGCGCGCCCGCCCCGGCCTCCTCCTCCGGGGGCGCAGGCGGGCTCGGCTTCACCCTCTCGACGACCTCCCCCGCCCCCGCCGGCGCGCACGCGCTCTTCGCCCTCGACCGCAGCGCGACGCGCGTCCACCTGCGCGACTTTGCCCTGACGCCGCACCGGTCCTCGCACCCGTGGGTGATGTGGGCGCTGCGGCCGCTGCTGCGCGCGGCAGTCCGCACGACGGTGGAGGAAGAGGCGAGGGGGGCGCTGGAGCGCGCGGCGGAGTGGGTCGCGAGGAGCGGGTGGCGCGTGAAGGAGCGGGAGGGGGAGCTGCGGAGGGAGGAGGAGGAGGGCGAGGGCGAGACGAGGACGGTGTGGCGCTGGGTGAGGGCGGCGTGGGAGGTGCTTGCTGGCGGGGAAGAGGACGAGGCGTTTGCGCGGGACGCAACGGAGGAGGCCGCCGACGCCCCGGCGGAGGAGGCGGAGGTGGCGGACGGCGACGACCAGGACGCCGCGGCGCACCCCGCGTGGCACCTCCACCTGAACCGGCACGGCCTCGCCGTCGACCTCGAAGCCGCGCACGGGACCGTCGGCCCGGCGCAGAGGGCGTCGTCCTCCCCGCCGGCGCGGCGCCCATCCCCTCCCGAGGGCCAGGATCCGCCGAAGGGGCTCGTCCGCGCCGCGAAGGACGAGGTGCGGAGCGAGGTGCCTGCGGGAAAGGAGGCTGCACGGGGGGCGATGAACGCCGGGCGAGGTGGGCGAGGAGGTGGAGCAGTGGGAGGAGAGCGTGAGGAAGGAGAAGCGCGTCCGCCCGGACAGCTGGAGGAGCGAGGCGTTTGACTTGCGGTAGAACCGCTGTAGCTGAATTCGTGCCTGTAGCGAACTCGTTCGTGCTTGTCCTCCGCGACGAGGCGAGACGAGTGTCCCGAAAGCGTCTTGGGAAGGTCCAGTCATCCCGTCCCGCTCGTCTCGCGTCACGCAGCTGCTTCCAACAGCCTTCTCACTCGCACTCGATCCACAATGGAGGACGAGACACATCGGAGTGAGAGCTGAACGCGACGTTTTGCACAGACATACAGACCGGCGCGGGCAAAGTGCCCGCGCACTCCAGAGAACCACCGCTACAACCGTGAGCCGGGAATAAAGAAATAGGTGTGGAGGAAGGGGACAAAGTCTAGCACAAGAAGGGGCTCGGAAACGGCAGGAGCGGATATAGGGAACCGAAGGGAGGGAAGGGAGGTGGCGCCGGGGGTGAAAGCGGCGCTAGGGCGGGAGGAGTGAGGCGCCAAAGTGAGAATGGCGCCGAAGAAGGGAGGACCGGCGATGTAGAGCGCCTAGACCTGGTCCTCGACGTGCTCGACCTTCTCCTTCTTGTCGGCGGCGGCAAGAGTGCGGCCCGCGAGGTCCTCGCCCTCCACGGCGTTCTGGGTGTCGCCCATGAAGATGTTCTCGGCGAACAGCGCGAGGAAGATGGGGATGACGGCGAGGCACGTAGCGGCAATGAGGAGGACCTTCATCGTCGCCGAGTACGCCTCGACGATGCCGTCGTACGCCGCGAGGTTGCCGCTCGTCTTGTACGTCGACGCGACGGTGATCGAGCCGTAGACGCCCGCGATCTCGGTCGAGTTGAGGATGCCGGCGAGGTGCTTGGCGAGCTGCTTGGGCATGTGGTCGCGCCAGATCGCGGTCGCGATGGCGGTGCCAACGGCGTTGCCGATCTCGGCGAAGAGGAGGACGAGGGCGGTAACGGTGGCGACGTCCTGGTGGGCAACCGACGCCTGCGCGAGGAGCTGGCACGAGGCGGAGGCGACACCGCCACCGAGACCCTGAAGGAGCTGCGACCAAACGAGCTCGGCGGTGGTGCCACGCGCGCCACGCGAGTGGATCATCATGCCGACACCAGCTGTGGGTCGGAGAAATGTCAGCGTGAGCAGGCGAGAGGGCGGAAGGCAGTGCAAGGCGGACAGCCGCAAGGAAGAGGGGAGACAGCAAAAGGACGTACCGAGGCGAACGCAGAGACCGCCAACGAGGAGCCACTTGGTGCGGCGGAAGTAGAGGACGTAGAAGCCGGCGCAGATGGCGGCGAACGTGAGGGCGAGGGTCTCTGCAGAAGGGATACGGATCAGCGAGAAGCTCCAGGACGGTAGGAAACGGGACGAGACGCACGGGTGTAGGCAAAGTAGCCCTGGTCCGCGACGCTCCAGTTCTTGACGACCGAGATGAACGAGTACTGGTAGGTGTACTGCGGGAAGTAGAGCGGATCAGTGGGTGAACGCGTGTGAAGGGGTCCCCGCGGAACGCACCTGGAGGTAGAACGAGACAAAGTCGAAGAAGCCGATGAACGCGGCGGCCATGATGGTGCGGTTCTTGAAGAAGCGGAACGGGAAGAGGGGCTTGATGGCCCAGAGCGCCTCGAACAGGACGAACGCGATGAGCGTGCAGCCGCCGATGACGAGCATGACGATGATCTTGTACGAGTCCCACCAGAGCGTGCCGCGGTTGACGAGAGTGAGCGGGAGGAGGACGCAGGCCCAGCCGGCGGCGAAGAGGATGAGGCCGATGGCGTCGATGTCGATGGCCCACGACAGGGCGCGCTTGCCGAAGCTGCGGGTGTCCTTGGCGCGGGCAGCGGTGCCACCGTTCACCTCGATGAGGTCGGTCGAGTCGAGGCCAAGCTTGGCGGCCTGGAGGAGCGGAAGTGTCAGTCTCCTTCAGAGAGACGAGTTCGCGGGAAAGGCGACGCACGCGGTGCTGAGCCCAGAAGAGCGTGCCGATGATGGGCGCGCAGACGCAGGGGATGAGGATGATGAACATGGCGTAGCTGTCGCAAGCGGGAAGGTCAGTCTCGCGCCGGGGTGGGAGAAGACGAGGTCAACGCACCCCCAGTGCCAGTTGTTGGTGACGAGGATGCCCTCATCGTTAAGGTGAGGGCGGAGGATGCCCTGCGCGATGTTCGACGAGACGAAGGCGTTGACGAAGAACCAGATCGACGTGAGCGACGAGATCAGGCCGCGCCAGCTGCAGAAGAGGAGTGGAGACGCCGTTATCGAGGTAAAGCGGGTGGAAGAGACGCACCGCAGGTTCGTGCAGTCGGCGATGATGATCTGGATGAGGATCTGGAGCGAGGCGTAGCCGACCTGTGCATGGTACAAGGGGAGGTCAGTCTCGTGCGTACGAGGACAGTGGAAGGAGCGGCGCACGTAGTAGATGATGGCGCCGGCGGCGTAGGTGTGCACGTTGGAGCACGCGGCAATGATGATGAACCCGAGGCAGTAGAAGAAGACGGACAGCGACAGGGCCTCCGCACGGCCAGACACATCCGCGAACTTGGCGGCAAACGGCTTCGTAACGGCCAGGACAATGGCCTGGGCGGTTGCGATGGCCCCGAGGAGCGAATGGAGCGAAAACGACGAGGTCGCATACGCAGCGTACTGCCAGGTCGTCGTGCCCTCGAGCGAGTAGATGTACGCGGCGAGAGCGATACCGACGAAGAGCGCGATCTTCGAGTTGCGTCCCCTGTACGAGCAAACAGAAGTCAGGGGACGTTCCCGGGGCCAGGAAACTGAGCCGCGGCGACAGGACAGCAGAACACAGCCGCCGGAGAGGAGACGGTGCGCACCAGACGCGGTTGACGCTCTCGACCTTCAGCACACCCGCCTGCGTCGCAACCGTGTACGTCGGCGGCGCCAGCATCCCGCCGACCGTCTGCGCGAGCAAACTCGATAAGATCAGCGATCGCTCGGACCACCACCACGACCTCAAGAACAGCGAGGAGAGGATCCGACGTGCTGGGCACGGCATCGGGCATCCGCAACGCTAGCCGGGGACTAGGGGAAGGTTGCACTAGCGCAAGGAACGCACCTGGGGGACGGGGACAGCGTTCGACGCCGTCGGGAGGAACTGCGCGTGCGTCTGCTCGCGCTCGACGTTGCCGGCGAGCTCGAGGTCCGACTTGTTGACTTCGTGCGAGGTCGTCGACATGGCTGCGGTGGTGCACGAGGGTGTGGAAGCGAAGGAGAGAGGGAGGGAACGCAGGTCGTCCGACTTTTCCCTCGCGTGGGACGTCGGGGTCGATTATCTCGTTCCAGGCCGCCGATGCCCACCGCAGCACTTCTCGATTAGATGGGTCGGGTGGCGGCGCAGAACACCCGGTTCGGTCCTTCTCCTCGCTGGTTGCGAGTGCACAGCACCCGTGCGCCCTGCTTGGCCTTCTCAAGTCGAGGCGGTGCCGCTTGCTCTCCTCTCGCAGCTGTTCACAGCGTCCAGCGCGGGCATCGCACACTTCTGCGGATCTGCGGCAAGGCTGGGCATGTGGGAAGACAAGATCGAGCTCACGGGGAAGCTCGCCGGAAGCGCGACACCTGCCTCTCTGGACTTTTCCGCGGCTTCCTCGCTCGCATCGCCGGGCTTGCACTCTCGCGCCACCCGTCCGTGCCCCTTCCAAGCCTTCGATGAGACGAGAACGGACGGGGGTGGCGGCAACAGACGTCGTGCAGGTCGCGGGAAGGTCGCCCCCTGCACGACGCTCGGGTCGCGACCTCTTGCTGGCTGAATCTCCTCGCTGATGATCTGATGTCGTCGCGACGGCTCGCAGAATCTCCGCTCCCTGGTGGCGGTCACGCAGCGAGTCGCCTTGACGTCGAGGCAAAGCCGCAATACATTAGCTTGACCTCCCGTCGCGCTGCAATTCTCTCCACTAGCCGGCGCTGGGATTCACAGCTCAGTGCATTGCTGCTCCGTCCTACATACTACTCTAGTGCTGTACAAGTCGATAGAAGCTCCTATCGCTACGCCTCGTGGCACTCACGCCTACGCCTGCGCCTCCTCGTTCGCGCCAAAGTACCCCTCCTTCAGCAGCGACTGGACGACTTCGCCGCTCCGGACGGCGAGGACGCTGCGAGCGAAAGGACAATGTTAGTGTCGGTGATCTCCCGAGGAGCGGCACTCTTCGCACAACGAAAGCTTGGGAGGACGAGGAGGAAAATGGGAGACGCACCTGAGGAGCGAGTCGCTGATCCCGTGCGACTTCTCGCAGCTCCCCTGGAGCCAGACCGTCGGCTTGAACTCCTTGCCTGCGGCCGTCCGCGCGGGCAGCTGCAGGCGGTAGTTCTCCGCGACGGGGAACACGGGCGCCTTGCCAGCGTCTGTCGGTGCGCGCTTGCTGCCCCGAGAGGGCGACGCAGGCGAGGCAGGGGAGGTCGCCGCCGTCGAAGCGTCCGCAGAGGTGGCGGTCGAGAAGCGCGACGGCGAGTCGTAGCGCGTCGAAGGCGAGACGGAAGAGGACGGCGACGAGGCACCGCGGCTGTCCGACGAGTCGCTCCGGCGCATGCGCTCGGCGCTGAATGCCGTTGCGGGCAGGTCAAGCGACGGCGGCGTTGCGAGCGCGGACGAGCGCTCGTCGTCGAGGTCGGCCGTCGGGGCGGCGAAGAGCTCGCTGAGCGGGATCGTCGCCTCGTCTTTGCGCTCGTCGGCGACCGTCTCGGACGCGGACGACGGCGGGAAGAGCAT
Source organism: Rhodotorula kratochvilovae (assembly GCA_019926025.1). NCBI lineage: Eukaryota > Fungi > Basidiomycota > Microbotryomycetes > Sporidiobolales > Sporidiobolaceae > Rhodotorula > Rhodotorula kratochvilovae. Next base: position 472,310 of record JAHSUG010000016.1, read on the forward strand.
GTTGCGCCAGCCCTGGCGGTCGTACCCCGTCCCGCAAACGAGTGCGTCGTACTCGACCTCACGGGTCTCGCGCGTAATAGGGTTGAAGAGAGTGAGGCGGATGGCGGGAGAGGACGAGGAGGTCGATGCGATACGCGCCTCGCGAATCTCGGTGTACGGGCGAACGTTGAGATGCGGATCGCGGGCGAGGCTCTTGACCGCGCTGCCGGTGCGCGCGGCGATGTCCTCCTCGACCTTCTGGTGGTACATCGTCTCGTAGATCTGCATGCAGGCCCAGTGTAAGCTCGATGCAGACGCAGCAGCGGCGGATTGGAACGCACCACGTCGAGCGTCTTGGGGTTCACAATCGAGTAGTTGGTGCTCTTGGCTTCGCCGAGAACGCGCTCGCGCTCCTCCTCGCCGAGACGGAAAATGGCCTGGCTCATCGACGGGTCGAACACCTCGTTCGAGAACTGCCCCTCGTCTGCAACCGCGAGTAGTGTCAGCGAATCTGCGCGAGGAGAGGCGAGCGAGAGGGAGACGCGCCTGTCGGGCGCATGGACGACGCGCGGAGGAGCATGTCGACTTGCGGACGTTCGAGGTCCTCGCTGGCGGGGAGGAGTGGCGCAAGCTTGGTGCGGAGGTGAAGGAAGCACTCTGCCGCCGACTGCCCTGCACCGACAACGCCGACGCGGATCGCCCGCTTCTCGCGGACACGGGCCTCGACGATGCGCGGGAGGAGCGAGTCGATCCGCTCCTGGAAGTGTGCGGTGTGGAGGATGCGCTCGGTCGCGACGAGCTCGGGGGCGCAGAGCTGTGGCGGGATCTTGGGCGAGCCGCCGGCCGAGACGACGAGGTTGCGGGTGAAGCGGGTGACGGTCTCGCCGGTTGCGACGGCGCGGGACGTCACCTTGAGGACGCGGACGCCGTCGCCCTCGCTGTGCTCGTCGGGGCGGAGAGCGTCGACGGCGACGACCTCCTCGCCGTACGCAACCTCGCCGCCCTGCTTGCAAGTCGCCCTCGACCTTCTGTGCGCACCACTGGAGGTAGTCGGCGAACTCGCGGCGAGACGGGGTGAAAGTGGAGAGCGAGATGAACGAGGCGAGGCGGGACGGGGTGAACGAGGCGAGGTAGGAGAGGAAGGTGTAGGCGCTCTGCGGGTTGCGCAGCGTCGCGAGGTCCTTGAGGAAGCTGTGCGGAGAAGATAGATCAGCAAAATGCGCGAGAAGATCGGGGAGGCGTTCCGAGGCGAGTCGCGACGTGAAGAGGCGACGGGGAACGCACGAGATCTGCATCGAGCTGCCCTCGAGCATCATGCCCGGGTGCCACTGGAAGTGCGGGAAGCGCTCGACGAAGGCGCAGCGGAGCGTCCTGCGCGGTGCGGCCTCGCGAGCGCCATCGTTCCGTGCGCGCACCGCCTCGTCGACGCTGAACCCGAGCGCGTCCTGGAGGCCGCCGAGGGACGAGTAGGTGGGCGGGTTGGGCCGCGGCGCGTCTGCGTTGTGCTCGACGAGGGCGATGGCGAGAGCGAGCGCTGCAGGTCCGAACCCGATGGCGACGAGGTCATGGACCTCATCGGGACGAGGGTGGCTGGGAGCCATGAGTGTGCGGTTGAGTGGTGTGGTGGAAGGGGTGGGTGTGCGGGAGTCAAGAGCAGAAGAGCCGGGAGCGCAAGGGCGAGGAAGAAACGGCGGGAGGGACCGCCAGCAACTCGCTGTCCGGGAGGGAGGCAAGCGCAGCTCTGGCGCCGATCGCGCGAAGTCCGCGACCCCGCCGTCATGCACTTCTCACGTCGCTCCCGCTCGCCCTGCGCTCTGTGCACCCTTCGGGCACCTCAGGCGTGACTGCACGGGCTCGCCGCGCCCATCGCTTGACCAGGGGGAGCGGATCTCGCGTCTCTGCACGCTCTCACGCGCATCTCGCGCGCGCCTCCTCCCCTTCCTCCCCTCACTCGGCACGATCGCGCGCACCGCTAGTTCGTCGGGCACCGCAACTGGTCGCGCTGGGCACGCTAGATTATCTGACGAGACCCTCGTTTGGCATCTCGGAGATCGAGAAAAGTGGGAGCGTCGCCTCTTCTCCTCGCGAGTTTGCTCGCAACGGCAGCTCCGTCTTCTTCCGTCGCCGCTTGGCGGGTTGCCGCGCGGCTTCTGCGACAGAGGGTCGCCGGTAAGGACATGGAGCATCCGCCAAAGACGGGCCGTGCTCGAGCGTGAGCGCGAGTTGACCTTCGCAGCTCGCGCCGCGGCCCGCTCTCGACTCTTGGCTGAACGCTGATGCTACGTCGCTTTTCACGAGCCATACAGCTCCTGCTCTGCGACGGCGCGCTCCCGCCCCAGCATGTCGCACCCCGTCGCGCTGAGGAACCCTTTTCCGCTGCGCTCGCTTCGCTCGTTAGCTCACTCGTCCGTCGCTCCAGATCAGTGAGCACGCACTGATGTACCCGTCGATGAGCCGTCCTGGCACGACCTCGCTCGTCTCGGCGAAGACGCTCGCGCCTGGCTGCGCCTTGTCCGCCGCGGCGAGCGCAAAGGCGTCGAGCGACTCGAGCTCGGCAGCGAGCGTGCCCGCCCAGCCGGCGAGGAGCTCGGTCGGGTCGTGCTGAGGCGGTGGAGGAGCGGGAGATGTGAGGGAGGGGAGGATCTGGTCCGACGTCGCGATCACGTAGACCTGGTGGACACGAGCTCGTCAGCGCGCTCTCCGTCGTGAGATGCGAGCAGGCGAGAGCGCACCCTCGCGCCCAGCTTCTTCGCCATTTCCGCCATCACCCAGCTCCCCATCGGCGCGCTCACGTCCCCTCCCTTGCCCGGCAGCACCGCCTCAGCCCCAAGCAGCACGACCGCAGGCCCCTCCCCCCGCGCCCTCAGGCCGTCCAGCACGCTCGCGACCGCGTTGTCCGGCGCAACGCGGATGTGCACCTTCGCGCTGCCGAGCCCCGCAGCCGGCGGCCGGCCGAACACCCCTCCCTCAGCGCTCGCGAGCAGGCGGTCCAGCGCGCCGTACATCGCGCCGACCTGCGCGGCGAGCTCCCCACCACCCTCCTGCGAACCATCAACCCCGAGACCGCGGAGCACGCGCGCCTGCAGCCCGCCCTCAGCGCCGCCGTCGGCAGCCGCAGGCGCAGCGAGCGGGTGCGCCCGCCACGGGTTCTCGCAGCTCGTCGCGAGCCCGCGCAGCTGCGTCGCCTTTTCCCGCGCGACACGCGACACGTCCCAGAGGCGCGAGGCGAGCACGGCGCCGGTGCAGAGCGGACGGGACTCGAGCAGCGTGAGCGCGAGGAGGTTAGGGCGGGAAGCCCATCTGCGCGCAAATGGGCAGTCAGCGCCTGCTTTGCAGTGCGACACAAAGGAAAGAGCTCACTCGACTTCTGCCGCGTGAGTAAGGGCCTGGATGTGCGGGTTCAGTGTGCCGTACCTGCGATCTCGCAGCGTCATCAGCCTTCACTCGGTACGAGGCCTGAAAGCCACGCACGGATGCGCCGCAATCGTCGTCACGTAGTGCACCAACTCCCTCAGCACGCCCGCAACGGCGGGGTCGTTCCCCGCCGCAAGCACATGCAGCACCGCGCGCTTGTCCGTGGCGGCACGCTCGAGCACCTTTGCTACGCCGAGCTTCTCGAGCGTCGCGGCGGCGAGGCGCAGGCGCGCGCCTTCGGCAAGAACGGCCTCGGTTGCGGAGCGGAGGAAGGACGTGAGCGGGACGGAGGAGGCGGGGGCGAGGCCGAGGGGCTTAAGCGGGAGGAGGAGGCGGAGGAAGAGCGCCGAGAGCGTCGGCGCTGACGTGGGCGAGACGTGCCGGAAGTGATGGGCTACGACTGCGGGCGCGTGACAATAAGCACGGGCTAGAGCGTGGAGAGAGGGAGGCGGCGAACCCTCGACCCAGTACCGAAACAGCCGGTCCTTGACCACCTCCTCCGGCAGCTCCCACGTCTTCCCGTCCGGCGGCTTTACGTGCGCCGGCCAGCTCCCGCGGAAAGCTCTCTCGCCGCTGCGAGCCTGCACGAGCTGGAGGAAGCAATTGAGCGCGAGGTCGGCGAGGTCGAAGTGCGAGAGCTTGTCCCGCAGCGAGAGCGAGAGGTGCAGCGCGTTGTCGAGGATAGGGGGGAGGACCACAGAGTGGTACGCGAATGAGAGGTGCTCGTGCTGCGGGTGCTCTGCTGTTAGGTCCTCGCTCACCGCGATTGACAGTGGTGGAGGCGGCGGCGCACCTTCATCCGACTCAGATCGCGCTCTACCGCCTCCACCGCCTCCCACGCATGCCCACCCCTCCCCAGCCGCACCTCCACCTCCCTGTACACCGCTTGCTCCGCCCCCTCACCCTCCGCCGGCGCGGCGCCCTGCGCGACAGCGAACTCCGCCTCCAGCCCGCGCTCGTACGCCTCGCTCGTGCGCCACAGGTACGCGATGAGAAAGGTGGAGGGCGCCCAGGGGACCAGCTTCGAGCAGCGGACGAGGCTGCGGGTGGTGGCAGGGATCAGCTTGCTGCCGACGGGAGCGAAAGGGAGAGGAAGTGCACGCACCGCAGGTCCTTCGCGGGGTCGAGCAGCAGGCCGGTGCGGATCGACGCGGCGGACGCAGCGCGGGTAGACGCCTCGACCGGTAGCGGTGCGGGTGCGGACGGCGAGGAGGAGGAGGAGGGCGATTCGATGGTCGTCTGCAGCGCGAATTCCAGCTGCGCCCTGCTCCGCTCCTCCAGTCAGCACCCGCCAGTATGAGAGAAGGCGCGGCGGGACGCACGGGCGGTACACCTCTCCCCTCCCCCTGCGGTCGGGCAGCGCGAACAGCAGCAACTCGCTGCCCTGCCCTGGTGCGTCAGCCGCGCCGCGCGAGACGAGCGTGAGCACCACGGTCGTATGCGGTGGCATTAAGCGTGGGTGCGCGTGAGCGAGCGCGTGAGGTGAGGGAGAGGAGCGGTTGCGAGAGCCGCGGAAGAGCCGGGAGGAGGAGGTCTGAGCGTCGAAGCGGGAGAGGAGGGCGACCAGCGCCGGCGTAGAGATTGCAGAGTGCGGTAGAACGACAACAGATTGTGGTGCAAACGAGCGTGATGGGGTGCGCCTGCGGCAAGACCACCGAGAAACTGCGGGAGGAAGAGCGTCAGACACCACAAGCCGTAACGAGCCTGTCGAGTGGGGGCGTCGTAGCGAGAAGCAGCGCGGCGAAACGTGCAACACACCTCTAAACCCCCTCCGCCCCCTTCCCCCTCCTGACCTACTCCCTCTCGTCCCTCCCCGCCCACCCCCTCGCATCGACCCAGCTCTCCCTGCCAGCGACCGCGCCCGGCGCGCACATCACCGCGACGAGGTTCGCCCAGCGGGTGCGGCGCGCCCAGGGGTTCGAGGAGACCGGCTCGGAGGTGAGCGGGGAGAGGGCCGCGCGCGCAGCGGCGGGGCGGAGCTGCGCGGCGTAGATAGAGCGGCGGGTCAGCGCGGCGACAGGAGGAGGGAGGGAGTGAGGCGCACCATCTCGATCGTGGTGCGGTTCGTCAGCGCGAGCTTGGCGTGGTACCCCGCCAGGCCGGCGACGGGGACGAGGCACGCGCCTGTCGCGGCGAGGGTGGCGATCGCGCCGATCGTGTCCCACTGCTTAAGCTGGGACGACGAGACGCGCTGCGAGATGTGGTACGCCGAAAAGGCGAGCGAGTACGAGCCGGCGAGGACGGAGGAGAGGAGGAAGGACAGGAAGGGGAGGTAGTTGCGCTGACCGATGCACTGCGCGCCGGGGAGGTGTGAGTCACACGTACACCATGCACCGTCGCTCGCTCAACTCCGACATCAAGCGAGCAAGCGGAACGGGGCAAGCTGGCTCACGTTGTTGAGGAAGGCGCACTGCACCCACGACGCAAGACTCATCAGCACTCGCTCACTAGCGGCGAAAGCAGCACTGAAAGGAGGATCGCGCGAGACGCACGTGGTGATCCGTCCGCTCGACGCAATTGTCGCACAACCGGCAGTGACTCGTCCGCGGCGGGCGGTACGTGTGGCACGTCTCGCACCCTGCGCGCGGGGCCGTTCGTCAGTTCGCGACTTCTTCTGCACACCTGACCTGAGGCACGAGAGCGTGACGAGGAAAGGGGAGAGGAGAGCGCGTCGAGACGCACACTTGCTCGCGACGACGCCCCCGTCCCGGACGCGCACCCACCGGCTCTCGACCTGCCACTCCCCTTCCGGCGCCGCCGTGCCGCCCTCCTGCTCGCCCTCCCCGTCTGCACGCGAACGGCTCCGGACGACCCACTTCCTCGAAGGGGACGCGTCGAGCTCGCGCGGGAGGATGCCCGGGTCGGAGAAGGCGGTGCGGAGCTGCGGGCGCCGCGACGGGGGTGGTGAGCCATGCGGAGTTGGAAGGAAGGAGCGAGAGGGGGGAGGGGCGAGGAAGCGCACCATGCTGCTCCACATCACGAGCACGACATACGCGAATACCAGCACGGACGCCTTGCCCCTCCCGCCCCACTTCTCCCAGAGGAAGCGCCCGTTGAACGCCCACCACGCGGCGGGGAGCAGCGCGGCGACGATGAGCGACCCGAGCAGCGCGAGCGGGTTGTCGCCCGAGGTGAGGAGGTGCCCGCGGATGGGGAAGCGGTTATGACCCGGGTGGAGGCGGTAGTTGCGCGTGCGGCGGCCGGTAGAGGGTGAGAGGATCGGCGTCAGGGGTGGGAGGAGGAGCGGGGCGGTGGGTGCTGGTGCGAAGGAGGAGGGGAACGATGGCGAGGTCGATGGCCGGGCCGGCGCGGCAGAAAGGGAGGTGAAGGGGAGGGCCTCGCGCGGGTGCGGCGACGGCGACGCCGGCGGCGGCGGAAGGGGGCTCGGCGCACGCACTGCAGCGCCGACCCCGGCGACGCTGTCCTCGCTCGCGCGGCGCGCCGTCGCGCCCTGTTCGCGCGCGAGGGCCCCGCCCGCCGCAAGGTCGGCGACTACATCGTCCTCGGAGAGTGGTGCGGTCGGCATGCGCGGGGAGCCGAGTGCGGAGAGGAGATCCGTCGACGAGCGGCGTGAGAAGGTGCTCATGGGCGAGAGGGGGCGGGCGGCGAGGGAGGGCGACGGCGGAAGCACCCGCGGCGCAACGCCGGCGTCCTCGTGATGCAGCAGCGCTGGGTCCATCGGGCTCGCGACGCGCGTGATGACGGGGCCATGATTCCGCAGTCGAGGCGAGAGGACATTGGGCGTCGGCGTCGTCCTCCCGCTCGTCGCCGCGGCAGCTGCGCCCTCGGTCAAACCCGTCACTGGCAGCGCATCGGACATAACGCCGAGCGGGCGTGTGCCGGGGGAGGCTTCGCTCGCGCCGTACGCTGCTGCGCCGACAAAGGCGGGTCCAGCGCCGGCGCTCGGCTGCCCGTTCCCGCCGCTGCTTGTGCGCCGTTGCACATTCGCAAACCCGGCGCTGAGGGCGTTCATGGTGGGCGTGGGTGGCCTCGGGGGCGGAGGGGAGCTGAGCGCTCGCTCGGGACCGGGAGAAGGGGAGCGGGCGGACGCGACGAAGGAAGACGAAGGCGGGCGGGTTGCGAGGTCCTCTTCTGAAGAGATGACGCGCACGGCAGTGCGCTGCATCGAGTGCCGCGATGCGAGGGACGAGGCTGAGGGCGAGGTGGGGAGAGAGGGGCGCGGTGCGGGCGCGGTGGAAGCGCCTGGCGGAGGAGCGTCGGCCATGGTAGGCGCGCTGGCGTACTTCTGAGCGGCAGAGCACGCGCACAGTCACCCTGGAGGTGAGGGCAGCGGGGGGAGAACCGCGTCGAGCGAGAGAGAGGCGAGGAGCGAGCGAACCCTCCCCGCTCGAGTCTGCCGGGACAGGGCGCGATCTGAGGAGCTCGACTCTAGGCTCAGCTGTGTAGCCAGTGCATCCGATCACTGGATCTGCGAGATGTCAACGCAGTTGTCTGCTTCCGCACGGGCGATGTCATCTCCTCTCACCACACTGGACTCGCTCGGGAGGATGGCAGACGACTCGACTGCATCCGAAACCGACTACCCGGCAACACCTCGCACTCACGCCTCGACCTCGACCTCGACCGCCCGCCTCCCCCTCTCGCTCGCCAACTCGGCCACCGCGTCCCCCCAGACCGGCCTCGACAGCTACGACGAGCACGCCGACGCCGACGAGGACGAGGACGACGAGGAGGCCTGGGACGAGGTCGACATCCCGCAGGCAGCCGCGCCCGTCCCCCTCGACCACCTCGACGGCGCCGACGCCGCCCTCGACGCCGCAACCGCAGCCCAGCGCGCAGGCGATGGCGGGCTCGAGATCGTCATCTCGCGAGGGGGCAAGAAGGACAAGGGCAAGGGCAAGGCGTGCGTCCTCCTCCCGCTCTCCCTCTCGTGCGACTCGGCGAGGTGGGGCTGACCCGAGCGAGGGCGCGATGCGAGCAGCAAGGCCGGCGAGACCGCCCGCGACCGCATGATCCGCCAGGAGCGCCACAAGGTCCACGTCCTCACCCTCCTCGCAATGGGTCTCGTCCGCAACACCTACCTCAACGACAAGGAACTCCAGGTGCGTCCGGCTGGACCGCTCCCTGCTTGCTCGGCTTTCTCGATCTGCGGGTCCGTGTACTGGACCTGTCACCAGTGCTGACCACGCCTTGCACGCCTGCAGGCCCGCCTCGTCTCGCTCGTCCCCGCCGCCCTCCTCAACGCCTTCACGCAGATCACGCCCGCCGCATATCCCAACGCGCGCGACCGCTCCCGGCTCTTCGACCGCGCGCTGTCGGACCTCGTCTCGTGGTGGTACGCCGCGTTCCTCGTCGACCCCGCCCTCGCGCCCGTCCGCCGCCGCAGGCCCGACGACGTCGAGGCCGAAGTCGCAGGCTGGGCCGACGAGGGCGAGCGCCTCCGCGCGCGGGTGCGCGCCAAGCTCGCCAAAGCCGCGGCGGCGGGGCGCGAGCCGACGGGCTTGACGGACCCGGGGAGGATCCCGCTCTACCCCTGGGAGGAGCGCCCGCTCCTCACCTCTTCGCAGCGCCGCGCCGCGCTCCGCCGCCCGGACGGCGGCCTCCCCCTTACCCCCGAGGGCGACTTTATCCGCGCGTTCGTCCCCGCGTCCGAGACGTGGGAGGTCCTCCGTCCGCCTGCCACCTCCACATCTGCGGCGGGAGGAACGGGCGGGAAGGGCGCTCTCGGGAGCCTGTACGCCGCGGCGGCCAACATGAAAGGCAGCGCGGACCTCCAGGCACAGCTCCTCGTGGCGCTCCTCCGCGCGCTCGACATCCCCGCGCGCTTGGTCGTCAGCTTGCAGGGGATGGAGTGGCGCAGCAGGGCGCAGAGCGGCGCGGCGCCGAGGGGCGGGAAGGGCGCCAAGGGGAAGGGGAAAGGGAAGGGGAAGGCGGGGGCGTCGACTGCCGAGGAGGACGACGACGACGAGGCGCGCCCGCGCCCGCAGCGGAAGAAGCCGCCTCCCGCCGCCTCGGCCATCAAGGCAAAGGGAAGCGCGCCGTCGACACGATCGTCCTCTCTAGCACGGCCTCGGAGGGCGAGGCCGGCTCCGCGCGGAGCGCGACGAGCACCGCGAGCGGAGCGAGCCGCGGGTGGGTCGACGGGCAGGGCAAGCGCGCGTACAAGGTCCCGCCGGTGAACCTGCGGCGGTCGAGTGGTCCAAAGGGGGGGCGCGGGGGCGGGAAGGTCCCGACGTGGAAGAAGGAGGAGGAACTCAGGCGGGGAGCGAGCCCCGGTGCGCCCTTCCCCCATCCTCTCTCCTTCCCGCGTGCGCACGGTGCTTACGCGAGATGCGGCCCCCGCAGACGCGCTTGCGCTTGCGACGCCGCCGACGCAGTGGATCGAGGCGTACACGCGCTACAACCGCGAGTGGGTGACGGTCGACCCGTCGCGGAAGCGGATCCGGTGCGCCAAGCTCATGGAGCCTGCGAGGGGCGAGAGCCGGAACGGCGGCGAGGGAACGTGCTCGCTTACGTCGTCGCGTTCGAGGAGGGTGCGTTTTCTCCCTTGGCCTCTCCTCTGTGGACCACAGCGCTGACGAAGGGAGTGAAGATGGCTCGGTACACGATGTGACGCCCCGCTACGCCCGCGCGTTCACCAACGTCACGCTCAAGCTCCGCGTGCCGACGTCGAGCAAGCAGCGCAAGGACAATGACGGTCGCGATTGGTTCGCCGGTGTCGTCCAGCCGTGGAGGAGGAAGTTTGTCCTGGTGCGTCGGCGGTCTCGCTCGTGTGCCTTGCCGTCCTTCCGCTTGATGGGTGCGACGGGTTTCTCGTGGCGGTCCGAAGCTGACATGCGCTGGCTGCGCCTTCGCAGAACCGCGATCGCGAGGAGGAGCAGGAGCTGTGGAACCGCGCAATCAACGAGCCGTTCCCGACGTCGATCGGCGGCTTCAAGAACCACCCCAAGTACGCTCCCTCTCTCACTCCTCTCCCCCTCGCTGACGACCGCCTCCCGTAGCTACGTCCTCGAGCAGCACCTCCACCGGGACGAAGCGCTCCGTCCGAACGCGCGCGACTACGGCCTTTCAGGGCGAGCACCGCGTCTTCCGCCGCGCCGACGTCCTCGCCGTCAAGTCGACCGAGAACTGGTACCGCCAGGGCCGCGCCGTCCGCGCGGGCGAGATCCCGCGCAAGTTTGTCAAGCAGCGCGCGGTGACCATCCATCGGAGGAGGGAGGAGGAGCTCATCAAGATGGACGGCGGCGAGGTCGACGACCAGCCCTTGTTTAGCGAGGACCAGACGGATGTTTACATCCCGCCGCCGGTCACCGACGTGCGTCGCGCTCGTTTCGCTTGGTTCCGCTCGCGTAATCGCGAGAAGGAGCTGATCTTCGTATTTGAGTGTGGCGCAGGGTAAGGTCCCGAAGAACAGCTTCGGCAACATCGACCTCTTCGTGCCGTCGATGCTGCCCGCAGGCGCTGTACACCTCCCGAGTGCGCCTCCTCCTGCTCGCTTCCTTCTCCTCGGCTCTGACCTCCCTCTCCTGCAGGCAAAGTCGCCGTCAAGTGTGCCAAGACGCTTGGGATCGACTTTGCCGAGGCAATCGTACGCAGTGTTCCTTCTCTCCTGACTCGGAGAACACGCTGACGAGAGGTCCGCCCGCGCAGATCGGCTTCGAGTTCCGCCAGCGCCGCGCCACGCCCCTCATGGCAGGCGTTGTCGTTGCAGCCGAGCACGCAGACCTACTGCGGGAGGTGCGTTCCCCCTCCTTTCGCACTCTTTGCGGCGCACTGACCCCGCACACGCGCACACACAGGCGATCCTCACCCTCGAGCAGACGACGCGCGAGCGCGAGCTCGCGAAGCAGCAGGACCGGGTGCTCAAGCGGTGGAGGAAGCTAATCCAGGGCTTGCGCATCCGCCAGCGCCTGCTCGATCAGTTCAAGGACCCCGAGGAGATCGACGAGCGGCTCGAGGAGGAGAAGAAGGCCGCGAAGGCGAAGGGAAAAGTGCGTCCCCGCGCCTGCTGCGCTTCGTCTATCCATCTATGGGCACTCACCGCTGCGGAATCTGCATTACGCGTACAGGCCAAAGCCCCCGTCCCCGCCTCGGCCGCCTCCTCGGCACTCTCCACCCCCGCCGCCTCCGCCTCCTCGCGCGCCGCCTCCCCCGCCGCCGCAGCGTCCACTTCCGCCCTGCGCATTACCCTCCCCGGGCGCACGGCGAAACGCGCCGCCTCCGCCTCTCCGCCGCTTCCCGAAGAAGCGGGCGACGCGCCCCGCGCGCGGCGGAAGCGCGCGGCAGTCGCCCCCGCGCCTGCACCCGCGTCCGCGCCGGGGGGTACGTCGAGCGGGACGAGCACGAGCGGGCGATCGCTGCGCGTGCGGATGCCGGTGCGCCCGCCTGCTGAGGAGGAGGCGGAGGAGCGCGAAAGCGAGGGGAGCGGCGGCGGCGGCGCGAGGGGCGGGAGGCCAACGCGAGCGAGCGCGGCGAAGGCGAAGGGGAAGCTCAAGCTCCGAGACGATGATGAAGACGAGGAGGTGAGCGAGGAGGAGGACGAGCAGGCGGAGGATGGGGAGGAGAATGGGGCAGTTGAGGGGAACGGCGCGGCGGCGGGTGGCTCGGATGAGGAGTTCGAGTATGAGGACGACTTCTAGCGCGCGTACCGTGCAACACAGTGAGGAGCGCTTGCACACGGGTGGGTTTGTACAGAGTGTCCGTGCCAGGGAAAGCTACAACGGTTTCGCCCTTGATCTTCTCCTCCGAATGCCCGTCTCCAGTATGCACACCTCCTCTTCTCTTCTCTCCTCCACAAAGTCTTGTCAATGCTCTACGCCTCGGCGTCGTAGGCGACGCGCGCTCCGCCGAGCATGTACGGGTCTAGGCGGCAGGGAAACCTGGGTCAGCCTAAGTCTGCCAATCATGAGGGAGAGAACGCACAGTTCGCCTGATACCAGTTGACCATGGACGGGCGCGCGAGCCGGCGCGGGCTGGCGTACGACGAGCCGAGGCAGACGAGGTGCTTGCCGTCGAAGAAGTCGGACTGCGCGGGGAGTGAAGGCACAGTCAGCCCCGCTATTTGCTGCAGTCGCTTTGGCATGGTGCGTGACCTGCGGGAGGAGAGAGCGGAAACGCACCGAGTAGCCCGGGTACAGCTTCGAATCGCTGTAGCCCTCCCACGGCGCGAGCGTCGTCGACGTCCACATCCACAGCCCGCCATCAGTCGCGGGGATCTCCGAGCCGTCGCGCGCTGCGGCAGGGAGCGATGGCGGGACGGGGTGCAGGTTCGCGAAGCCGATGTTGGCGAGCGGCTGCGAAAGCGGGTGCTGCTGGTTGAAGAGTGACTGCTCCTCGTACGTCGGGAGGCGACCGCCCTTCGCCTGCAAGCGGGGTACCGCAGGGTTAGCCAAGAACTTCAGGGAGAGCGCGGAGGAAGAGCAGAAGAGCGGACGAGCCGACGCACCTTCGCGAACTCGCCGAGCTGCTGCCCGCTCGCAGCGACGGGCCAATCACGGCGTACGCCATCGGCACCTCGCCGTATAGCGTCTTGACGGCCCAGGCGCCGTCCTTGCCGGCCCAGCTTGCGGGCACAAACGCGTCGTCGGCCGTCTTGCCCTCCTCCTCCTCGAGCCAATCGAGGTACTCGCCGTTGGAGATCGGCAGCACGTCGATCTTGAACGCGCCGACCGAGACCTCACGACGCGGGTGCTCAACGTCCCAGCCGTACTCGTGCGCCGGGTCGAACGCCTCGCTCTCGTCGAGCGTGTCGGCGTCGTCGTGCCCGACCGTGATCGTCTGCGCCTTAAACGAGAGCGACTCCTTCCGCGCGGTGGCGCCCTGTGAGGCGACGAGGCGCGAGGTCGAACGCGCAAGCGAGGGGAAGTCGGGAACGGCGAGGCCGTGCGGGATGTTCAGGTCCGTGCACGCCTGCAGACAGATGTAGATCGCCGTCTCCCAGTGCATCCTGCGCGAGACGTCAGCGAAGGCGGTAAAAGCGGGAGGGGAAGCACGCACGCCTCGTGCTCGAAGACCATCTGCAGGACGCGCCCGAGCTTCCTCGTCCACTTGCCCTCGTTCTCGGCGTAGACCTTCTTGACGCGTTCACGGACGCGCTCCTCGTACGCGCAGATCTCCTGCACGCTCGGCCACGCATCCTGCTCTGGCACCGCGGAGTGCCAGTGCGTGCACTCCTGGCTGTCGACGTTCGGGTCGATCCCGCGCTCGAAGATGTCGGCAAAGTGCTGCGGCTCCGTGAGCGGCTCGTTGAAGTAGCGCGAGAGGTGGATGTCGCGGAAAGCCGGGATGTGGCCCAGGTAGAAGAGAGGAACGTGGCGGAGCGGGATCGGCTTAGCGAAGTGCAGCTTGGGCGGAAGGACGTCGAGCTGCATCGGGGGAACTGCGTCAGGGGCTGCCTCGCCGTGATCGCTCAGACCAGCGCGAGCCGTCACGCACCAGAAGCCCGTCCCAGGCCTTCCACATCTCCTCCCACTCAGACATGTTCGGCACGCCGTAATCGTTGAACTTGTCCTCCTGGGCCAGCTCAATCCCGAGCATCTTAGCCGCGCTCGCCTTGGTCGACGGGAACCACATGCGCGGCTTCTCGACGAGGTAGAGGTAGTGCGAGCGGGACGAGTCGGTCCAGTGCTGCACGAGGCGGAAGCCCGCAAGGTGGAAGAGCGCGACGGCCTCCGAGTACAGGTACTTGTACGAGACCTCGATCTGGAGGAGCCTGTGTGGGCGCGGATGGGTCAGCGAGCTGTTGAGAGAGCGAGCTAGGGGAGCTATGACGCACTCGCCCTGCTCGAGGTGGATCTCCTCCCCGTCGATGGGAATCGCCAAATCCTTCTTGGCGCGAATGTAGGCCTGCGTGCTCAATGACGGTGAGCTGCAGTCCTGTACAGCGAACCGAGCGTTTGCCGGCGGGACCTTCCCAAGTCGCCCCGCGCGTGTGGAGGGAAACTCACCTCGTGCCTGCCGAGCTGCGCGTTCCAGCGGTTGACATACTCGAAGTTGCTCTGCTTGAGGATGTCGGCCGCGTCGCCGCCGAGCGAACGGCCAGCGACGTCGACCCCCTCGAGGATGAACGCCTCGGTGACGCCCTGCGCGTACTGGTCAGTCCCGTGCTGGTGCGAAGGAAAGAAAAGGCGCACCTGCGGGTCGTTGTACGCCGTCTCAATCTTGGGACCGTCGGCGCACCCGTCGATGCCGATGAGCATCGTGTCACCCTCGCGCAGGTCGATGTTGCGGAGGAACTCGACCGCCTCCTCGCGCGTGTAGTTGCCGCAGGACGACCCGAGCCACATGATCGACGTCGAGCGCGGCTGCTCGTCGAGCGCGACGTTCTCGTCGACGGGCGGGAGGACTGAGGCGGATGTGCCGGGGCTCGAGAACGGCGACTCGGGGAGGGCGTGCGCACGCATCGGCGGCGAGAAGCTCGCCTGCTGCGCCTTGAGGAACGCGAGGCCCTCGTCGTACGTTGCGTGCAGGCCCGAGACGGACACGCGGCGGCGCGACTGCGACGTCTGGTTCTGCAGCGAGGTCGTCACACAGTCGCCCTCGACCGACGCGAGCGACGAGAGCGTCGAGTGCAGCGAAACCGCTTCGAGGTCGAGCTGTGCGTACTTTCGAGTCAGCGTGGCTCACTCGTAGGTAGGGAAAGGATACTCACAGCCTTGTAGTCGATGGCCTCCATCGCGCCAGCCTTCTCGCCCTCCTTCGGCTGGAGCAGCTTGGCCATCGAGCGCAGGAGGTGGCGCGTCTTGTCGAGCGAGCCTGAGCCGAGCTCGACTGCGAGGCCGTACTTAGCATGCGGCGAAGTCGATGCGTTGACAGCGCCGTTCACGCCGAAGTTGAACGTGCCGACTTTGGGGTCGCCCCTGCTCGCGTCTACGTCAGCGTTCCGCACTCATAAACGAGTGAGAGCACGCACCACTTCTCCTTGTCGGCGCCGGTGTTGCCCGCGCCGCTCGGGTCGTGGTGAGCCTTGCGGTCGTCGCTCTGCTCATCCGCGACAAGGAGGCTCGACGGAAGGCCGAACATGCGACATGCGATCTCGTCGCCGTGCTTCTCAAGGATCTCCTTCTCTGCCTCGAACGGGTAGTACGCCTGCACGTGAGGGCAAGGTCAGCGTCGGGTTGCCGCGCCTCGGGAGAGGAGGGGAAGGTGAGCGGACCTGGGTGTTGGTGATGTCCTCGTAGATCTCGAGTCCGCGCTGGCTGTACAGCGTCATGGTCGGGATGGTGCGCCTGTAGGCGAACTTGCGGTCCGCGTCCGTCTCGCCGGGGACGACGGCGTCCTTGCTCCCCTTGAGGCCGGCGATGATCTGCTCCCTGAGCGGGTCCGCGACGCTCGTCGCGGCGGTTACCGCAGAGTCGGACGAGCCCGAGGAGCTCATCTCCTGCGACGACGACGCGCGCGAGGACGGCGGCGATGAGGGCGGGCCGTCGACGGGAGCCGAGGGCGGCGAGGCGGGCGGGGAGCGGTTGCGCAGGTCGAGGATGACGGGCGGGGGCTGCGTGGTGGTGGCTGCCATGGTGGTGGTGCTGTGCAGGCTCTGTTGAAGAGCGTGCGGGCGGTGGAGGGAGCGAAGCCAACGTTGCACCTGACGCTCCCCCTCCCCCATCCGATGCGGGGGCGGGGCAGACTTTCCGATCTTCTTGCTCAGCATCGTCCGCCTGCTTACTCTGCGCATTGTGCGCGTCTTCAAATGCAAGCGGGCGACCTCCGATTCGCCCAAATCGAGGGAACGAGAAAGGCGAGACCCTGCTCTTCTGCGTCCGACGACGGTTCCGCACGCTCTACCCGCGTTACACACTCATAAGTTAGCCCAGCCATACACCCTCTAGCCCCCATCTAGCCTCTACGTCCTGCGCCGGCGCTCTTTCCCGCGCCGCCGCCGCTTCTTGCGCTCCGCCTGCGCCGCGATTGCCGCCTGCTCCGCCTCGTGCTGCTCCTGCGGCAAGAACGCCGCGTTGTCGAGGTCCTCGACATCGGCGACCGACTCGTACACGGCAGTCGTATATGCCGTCGGGTAGAAATGCGCGTCGACGGAGCGGCTGTGGGCGATGACGGTGCATGAGGAGGGGGAAGAGGGAAGCAGGAGAGCGGAGACTCGTCAGCTACGAGGTGAGAGAAAGTGCAAGAAGCGGACGCACATCCGCCCGCCGAGCCCCTTGCCGTGTGCGTCGCGAGGACCCGTCACAGCGTCCTTGCCGGCGATGCTGCGAAAGTGAGCGTGTCAGTACGAGAAGTTCGCCTACTACGTTCAGCCAAGTTCGCTCCCGGCGAGACGGAGCGCGCCATGTGCAGGGAAGGAGAACAAGCACGCACAGCATCGCCAGCCTCCCGACATTGCTCGCCCCGCTAACGACCGCCGCATCCGCCTCGCGCGCAAGCACCGTCAAGTCGCGCACGAACGCCTGCGTGTGCACGACGCGCTCCAGCAGCGGCAGCGCGTTGAACGCCGCCTGCGTGTAGCCCGCACTGAGATCCGGCGGGGGCGCGTCCGCTTCCGCGGCGCGGCGAACAACCTTCGGCACGCCCTTCGCACCCTTGGCGCCGCCGTAAGCCTTCGGTCCGCCGGCCTTTGCGCGGCCCTTCCCCCGTGCACTGCCCGCTCCCGCGCCCGCAGCAGCCTGCTTCGCGAGCCGCGCGCGCGCCTCGTCCTTCGTCTCGGGTGCGCGGACCGCCGGCTCGGGCGTCTGGACGAGCTCGAATGGGCGGCTGAGCGGCGTCGAGGAGCGCAGGAGGGCGGGGATGGACGGCTCGGCGGTGACGAGGAGGAGGGAGGGGCGGGCGTAGGGCGAGAAGCGTGGGGTGGAGGAGGGCGAGAGGGACGGGTAGCGCGAGGGGAGGAGGCGGCGGTAGGCTGTAGATGGAGGCGTCAGCGATCTCTCGCTAGGACATGGACTCGCGAAAGTAGGGCGCGGCAGGCGCGGCGAAACGGGACGCACCGTCGTGCGCGGCCTCGACGTAGACCGTCAGGTTGCCGCTGTGTGGCAAACAGGAATCAGCACCCTGAACGTATGAACCGGGAGGCGAGGGAAAGCGCCTGGGCGCAGCGCACAAGCTGTTCGTAATGCCCATCTCGCGCGAGTCGTGCTCGTACTCGGCCGCCTTGTCCCCCAGTCGCACATGCAGCGCGATCATCGGGCCCCTCCTCTCCTCCGCGCCGCCCTGTGCGTCCTCCTCGCCCGTGATCCACCTCCTCCGCCCGAGCCCGCTCCGCCGCTTGACCTCGCGCACCTGCGCCTCGACCTCCTTGTTCAGCGCCCACATGCCGCGCACGGCACGGCTCTGGTCGTCGAAGACGCGCTCGAGTGGCGCGGGGAGACTCCCTCCCTCCTCGAGGAGCCACCGGTCGCCCTCCTTCGCATGCGCCTCGTCCGCATCTCGCAGCGCGCGAAGGGCAGCCTGCGTCGCCGGCGCGGAGAGGTACACTTCGCGCGTCCAGTCGTCGAGGTTTGAGAGGTGCAGCCGGCTGTAGATGAGGCGGGCAGGGCGCTCGCGTACGGAGGCGAGCGAGAGAGGCGATGCGAGCCGCGGGTCGGTCCAGTCGGAGGGCGGGACGCACGACAGTGTCCGCGGGCGGAAGTAGTTTCGCAGCCGGCCGTAGTTCCTACGTGTCTGGTGGGTGAGCGGGAGGCGCGGAGGAGACAGGAAGCGGACGCACCAGTTGCGGTCGTCCTCGAGGAAGGTGTACCCGAGCTTGTCGGCTGCTGCCGCCGCTCGTGCCTGCGAGCGGAGCCTCCGAGTCTCAGCCCCGCGTCCATAGATGCAAGAAGAGGAGCAGGTACGCACGTAAAGGATGTACTCGCTAGCAAAGCCCCACCAGGGCATGAACTGGAAGAGGAGGATGCGCTGGCAGGGCGGTAGCTCTGCCGGGTCCTTGCTGTAGACCCACGGTTCGTCGTACGAGACGGCCTTTGTCCGCGCGAGGGGCTTGAGGACGGTCGTGTGCTCCTGCAAGCGGCCGCCGCCGTCCTCGCGGTAGCCGGTGAAGGGGAAGTCGGCGTCTCCCCCTGCAGCCTCCTTTGCGGGTCCGCGCGCGTGATCAGGTGCGACTACGAGGTCGGGCGCGGTCGGTCCGCGGTGGAGCGCGTTGGCGGCGGGGAGGAGGACGCTCGCGACGCGGTCGGGGAGGACGGCGGCGACGGCGGGGCGCGAGTCTGCGTTGCGGAGGAGTACGAGCGAGGCGGTAACGAGCGAGGCTGCGACTGCGAGCTGGAGGAGGCTCTTTGCGCGGCGGGTGAGGGCGAACGAGGGCGAGAGCGGGTGCGGGTGCTGCGGTGCCGAGGAGGACGACGAGGAGGACGCGGCGAGGAGGGGCGCCTGCGAAGACTTGCTCGGCGGCGAAGGGTGCATCTGCGCAGGAGGGCAAGGAATTACACCCTCGTGCGGAACTAGAGCTGCGACACGGACACGGCGGGGAGAGCGAGAGCGGCCGACCGGCGCGTCGAGGAGCGCTCCCCTCTCCCGCCGCACCGCAGCACCGATGACCGCGTTCGACCGGACCGAGAGCATCCAGCTCGGCGACTGGGTCATCATCTACCACGTGCGCACCCACCCGCGCTCCTCCCGCCCCGCCGCACTTCCTCATCAGTGCTCACCGCGACCCTCCCCGCCCACAGAGCCGCACCCAGCTCACGAGCGAGGTCGTTACCAAGGACAAGGACATCCAGTCCCGCTACGGCTACTTCCGCCACAACGACTTTGTCGGCAAGCCTTGGGGCACAAAGCTCGCCTCGAGCAACGGCAGGGGCTTCGTCTACCTCCTCAAGCCCACCCCCGAACTCTGGTCCGTCTGCGCCGATTCCTCTCGCAGTCCCTTGCTCGCTGCGGGCGCATTGCAGCCGGCGCGACTGGGACCTCGAGCTGACTTCCTCTCCTCCTCGACCGCGCAGGACGCAGGCCCTCCCGCACCGTACCCAGATCCTCTACCTCCCCGACATCGCCTTCATCACCTCGTACCTCGACATCAAGCCCGGTAGCCGCGTCATCGAAGCTGGTGCGCCCCCTCGGCTTCGCCCTCTCCGCCTCACCGTGCTAACCCGCCGCACGCAGGCACCGGCTCTGGCTCGTTCTCCCACTCGCTCGCGCGGACAGTCGGTAAGGAGGGCAAGGTGCACAGCTTCGAGTACCACGAGGAGCGCTTCGGCAAGGCGAGGTGCGTTTCCGCCTGTCTCCCTGCTTGCGCACCCGGCGCGTGAATGGTCGATCTGACTGGTTATGATGCGCACAGGGACGAGTTCAAGGAGCACAAGCTCGACGAGATTATCGCCGTCAAGCACCAGAACGTCTACAAGGACGGCTTCGAGCTCGAGGATGAGGTCGACTCGGGTGCGTCTCCACTCGCGTGCACGGTTATCTGCCTGGCGGCGGCCCTTAGCGAACACTTCCAGTTTGCCGAACGAAGTACCTGAGCGTGCCACTGACGACTCTCCGTGTGTAGTCTTCCTCGACCTGCCGGCACCGTGGGAGGCGCTCGAGCACGCCAAGAAGGCGATGCGGGTGCGTCCCTCTTCCCAAGTTCGCTCAGTCTCCTCCTGCAGGAGCAGCGCTGCCGTCGTTTGAGCCCGACGTATCACAGGAGCTGACACCCTCGGGCCCTGTGTTGCAGAAAGACCGCCAGTCGCGCATCTGCTGCTTCTCGCCCTGCATCGAGCAGGTGATCCGCACCTGCACGTCGCTCAGCGCGCTCGGCTTCTCGTCCATTACGATGTACGAGACCCTGACGCGGACGCACGACCCCGCGCCGCTCGTCGCGCCCACCGTCGACGACGCCATCAAGCGCATCACGGCCGTCGAGGCGAAGAAGGAGCGCAGGCGCGAGGGGCAGATCGAGGAGGCGAGGAGGAAGCGCGAGGACAAGAAGCGCAAGAGGGAGGAGGAGGAGGCTGCCAAGGGCGCAGGCGCGGGCGCGGGGGATGCGGAGGTCGGCGACGACGCGCTCGCGGCGAAGAAGGCCAAGCTCGATGGCGACGCTGCGGCGGCGGCGCGCGAGAAGACGGACGCGCCGATGACGGCGGCGGGGGCGGCGGCGCCTTCTGCGGCCGCGACGGCGCCGACGAGCGTCGCGTCTGACTCGCCTGTGCCGAGCAAGCCGCGCCCGCAGACGCGCGAGGAGCGCGACCGCGACCGCGAGTGGACGACCAAGGCGGGCGCGTACGCCCGCGGGCATACGAGCTACCTTACCTTTGCGGTGCTGCTGCCGCTGGTCAAGAACGAGGAGCCGGAGGCGGCGGAGGGTGCGGCGCCCGCTGCGGTGGTGGAAGCGGCGCCGGTCGAGCCCGCGTTGGCGGTGTCGGCGGAGGAGGAGGCGAAGCTCGTAGCATAGCGGTCGGTGCAGCTGGAAGTACCCTTCGCTCGTTTTGAGCCCGGTCGAGATGGCGACGCGCGCCGACGCGAGAAGCCCCTCTTTCGGACTTCGCAGCTCGCTCTCTTCCTCCTTCGTAGACGCTGCTCGATACCCGGACGCCGTGCTGTGCACTCCTCGTCGCGGCCGCAACTCCCGCAACCCACGCAACAAAGGCTCGCTCGACGCGGCCTGAGCACCCCCGCCCCCTCCTCGTCCTCATCTCGGTCCCTCGCCCTCCTCCTCCATCCGCACCAGCACCTCCCAGCGCGCGGGATGGCGCCGCTCTCGCGCCCGGCAATCCTCTCGCTCGCGGCGCTCACGCTGCACTACTCGGTCCTCTCGATCGTCCTGCACGTCTCGCGCACCACCCCCGGCCGCCGGTACCACGCCTCGAGCGCCATCTTCCTCACCGAGCTCGGCAAGATCCTCGTCTCGCTCGTACTCGTCCTGACGACGGGCGAGCTGCGCGGCGCTGTGCGAGAACGCAGGAGGATCAGGGAGCTGTGGAGGTTGCGCGGCGAGGAGGACCGCGAGCGGGAGGAGGACGAGCTGCGGCGGCGGAAGATCCGCGAGGAGGAGGAACGCGGGGATACCTCGCGTCGACGCCGGGCGAGGAGAAGGAGGGGCTGCTCGCGGGGAAGGAGGCGCGTTTGTCCCTTGATCGGGAGGCGACCGTCGTCTCCAGTGCGTCGCGTCTCTTCTTCCCTCCGTTCCAGCGCTGATGCCACTTGTCCATAGTGCACCGCCGAAACCCTTCCCTCGAGCCGAGCACCCCCTCCCCGACTCGCAGCGGCCCCGGCCGCTCCCTCTCCATCAGCGTCGCGCTCGCCAACGCCCGCACGCCCTCCGCGCCGTCCCTCGCACTCATCCCCGCCACGCCCGTCCCCGACCCCTCGCCGACGCGGTACCCGGACGAGCACGCGCTGTATCCACATCGCCCGACAAGCGAGCGCGCCGTCGGCCCGGCGAACCTCGCCGACGTCGTGTGCGACATCGAGTGGTGGCTCACGCTCAAGTCGACCGTGTTCGGCGAGGGCGTGTGGAAGCTCGCGCTGCTGGCGGCGCTATTCTGCTTCCAGGGGAACGCGCAGTACGTCGCGAGCGGGAACTTGAGCGTGCCGATATTCCAGCTCGCCTATCAGCTCAAGGTGCGCTTCCCAACCGCCCGCATGAAACACGCACGCTGACCGCACGCATCAACAGATCCCGGCAACGGCGATGTGCTCGGTCATCCTCCTCAACCGCGCTCTCGCGGCAGCAATGGGTCTCCTGTTCGTCCTCACGTTCGGCGTCGGACTCGTTCAGCTCTTTTCCGTCACGAGCCCGTCTCCGACGCCGTCCACCGCAGCCGAGGACGTGAGCAGGCTCGACGCGCGCTCGACGCGCTGTCTGCGCATTCAGACGCGGCACCGAATCAGGCGCTCGGGCTCGCAGCCGTCATTGCGGCGTGCATGTGCTCGGGCTTCGCGTCGACGTACTTCGAGCGCATCCTCAAGGTCGCTTCCACCCCGGCTTCCTCCCCGCATGCCTCGCCCAACCCTTCCGGCTCGGCCATGCTCTCCCCGACACTACCCTCCTCTCAGCAGCCGCTCCTCTCCGCACAGCAGGCCTCCGACTCGCCGACCCTGCCGCACCCGTCGTCCATCGTCCCGACGGGCAAGCCCTCCCTCTGGATCCGCAACATCCAGCTCTCGCTCTTCGGCCTCGTCGTCGGCCTCCCCGTCGTCGTGTGGGAGCTCCGCGGATGCCTCGGCGCGCTCGACTACGAGTACCTCGACCAGGGCTGGTGGTCCCGCGCCGAGTACGTTACGCGCTCGGCGCTTGGCGGCTTCTTCGACGGGTTCGATAGGCCGCTGCCATGGATCGTGGTCGTCCTGCAGATCACGGGCGGGCTACTCAGCGGTGTGTCCCTTGTCCCTTTCGTACAACAGCCCAGCTGACGCAGTAGAGCAGCGCTGGTGATGCAGCACGCCGACAACCTCCTCAAATGCTTCTCAACCTCGCTCTCGATCCTCCTCTCGGTCGCCGCCTCCGTCGTCCTCTTCCACTTCCACGTGCGCCCTCTCCCTCTCGTACTCCTCCATGCCCGCTGACGCACCCGCGCAGATCACCCTCGGCATCTTCCTCGGCGCGGTCCTCGTCCTGGGCGCCACCTTCGCCTACACCTCCCCCTCCGCCGCAGCCGCGTGGCGCTGGCGCCCCGTCACGGCGTTCGGGACGCGCTGAGGCGTGCTCCCGTGTTTATACCTCCGTTGCAGACACTCTAGACCGCTTAACCCCCTCTCGTTCTGTTGTAGCACCCGCTCTCGCTCTTGTCGTTCGCTCGCTCGCACCGCGCAGTTATCGCAACGCATCCTCTCGCACTCGCCTCTCACGCGGCTGACACAGTAGAAGAGAAGCGGACAGTGGATGCGAGTTGCAGAGAACAACATCAACATCGAGAGGCGGACGGGCGGGACGCGAGGTATCTTGCGCGGGCGAGGAGGGTATGCGGGGAGAGCGAGCGAGCGAGCGAGTGCCGCGCACGGGGTCGCGCAGGGCGGGTCGACGTGTGCGGCGCTCGAGCTCGCGCTCGCCTAGGGTAGGGTACATGCGGCGGAGAGAAAGGCGGGCTGGGCGGGGCGGGCCGCGCGGCGCGAAGGCGGTTCAGGCGCTGAGGCTTGACGGGCGGAGAGACTGGTACTCGGCGAGCTCGTCCGCTGGTGACGACGAAGTAGGAAGAGGGCGAGGAGGCAACGGTGAGGAAGGCGAGCGAGGCGGGTGGAAGGGTACGAGGTGTCGCGCGGGAAGGGGAAGGGAGAGGAGAGCGGTGCGCACCAGTCGGAACGAACGATGCCACGTGTGTCGACTTGCACTTGTCGTCATGGCACCTCCCCCCGCCTGCCTCCGCCTTGCACAGCCGCCTGTTCGAGTCCACGCCGCGCTTGCGCGCAACCCACGAAGCGAGACCAGCGTTACCTGCGTCTTGAGGGGTCACATCCGGCGCAGGAGCAGAAGCACGGATGAGCGGGTAGCGCGCAAGAGACGAGGTGTACGGGCGGAAGACCTGCGAGGTCAGTAAGGCGCGGGGGAAGGCGGGGCGTCAACGGGGCGAACGTCAAGGCGCCTGGCGAGGACTTGCCGGCTGAACGGAGGGGTTCGGTGGTGCAGGCGGGGCGGCCTGGGTCGCGGGCGCTCAGCATGCGCAATCGGGAAGCGAGCGAGGTCATCGCACCTCGACGGCAGCCGCGGCGAGGGCGGGCTCCTCGGCAGACTCGTCCTCCTGCATGAGCGCTGGCTGCTGCTCCTGCCGCGCAGCCTCCTCAGCGCGCTCCTCCTCCTTCGCCGTCTCCTCGACCACCTCGCGCACCTTCTCCGTTGCGCTCAGCTCCGCCGTCTCCGTCTCGGGCTTCTTCCCCTTGCCCTCCTTCTTCCTCCGCTCCATCTCCGCAATCCGCGCCATCATGCGCTGAATCTCGCGCTCCTTTTCCTCGAGGCGCGTCTTGCGCTCCACCTCCGCCGAGTCCGCCACCGCCGGCGACGGCGCCTTGCTCGCCGGCGCGCTCGCGCTCGCACCCGTGCTCGTGCTCGGGAGCGTCGCCTCGCCCGTAGCGGGGCTCGAGCCGCCCTCCTCCGCGCCGTCCTCGTCGCCGGACTCGTCGCTGTCCGACAGGTCGATCACCATCCGCCCTTCGCCGCCCGCACCGGCGAGGAACCCCATCCCGCCCGCGTCGCCGCCGTACGCGCCGCGCGCGCCGCTCGGCGGTGGCAGGACAGACGCAGGCTCGGCCTCGAAGTCGGTCGCGAGCGGGCGAGTGCGCGTGCTCGGCGCGGCGAAAGACGCGGTCGAGCGCGTCGAGGCGGCGGCGATGGAGGACGAGGCGGAGGCCGCGGGTGCGGACGCGAAGGGTCCGGGAGAGGGGACGTCGACGACCTCCTCGGTGTGGTCAATCGCTTCGCGGAGGTCGTGCACCTTTTGCGCGGGCGACGACGCGGAGGTCTTGCGCTTCTTGCGCTCGCGCTTCTTCTTCTTGCCCTTGCCTGTGGGGGACGCGGGTGCAGGAGACGGCGCGGCGGAGGAAGTGGCGGAGAACAGCCCCTCGAGCTCGCTCTCGAGGCTCTGCGCGCTTTGGGCGTTGCGCGCCTTGAGGGCGACCTTGCGCGCGAGGAGCTCCTGCCGCTTGAGCGCCTCGAGGGCAGTCAGGTCGGCGTCGGGGGCGGGCGAGGTCGAGGAGCGTGGCGTGAAGGGGTGGGCGTGTACGGAGAGCGAGTTTGACGGAAGCGAGTAGGGGGCTTGAGACGAGGGATAGAGCGGCGGGAGGCTGAGCGACAGGCCGAGCTCGTGGAAGCTGCGGAGCGTGAAGAGGGTTACCCAGGGTGTTCTCCTGCAGCAGTAAGCCTACCCGAACGCACCTGATTTGAAGGATGTCGCGCGAGATTCCGATGGACAGGAGGTAGTCGGGCGGGACGCCATACGAGAGGAGCTCTGCGATGATGCGCTTCGACTCTTCCTTGACGGCGTGTACTGCACGTGTGGGGAGGCATGGTCAGCGCTGCCGAAGCGTCCCGACCTGCACGCGGGCGAGCGTGAGGGACAGGAGACTGACGCGAGGCGGAGTTGATGTGGCCGTCGGCGGGCGTCGGGGGGTAGGCGGCGGGGTGGAGGTGGGTGTAGGGGTCGGAGTAGTGCTGGTACGGCGGGTCCTCTGCTGGCAGCGGTGCGAGGGGGCGCGGAGGGGCGGGGTCGTCGTCGATCTCGCCCTCCTCGCGCTCGTCGTCGTCGGGGGCGAGGTGGGCGGGCTGCGGGGTGCGCTTGCGCTTCTTTGACGAGAGGGCTGCCTTGCGGAGGGCGTCGAGGTCCATGGTGATCGGGGGAGGGGAGGGCGCGAGGATCAGGAGCGAGAGCGAGAGCCACTCGGTCGCGCGAACCCCGACCCTCGCTCCTCCCTCCGCCCTCTCGCCGCGGATCCAGCTTGTCCCTGGACCGTACGCTCTCCCTGCCCCCGCGCACCCTCACCCTGTCGCTCCTACGCCCCTCCCTCGCACTCAGGCGCACCAGTGAGCCCCCGCCCCGCTCCCGCTTGCCCTCTCGCTCCCCACCTCGCCGCTCATCTCGCCCCTCCGTGCCCGCAGTGCCTTCCACCGCCCGCGCCACCTCGCCCCAGAGCGCCACCGTCCCCTTCCGCCCCGCCCTCACTGTCCCGCGTGAGTGCACCGCCTGCTCCACCGCCCCCCTTCAGCTCTGCCTCCGACGATCTGCGCGGCTTGCTAACCTTGTCGCCTGCAGACGAGATCCGCACGGTCATCAAGCGCAAGGACGACCACGTCTCGACCACCGCCGTCGCCTTCCACTCGTCTGTCCTGCACTCCCAGGTCCGCACTTCCTCGCCCCTCGATCCTCGGCCCCACCGAGCTGACCTTTCCGCCGCCCCCGACAGCTCGTGGACGGCGTCGTCCAGCTCCGCCTGAACAAGCTCGACCCCGACGCGCCGCCTTACGACGTTCCGAGCACGACGCAGGCGCTCTGGAACGCCCTCTTCAAGTACTTTGCGCGCGGCAAAGACACCCCGCCCGTCCTCGAGGTCGAGCCTGTCCTCCCCAATGAGGCACTCGACACAGCGCTCCTCGAGCTTGGTGCGTGCGAGCTCTCCGGGAGAGCGAGCCGGATCTGATACCCGTGCACGCTCGCAGGTGCGACAAAGCAGTCGCCGCGGTACCTCGTCTCGCGGTCGGCCATGTTCCAGCAGTATGACTTTGCCTCCGACATCCCCGAAACCCACCACACGCCGCACGCACCCTTCCCCTACCTCCCCGTCACCCCGCCCGCAGGCGCGCCGAGCCCGTTCACCCACCCTCTCCGCCCGCCCAAGCCCAACCCCTCCGCCCTCCTCTACAGCCGCTTCCTCCCGCACCTGACCGAGGACCCGGCGCGCCCGACCTACTTCAAGCTCGAGACGTGCACGCTCGCGCACCTCCCGACGCTGCACGGGTGGATGAACGACCCGCGCGTCGACCAGTTCTGGATGGAGAAGGGCACCATGGACGAGCACCGCAAGTTCATCGAGGAGCACACCGCCGACCCGCACAACCTCTCCGTCATCGGCTCGTACGTCGAGCTCGACGGCGCGAAGGAGAAGGAGCCCGAGCCGGCTGTCTACGCCGAGATCTACTGGGTCAAGGTGCGTCTCTCTCGCTGCTTTCCTTGTTCTGCTGTGCTGACGAGGTCGTGCGTGCATAGGAGGACCGCCTCGCCCCGCTCATGCCCGAAGGGACCGTCCAGGACTACGACCGGGGTGCGTCCCTTCTCCTCCTCCTCCGCTTTCCCATTCTGACACCCCGCCTACCCATCCGCAGGCCTGCACATGCTCGTTGGCTCGAACGCGCACCGCGGCCCGCACCGCATTCGCGCGTGGATGCCCTCACTTGCGCACTACTGCTTCCTCGACGACCCGCGGACGCAGCGCGTCCTGTGCGAGCCCAACGAGAAGAACGAGAAGATCATCCGGGTGCGCCCTTTCTCCCCGTCCCTTCATGTGCAGGGCTGACGCGCGACCGCAGTACATGGAGTCGATCGGCTTCAAGCGCCACGGCAGCGTCACCTTCCCGCACAAGACGTCGGCGCTCATGATCCTCGACAAGAACGACTTCTATGCCCTCTGCCCGTTCTAGGGTGCATTGATCGCACGCGGCAAAGTAGACGCGCGTAATTTCATTGCTGTGCTCCGTCTCGCGTGGAAGAGGCGGGCTTGCGCGTGCGAGAGGAGAGTGCAGGGGTTTGTGCGAGCTGCTCTCTGTGAGCTCGCTTTGCTCGCGCTGCACCGTGCAGGCTGCGTCACTTCCTGGTGGCGGGCTGCTTCTTTTCTCGGTCCCTGTGGTTGCAGCCGCGCCGGAGCTGAACTTGGGAAGGTCCCCCTCCTCCTTGTCAGTTAGGGCCCCTTCGGCGGTACCGCGCGCGGCTCGACGCGTTTCCGCGTTTCGCGCCGCCAGAAGCGCGTCGTCTGCGTGCGCGCTCCGTCAGCTCGCCGCTGGGCTCACGCGCGAGTATGCAGGCGCAGGCCTTGTGAGCTAAGTCCTCTACTCGGGCGGCGACAGCGGCAGCTCCCCCTTCCTGGACGCTTCGCTGCTGTCTCTGCCCGTCGTGCTGGAATGCCCCCAGCACGGTGAACAATTGAGTAGGGCGAAGCGGCGCTGAGCAATATGAGACCACATTTTTGCGCCCGCCTTCAAGAAAAGCCTCAATAGCACAGTGGCAGTGCGTGTCACTCGTAATGACAAGGTCGAGTGTTCGATCCACTCTTGAGGCAGACCCGCACTAAGCTCGCGAAGTGCTCTTCTTTTTTGCCAGTCGTGCGCGACACTGCAGAGCAAGAGGGAAGCCCTTCCTCCTGGTTCTCCCCTCCGTCGCCGCCTCTTCTCCGCCTTCACCCATGTGCTGCACAGCATGCTCGCTTGCGCACCGAGGAACCGCGAGGGGTTCCAGACAGCTGGGGCGAGAGCGACGCTTCTCATCAGTTGCTCGACGCGATCAGCCCGCGACGGTGCCGGCCACGATGCTCTCCTCCCACTCGCGTGTGTCGTTCAAGACTGGAGATTGCTGGCATGCACCTCGAGTGTGTCTCTCCAGCCAGTACGCCCGCAGCAGCACTCGGACCGCGCTCCTTCGCCAGGCCGCCCCACCCAAGCCCCACCTCGCACAGCGCACCGCCTCCGACAGCGCCACCTCCGCAACTCGACAGGAGACGCCGAGGGCATTGCGCACTGCTTACTCACCGTCCGCGCCCTCTCAGCTCGAGCAGCGGCTGGAGCGACCATGGCGCCGGCGGGATGTTACATACTCGCTCACCTTCATGCCCTGGCTCTGGGGAGAGAACGCGCCGCTGCACGAGCCTGCACTCCGCATGGACCCCGTCGTGCGCTCCGTGGGCTTCTCCTCTGCCTCCTGTCCCCGCTGCTTCCCCTCCTTCGGTCTCTTGCTCCTCGTCTCGCCTCTTTCGCGCAACCTTCAGCCTTCTGTGCAGCTCTCCGCTGTGCCATCATGGCGCCGCTTGTGGTGCGTTCCTCCCATCCCCTCCGCTCGTCGACGCTCTCCTGACCCTCCTCGGACCTCCCCTCCGCTCGCAGCCGCTCATCATCTCCCCGCCCGCCGCCCACGCGCAGAAGCGGGCCGCCCGGCCGAGAGGAGACCGGAGGACGACTACTCCGCCTTCAACATGGGTGAGATCCGGGCGGAGATGAGGCGAGGCACCCCTACGACAGGAGGAGCCCAAAGTCGCCTCGTGTCAGGGCCTCCGGACAGGACAAGCCCGCAGAGCATCCCGTAGTACGTCTATATGCTATTCTCTCTCAGAAAACGCGGCTGACGAAGGAAGCGGCGCATGCGCACATCGACGTCGCTTGGCACCCTGCGCAACTCCGCCTACGGCACCAGTGCGCTTGCAACTCCTTCTTCTCGCATGGAACACCCGCTTACGAGCTCGAGTACCCCTGCAGTGAACCTCTCCATCGCGCAGACCGCCGCAGAGTGCCAGCTGCACGACGAGGTCTCGCTCCTCAACGCCATGTCGTGCGTCTTGCTCCCTCCGCTCCCACCACATCGCTCATGCTGACGATGGGTCCGCTGTACCGACGCAGGAGCATGCTGCGGCAGTCACCAAGACGCCCATCTCGACCGAGACCTGCAGGAAGGCCGACATCGAGCGCTTCACGCTCGTAGTCAGGCCCGTCCTTCCGACCGACGCCCCGAACGACGGCAACACGTTCATGTTCCACACGGTGTGGATTGAGCAGGTCACGGCCACGCTGTCCGTCATGGCCGACGTCGACTTTCTCGTCGTCACTGGCGAGTGCGCGCACCGTTCTCCGGTGCTCTCGCTCGACCGCTCGCTGACAGCCTCGCACGCGACACGCAGCTCGACCGTCCTCGTCCACTTCACTGGCATCAGGCCGCTCATCTACTGCGCTATCCGCATCATGCAGCTAGCTCGTACGCCTTCTTCCCCTGTCTGCGCCGTGCCGCTGTTGACGCTCGCCCTCCTCCTCCCAGATCGTAGAGCACGTCTTCCACCGGTACTACAAGTCGCTCAACGACGCGCACGAGTCGCTCACCAAGGCCCACGCGCACGCCTTCCGCCTCATCCGCCTGCTCAGCGAGCACCAGTTCGCCGACGCCCACTTCGCCCCGCTCGGCGCCTTCACCGTCGCCGAGCGCCGCCGCATCCACAACGAGACGCGCGGCCTCCTCAACACCAATCCGGCCCCGCTCGCCGTCGGCCAGGTCGCGCTCTACACCGACATGTTCCCGAACGGTCTCCAGTCGGCCGCGATGAGGGCCGGCGCGATGGCCAACGAGCGCTCGCTCCGCTCAGGCTCCTCCTCGCCGTCGTCCGCCCCCAGCTCTCCCGTCGCATCCAGGTACGCGGTCCTGCGTACGCCCCCGCCCATCCAGACGCGCTCGACCCCGCCCGGTTCTCCTGCGGGCCCTTCTTCCTGCCTCGCCGTCCTCGCCCGCCATGGTCCGCCGCCAAACCTCGTCGAGCAGCTTCCGGCAGTTTGCCACCATCCCCGAGTCGAGCGAGACCGAGTCCCCCTCGCCCGCGCCTTCGTCCCCGATGAGCGACGTCGACTCGGACCTCGGCGCCGGGCGCTTCACGCCCCCTCCTCCCCCTCCTCAGCAGGCTGAGCCGCATGTCCGCCCGACCTCGTCTGAGTACCAGCTGCGCGATTCCGCGCGTCAACCTCGACGGCCGACAATGGCCCCGCGCACGACCGCGAGAGCCCGCCGCATTCAGCAGCACCGCGGGCGCGAGCGGGCGGCATCGCGGTCGCATGGGGCGCCGTCGGAGGAGCCGCTCGATCCGTCCGAGTGGGTCCGCGACGTCCGCGGCATGCTGGGCGCGACGGACGACTCGCCGCGTGCAGGCACGCGTCTCTGGGTCGTCGCTCCCGCAGACGGCGAGCCTCTCTCGCGCACGACCTACCTCTTCCTCGTCAAGGACGAGTACCAGCGCGCATCCTCGTCGCCCGACTCCGCGGCGGGCGACAACGACCCGGACCTGCGTGATCACGACCTCGCGGACGACAGCGAGCCCCGTCGCAGCATGCTCTACGCGTCCTCGAAGCTTGCGGAGCAGCCTTTGCCGAGACACTGCATGTTCAGAGCGTGCGCACTCCTTTCCCTCGCTTCTGCGTCCCCTACGCTTACTGATCTCTCGCGATTTGGCGCGTGCAGGGCACGCCCGGCTCGTTCAAGTTCGAGACGCTCCTGACGGCGATCTTCCTCTGCGTCGGCAACTTCATCTGGGACATCTTCGCCAAGTCGCGCGTGACGTCGATCGTCCTCAGCAAGATCCTCATTGACTGGGGCAAGCAGTGCTTCCGATCGTCTCCTCCTCCTACTGAACTTCAACGCTCACTCACGTACGTCCACAGGTCCGGCCGGCGCGCGCTCATTGTTGCGAGCGCACACACCGCGTCGATCCTCAAGCCGACACTCGACCATGCGAACGATCGTGCCGACGTGCGTCCCCTCCCGTCCCTAGGCGCTCAACCGCGCTTACCGGTTCATCCGGCTCGTCTCGCTCCGCAGAGGATGGCCGAGTCATCGCCCCCTACGCGCAAGAAGTTCACCCCGTCGGTGCCGAGCTCCTGGCGCTCGACCGCTACGGCCTCGACATCCTCGTCCGCGTCGTCCTCCCGCGAGCCTCCGCCTGCCGCCGCTCCCAGCTCGTCGTCCTCGCCATCGCCCTCGCACGCCTTCCTCCTCGCCATCCTCACGTACGGCTTCCACCAGATGCACTCGAAGCTGCTCATGGCGCTCGGCATCGACCTCGAGACGCTCTTCCTCCTCGGCGGGTCCGAGAACCTCTCGATGAACGGCACGGGCTGGTTCTCAGACGAATTGTCCGTCGAGACGGCGCTCCTCCTCCTCCTCCCGCTCTGCACCATCCTCGCCGACGAGGCCATCACGTCGATCCAGCACCACTACGACCGCATGGTCGCGCACAAGCTCATCCTGCGCCCGAACGAGGCGCACTGCCAGAGAGCCGCGTCCGCGAGCTCCCGGCCGTGGTGCGTGCGCGGCGGGACTACAAGCTTGCGAAGGCGCAGGCTCGCGACCGTCTTCGCCGCGAGGTGCGTCGCTCGTCACCTTCTTCCTCGTCTCCGACGCTCATTCTTGACGCTCCCCTTGCAGGCCGACCCCGCCGACGTCTACTTCGAGCCGAGGACCTCCTGTCGCCCGAGCGCCTCGCGGCAGCGCGGGACGGTGCGCCAAAGGAGAAGACCCGCCCCGACCAGCTCTCGTTCGACGGCGAGGACACCCGTGCCACCGACTCGAGTGGCAGCAGTCGCGCTCGCGGAGGAGGAGGAGCCCGGCATGTACGAGCGCGGTTACGTCGTCTGCTTGACGTGCTGCTGGTGCGTCCCCGCTTTCATCCCCGCTCCCTTCCTCCTCGTCTGCACGACCTGACCGCCTGCATGACGCACGCAGCTGGGCGGGTCAGCGCGTGTCGAAGCACATCCTCACGCAGTCGAAGCTCGAGATCCCGCACCCGTACATCTATGGCGGCGACATCCCCTACGGCTGCTCCTCTTCGGCGACGCCTCGCTCGGGCTACTTCTTCTTCAGCCTCGACAAGCTCAAGGGCATGCAGCAGCCGGGCGAGGACCTCGAGACCGTGATCCGCCTCCTCACGCTGCAGATTGCGGTGAGCGCACTTGGCCCTCGCTTTCGTCGATCCGCTGTTCACGCCCTCGCTCTTACAGGACACCGGCGCCGAGCTCCCGACGACGGAGGGCATGCTCTGGGTCCCCGGGCGGAGTACGCGTGGTACGCGACCGTCAAGGAGGACATCCAGGGCTTCTGTGCGTCTCCCGCGCTCTCTCACCGCCTGCACGCTGCTGACGTCGTTGATCTCGCGCAGACAACGTCTACGGCTCGTACCGGCGCTTCATCCAGGGCCTGGACCACCCGCAGAGCGACTGCATCCTCAGCCTGGACGAGGCTGCCGCCGGTCGCCGCCTCCGCAAGTGCCTCGGGTCGAAGGTGTACGTCGCAAAGGACCACAAGTCGACGGGTGCGCACCGACTTCCTCCTTACCGGCTTCCCAGCCTCGAGCTGACTCTCCATCAACTCTCCACCGTCTCGGGCAGGCTCCGTCGCGGGCACCACCACCCTCAAGGCGCAGCTCTTCCACGCCGTCGGGGAGCACGTCGTCACCATACGTGCTAAGAGGGAGGCGGAGCGTGAGAAGAAGCGCCAAGAACAGGCGGCGGCGGCGGGAAGGAGAGGAGAGGCGGGAGGCCGAGAAGCGGAGCGCGCAGAAGGGGAAGGGGAGGGCGGTGTAGATCTTGCAGTCCTCGGTGTGCATAGAAGTCTGTGCCGTACAACTCCAGGAGGGGCGAGCAGGGCAGTTGAGCGACATCACGTGCATCCTCTCCGCGGGAGATCAACTCTCGCGGCTCATGCTCGCGGACGCGGCAGGCGGTGAACACACTCAGTCAGAGTGTGAGCAAGCAGCTGTCCGCAGAGCTGCCTGGCAGGTGAGGAAGCCTGCCACAAAGAGCGACTGTCGTGCTCCTCCTCGAGTCCGCCTCGACTGATCACGCGGTCACGCTCGAACCACAACCTCCTTGGCGTGAGCTGGAGCGCCTGCCGAGCTCTGAACCACCACGCTTGGGTAGCGAGGGCTCGCCTGCCCGTCCCTGCGCCGCTGCCAGCCGCCTCGACCTCCCGCTCCCCTCGACCCAACCTCGACCGATCGAACGACAATACCTCGCGTCCTGCGTGCTGGGCAAGCTCTGGACAAGGCGATGAACGGAGTTGGTGGAAGCGCGTAGCCCTGAGAGGCGGCGAGGGCTCTCGGGGGCTGCACCACCTCGCCCCTTTGTCAGGAGGCGAGTCTCTTCTCGCTCGCTCCCCCTCCCGCTCACTGCCTTTCGTCCCGGCTCCTTTCCCTTCCCCTCCTCCTCAACGTTAATGGCCCACTTTTGTTGCCTCGGGAGTTGCCCCTTGATTTTTTCGTGGCGGGGGGTTTACCGCACAGAGGGCACGGCAGCGGCACTGCATGCCGGGGGAAACGCTGTAATGGGATTTCTGCACCCACCGTCCACCCATCGCTCAACCCCCCACCAGGCGGGGGTTCGCCCCAGGACGACTTAGCCGCTCTCGAGCCGCTGCCTTTCTCTCCTTCGCTCACATCTCAGGCCCGCACCCTTTCAACCCGCTAAATCGTGTCCAGGACAATCTTGCATGGTCTACACCAAGTTCAGAGCACTCTGCAAGCCCATTGTCTCCTCGCGGTGTCGCTCAACAACAACGACAGTTGACCCGCTTGGTGGGTTGACACTGCTCTATTGATGCAGCCTTTGGTTTAGGCGGCCTACTCACAACAACCTGAATGTCTCGGGACTCCCGGCAGGCTGTGCGAGTGGGAGTGGGAGCGCGCGTTGCCATTGACCGCCTCCACGTACTCCCACCTTCTGGCTTCCGCATCGGTCGACCTCCTCTCGCATGCTCTCTCGTGGTGGCACAGCAGATTGCACGGTGTCGTGGGCTTCTTGGTCGAGGCCAGGGGCATCTCGTTCACTCCCCTTGTGTTCCCCGCTGACCTTCCCTCCCGCAGCTCATGACTGCTGCGCCATTCGCTGACCGCTTCAGCGGGCTTGCCCAGTGAGATGTGGACACAGCAGGTGCTCGGCATTCTTCATTGCTCAGCAAGACCCGGAGTTCACGCCCCTTCGCTGTCGGCCATCACCTCAACGCACCTCTCCCTCTGTATCCGCAGCGCACTGCCGCTTTCACTCAACGGGATGCACGCCCGATTGCTCTCCCACTGCTGCAATGTGAGCCACTCACGTCTCTCCAGTGACATGCATCTCGAACTGTGAATGTGCGCAAGGAAGCGAGAGCAATGAGGAGCGCAACCACCCGCCAGCAATGCATTGAGGCTTGGTGTGATCTGTTCAGCCATGTCATGCCATTTATCCCACTGTCTATTTCCACGCTTGGAGGCGGGATGATCCCACGAGCCACCAGTGGGCTAAGAACCTACCACCGCATTCCCTCTGTGCTGCTGCCTCCAGCATGGCTGCACCGCATGCTCCCTCTTTTGCTGCAGCCATTGACACCCACTTTGCTGCTCTGAGCTCAATATGAGGGGGAACAGGGTGTGTAGCTGTGACATGGGCGTTGGTGGGCCCAGGGGCAGCAGCCGGCGTGATCCTCGGTTTGGCCAGGCGTTCACCACCCTCCTTGCGGGTGGTGACGCACAGGCCAGGAGTCCTTCTGTCAGAAGCTCACAATAAACAGCCAGTCACGTGTTGCATGTGAACAAACCACTGCCTATTCACCCCGTTCGCCCCAGCTGCCCCGATTGACCCTGTCACTACCCTGTCTGTCCCCCCCATGCAGCACCGCATCATACAGCGACTTCTGAGAGGTCCTGTCGCGCACTGGCGAGTGTGAGGGTGTGTATTGAGGTGCAAGCACGCCGAGACTACAACAAATGACAGTGAGAGCAGCATGCATCGTACCTTGCGTTCCCTGCGCAACACCGTGTCACGCCATGAGCGCCGTGGCAATGTGCAGGAGCGTTGCAAGCACAGAGGAGTACGCTGATATAGTGTTGGAGAGCGGCCGCGTGGGAAGTGGAGGAGATGAGCAGTTGGCAGAGCCACGAGTCCTCCTTGTGTCAACAGGGCGCAAGCTGGCAGTTCATTCTGCAGCAGTAATGCGGCAATATGCTCTGAAAGACAGTGAAGCAGACAATGAGGACAGAGGAGGCTATTGCACTGCCCTCTCCTCCTCGGTGTCCTTAGCCCAGCTTGAGAGACACCTCCTGTATGAACTTGCTGCTGGCTCCGCAGAGCCACTTGCTGTGTACTGTGAGTAAACGACAAAAGAGGCAGTGAAGCCCACCGCTGAACTGTGGATTACACTGGCTGCCGCCCCGTGGGTGGGCTGTGCGAGCGAGCTGTTCCCATGTATGTAAGAGAGGAGTGGAGAGGCAGTCCTCTGGCTGGAGAAGGGTTAGAGATGCCCGCTGGATAGCCGGCCTAAGAAATGAGCAGGGAGCGGACGCATTGTGTGACTTCTACGTTTGGACACCTCTTTCATCAAGGGCAGCCCGGCTCGTTCCACTGCTTGGTCAGGCAGCTCAGCTTCCACTACACGGATAAGCCGTGCACTGCTGGTCCTTCTCAACATACCCT
The DNA here is from genome assembly GCA_019926025.1 of Rhodotorula kratochvilovae. Lineage (NCBI taxonomy): Eukaryota > Fungi > Basidiomycota > Microbotryomycetes > Sporidiobolales > Sporidiobolaceae > Rhodotorula > Rhodotorula kratochvilovae. The sequence continues at coordinate 508,191 of JAHSUG010000016.1, forward strand.
GTCCCCACAATCAATGGTGATGTGCGTGCTCGCCAGCCGTGAGGCTGTGACTACATAGAACCTGTTGCCTTGCTCAAGCTTCTCTTTGCTGGCCACTGCGCTGCACCCATAGGAAATGTGCAGGAGACCGCAAGCTCTATGGGGTGTGGGGGAGGGGCGCGCAAGTGGACGGAGTGCAGTCGGCTTCCACCGGCTCTGACCAGTCGTTGTTCTCCCTACACGTGTTCCTCAGTGCCATTGCGACTGCCCAGGCCTTCATACAGGCTGGTACCAAGCCCTGTGTTGCCAAATTCAGTGATGTCAGTAGGTACCGGGCATGTGGAGGTCCTGTCCCCGTTCGTCTTCTTCTACTGCATGGGTTCATTATCATCACAGCATGCTCCAACATGCAGATCCACACCGCCGGCACCGTCATCTACTCATGCATCACTCCTTCCGCTGTCCTCGTACGGGCAAACTGACCTCACCTTGCGCTCTCCTCACACAGGTCAGCTACGCCTCGCTCCAGATCCTCATCCAGATCATCATCGCGACTGCACCAACCTGCGGTGCGTCTCTTTCACCTGCTCTACGTCGACAACGGCGTCTGACACCGTTCCCACAGCTGGTGCAGCCTGATCTTGTTGCTCGTGTCGATCTGGTTCTTTGTCAACGCCTTCGTCTCCTCGAGCATTGCACAGGGCATTCTCTGCCGTCACCTCACAATGAGGGCATCCTTGTCACCAACAACTGGCACAATGGGTGTGTCAGCCTCGCTTCCTCCCGCCCCAATTCTGGACTGACCTTCCTGCTTGCAAAAGCTACGCTAGGTTCGTCATCCTCATCCCCCGCATCCATTGTCAGTGTACTTTTCTGGGCCCAGTACCACATGTGCTGTCTCTTTTAGGGAAGACTCACCCTCATGAGGATCCGCTCAGTCGATTCTCTCCCTCTCCTCGCTTGAACCGTAGTGACTTCCCTTCTCGCTCGCAGACGCTTCCCGCCCTCCTTTGTCGGCATCCCCTGGTGTCAGCAATCTGAGCTGGCGTAGAAACGATTCACAGGGAGACCTGTCCATCGCTCTCACGCTTCCCATGTCCTGTCCTGCACACGGAGCTCTCAGAGGCTGCAGGCGTTGAGAAGATGAGGTGAAAGGGAACAGTCTGGACACTGGGCCGACACTGTCAGCCATCAATGATGGAACCTTTACCAGCAACACTCTGGGCCTCTCCCCTCGCTCACACGTGTATGTGGTATTCAAGCATGTTGCTGATGTGGAGCCTCAGCCTGTGCAAGTGACAGCCTCTGGTGAGATATGAGGCTATGCGCCGGGCTTCACGTTGTTTATGCCGAGTCTAATGTATGATAAGCACACAGTTACAAACTTAGCCTGCAGCAGGCTGTCTAAGAGGAGGTGAGAGTGCAGAACAGGGTAGACGGTGGCAAAAGTGAGAACAGCCACACAACTTTGAAGAATGCAGTGCCAGTCCGGCAAAAACAAGGACCCATGCGGGCTAAGCTGCTGCTCAGTGGCGGGATCGAACCGCCGACATTGGACTAAACGCCTGGAGGTATTAGGTCCACATCATAACCAACTAGATCAACCGAGCTTGTATTGAAGGCACAAAACCACCTCTGCTTATAGATTAGTCTTTAGCAGTGCGGCAAGTCCTGCCTGCTTTCACAGCTGCAGACAAGTCCTGCATGACTGTCAAAACGTTGCCCCGCTTGTGGGAGTGGCCCTGACAATTGCTGACTGTTCACGCGAGACAGCAAAAGGGATGAAGGGCGCCTTCCTGTAAGGGGCCAAAAGACTGATCGCACCCAGGTTTGAACTGAGGACCTTCAGTGAACTAATGTTAAACTGACGTGATGACCAACTACACCATGCAACCTTGTCATGCGCGCCTGATCCAAGTAAAGAATACACTGCACACCCGGTATGCTGTTTATCACAAGCGTCTCCGCTAGGCCCTCCCATTCCTGCGAGCGCTGGGAACCTTGTCCCACTCCCCACTGCAGGTGAGTGCCTCAGCATACAACACCGGCGCCCTCGTTGCCCCTGCCTCCGAAAGGTTGTGGCAGCCATCCCTGCTTCACCGAAGGTGCCTGGTCTGCAGTGCAGTGAAGCGACCAGTCGCCGACAGCTTCATGCTGTACCTGCTGCTCTCAAGTCTATGTGCCATGCTCAAGTCAGTTCTTCCCTTAGTCGTTCACCTGCCTCTTGAAAAGCGTATGTGTGCCTGCCTGTCTGAATCCCCAGCGCTCACACAATACTTGCAACTCCGCAAGCATCTGTTGCAGCCGAATGGTGGGTGACAGAGACAAAGCACATTGCGGAGATGACATCAGCGTCAGAGGGACCAGTACAGTGTCCTCACATTGCGCATCCCCAATCCTGCATACCTATCGGAGTCCACCTTGTGCTCACTTGGTGAGGGGTCATGTACCAACTCAGGCTCTCCCGGCGCTGTCTTCGATCTGTGTGATGCAGAGAGGCTCCGTCAATGACCCTTTCGCTTGCCGCCGAGTCTCCCATTTCTGAGTGAACTCATGCGCCTTGACTTGCACTTGCTCACCCCCTTGTCTGTAGTGCACTGATCAGCCCAGTGCAGGCAGAATCTCTGCCTTCCAGATGTGTCTGCGCTGATCGGGTGCATGTTTGTATGGCAGTGGACTCCCAGAGCGAGGATGGGTGGTGGAATGGGAGCAGGATGGTGTCGGTGTGTGAGCGGGCCATTATTGCTTGGTTCACACTGCTTCCCATGCCCCTGTTCACATTTGAGCCATGTACAACCAGCTGCAGGCAGACCGGCTGCACAATTATCACTCTGTGGACCAACCGATTGATGTCAGTGGAGGAGCTCCCAGAGGGTGTCGCCGATTACTTGAGTTTGGATCTGCAATAATTATGTAGCCCTTGTAAACAGCGAATAGCAGAAGGCATGCTGAGATGCAAAAGCTAAGCTGAAAGCGGCAAAAGGTATGCCCCCACACAGGATCGAACTATGGACCTTTCGCTTACTAGGCGAACGCTCTGCCACTGAGCCATAGGGGCTTGATAGACGCCGCGCCCGCCACTGCATACACATCGGGTAGCGCTGGTGTGAGCAGCGGCATCCTCCTTTGTTTGCCCTGTGCAGTAGTCAGTGATACCTCCTGAACAAGAGTGACTACATCCCTCTGGGCAAGGACCTCCAGGATACCAGTGGTTGCAAAGATTGGGGTTGTAGCTGCAATGGGATCAAGCCAGGGCCGCGTTGCGAACTGCCAGCCGCGCTTATAAGGCTTAGGCGCCTTACAGTCCTGCCGGCGCAGGCAAATCTTACAGTCGCAACCCCTTCGAGCCCTTTGCAACGCTTGTACGGCTCCTGAAGGCCTTTGCTTCAGGTCCATCTCTGCACCCGCAGAAGCGAAAGCGAGGCGACGGGAGCAGGTTGAATGTCGAGAGGAGGAGGGGGGGTGATTTGCTCGAGGGGAGGTGCAAGAGCTGCAAGCACTCCGTCCGGTGCGGCTTGCTCCTGTCAAGGGGAGGCGCGAGGAACTGCAGCGTCGTCGCCCTCGCCACGCGCCACTCCTTTTGCCTCCGCTCCCACCGCTCACTTTGCTCGCATGCGCTCCGTTGAGCGTTGCACTCGCACAAGCGCTCAGGAGTCAGCAGCAGCACCACAACATCACCCGTGAACCACGCCCGCTCAACCGCCTCCCTCGCCGATATCGTCCCCGGCCAATGAGACCACGCTCGCCACCGCACGCGCACTCAGCACACCCTGCCGCACTGGCGCGATTCTCCCTGTCATGAGGTGCTGCCGCTGGTATACTGAACGTGCGCCGGACGTGCAAGAAACGCTTGACGAGGCGCGCTCGCCGTCTCGCCTCCGGGACCTTCGTTTGCTGACCTCCCGGCTGCGGCGCGGCGTTCAGCGCTTCCGCTTTCGTACAACCGACACTCGCTCGCTCGTTCCGCACAACACCACGCAACAGCCGTCGCCAAGTCGCTCGTCTTGGCCCTTGGCTTGCACGACCTTTCTTTCGCTTGCGTTCTTCTCTCGTTCGCGTGTGCTTCTCTCTCTTTGCTTCATGCGCATATGCTCGCTCCCACACGGCGGTTTGTACTAACCGAATGCCTTAGAATGTGGCTACTCCCCTCCGCTCTCCCCGTCTGACAGTGTTGTAGGCCCCTCCTTGTGCAATGAACCTCTATAAACAGTCTAGCATTGCTCTACAGTCGCGCAGCGTCCCGTGGAAGTGCAAACTGGCAGAGCCTGCCCCCCTTGGACGCCTTAAGATCCGCACGATCGTGTAAGGAAGCTGCAATCATATACAAGGAACACAGCTCTGAAAGATATTGTAATCTGGCAGCCTTACAGCCTTACATTGACCCCTCGACGGATCGCGACACGAGATGGGCCTCAGAAGGAAGCGCTGTGTGTCCTTGCTTGGCGTGAATGCGCTTTAACAAGGCAGTGCAGATGGCTGTTCTGTTCACACTGTACTTAGTGCGACATTGGAGGTGTCAGAGACCCTCGCGGTTGTCCACAGTTGCAATCAAGAAGCAAGGCTGACAAAAAAGGAAGTGATGCCGGATGCAGGTGACCCCTCGCAGGGAACACAGCAGGAGTGATGCAAAGGAGAGGCCTACATGCTAGAGCTGTCTCTCACGCCTCTCTCACGCCCCCGGCTACTCACTGCCACACTGAGCATTGGGTCCCCTCTCACAGCAGTCCACCATGGCGCACAAGAAGTGAGGCTGGCATACAGGAGGTGATGTCGGATGCCAGGTCACCCCTGGTGGTTGAACAGGGTGGGAGCAATGTGAACAAAGTACGGCGGCAGCAAAAAAGGAAGAGACGCCAGACAGTGGTACATGGCAAGATGGATGTGCGAGAGGCGGCACCAGCAAAAAGGAGGCAAAAGAAAGCGACGCTTAGCGCCTAAGTGATGTCTGTGAGATTCGAACTCACGCCCTTTCGGACTAGCGGATCACCAATGACCTTAAGCTAGCGCCTTAGACCGCTCGGCCAAAACACCTTGCGATGCAAAGTGGTCTGGCAATGCTTTACAGATTCTGTTGACATTACACCCACCGCCAGGGTCAAGGGGAGGGCGGACCCTTTTCGCCTAACCTGCGAAGGGAACCAACCTGACCCTCAGAGCAACTCAGCTTTGTGGTCTTTTCCAGCCCTTTCACACTAGAAACATGTTGCGTCAATAGAGCCAAGCAGGGGTTGCGCCCTGCGTCGCGCTGTGTCACACGGAACTAGCAAGCGCACTCAGGCGCACTTAGATACAGGCACGTGTGGCTTTTCTCTTCTGCGTGTGAACCATGGAGTTGACGGGACAGTCCAGCAGGAGGAACATGTTCATGCTGCAGAAGAGACGGTGAGTGCAGTTCTACAAGGGGGGTGGTCAAGGTCAAGCTCTTCCAGCAGTACAAGCTGTGACTTCCCTGTACGACCTTCCACCCCTGCAGAGTGGCCAGATGATGCCCCACCAGACACCTCCCCTGCCCTGCTCGGCCTGACCTCATACGTTGCTTCTGTGTTTAGGTGTCCACTGCGGCACCCTCTGCACCAGGGGCAAGGGGCACGAGGTGGGATGATGGTGTCGCAGGAGGGCACAAGGCCAGCAATTCTGTGCTGGAGGGTGTCGTGAGGGTGCCAAGGGGCTGGTGGAGGATGGGACGAGTCAGGTGGGTGTGTGGGAGCGCAGGGGTGGGCGTAAGTTAGCACATATGTGCTGTATGCAGATCCCCTCCAGCAGCCCCTCCGGTACGCCCAGCGCGCGTGTGCCACCCCTCGCGCACCCCGCGCGGACCAGCAGCCCTCCGGTACACCCCGCGCGTGCCACCCCTCGCGCGCCCCCTGCCGAGTGCGATCACGCGCCCCAGCCACGCTCACCCGGATGAGCATTGTTGTCCTGCGCCACCGAACAACAAGACCCCACAAAGCCTGGTCAGCTCCCCCCTCCTGCCCTCCAGCACCACCATGTCCCGTCTGCCCAGTGACACCACCCTCAGCATTGCCACACCCGTCGCGCATCACGGGCGCTCGTGCACTGGGCCTTGAGGGTCGAGAGTGTCAAGGGGGAGCTGCGCGCGGCGTTGGAGGTGGGCGCGGCTTTGGAGGCGCGCGCGGCGTTGGGGGTGCGTGGCGAGGACAAGGAGGTGGTGCACAAGCTGCATCGCTGCGGTGGCTCTGAACGGGAAGGGGCAGGTCAGGTCAATGATGGTGATCCTGTGGAACCCAGAGCGCGTGAGCGAGCTCGTAGGGGGGGAATGGAGAGCTTTGGCTCAGGCAGCAGTACCACCTGAGCTGCGAGAGGGCGAGAGGCAGGAAGGGAAGGCCACACCCACAGAAGAGGGTCCTGCCGCCGGCTTTGGCGAGCGCAGGCGGCCCGCGGGGGGTGCAGAGAGGGAGGAATCCTCGTTTCAGGTCGGAACCAAGAATTAGAGCCCATGTTGCTACCGGTAGGGCGTGGGGTATGTGTAGAAAGAGAGAGGAGGAAAAACGGCGAAGAACTGGCTAAGTCAGAGCAAGAACAGTGAAGAGGGTGAGGAGGGGGTGCCTGCGGCCACAGGCAACGCGCAGGGTAAAGAGAGGTACCGCTAGATGCGGACGGGTGCGGTAGGGTGGGGAAGAAGAAGGAGAAAAGAGGGAAACGAGCCGAGCGAGAAATGGGAGAAAGGAGTGAGCCAAAGGCAGCGATGGGGAGGCGCTGCCGACAGGGTAATAGTGCGGCTGCGGGCTCAGAAGGTGTGTGCGAGTGCGTAGGATGGAAAGAAACGGAAGAAAGGGGAGGAAGCGGATGAGAAAGCGGAAAAGGAGGATGGGGGAGAGGTTGGCGCCGCGCCGCCGATACGACATGATGAGGAAGCAGACGAGCCACATTGGGGGTGGTGCGTAGAGCGTGTGGGAGTAGCTGTGAGAATGGAGGAGGAAAAAGAGGCGGAGATGGGGGAGGGAGAAGGAAAGAGGAGGGTGGGCAGCGGGTCAGTTGGCGCACCACGGCACACCTGAATCTCCGCTGCCTCGCCATTGCCCGCACCCCATTGCCTAGTCCCCCTTCTGCCCTCTCCCGTCTCCCTCCAGCTGCGCGGTGTCGTAGTAGCGCGGGAAGCGTGATGTGTCAGCGATGAAGTCGAGGATGGTGAACTTGAGCGCGGCGTCCCCGAGGAGTGTCGTGAGCGGTGGGACTGCGCGGTGCGGCAGTCGCGAGGGGAGGCGCATGCGGGCGTGGGTGTGGAGCGGGCAATTGACGAGGTAGTGCTCGCGCGTCTCGAGCTCGCCGCAGTCGCACGCCCCGTCGGCGCGCCGGCGCGTCTGGGCGAGGTGGGCGTTGAGGGGTGCGCAGGCGAGTCTCGGCCGTGCAAGCAGCGATGCCTGGCGGCGCGAGAGTTTGGCGTGGTAGCGGTGGGCAGTGGAGGGCGAGGGGGCGAGGCGGTGCAAGCCGAGGCCGACCTTTGCCGTGGCCCACTCCTGCTCCCACCTCTCGCGCTCCTCAGCCTTGTGCTGCTGCCACAACACTGAGACGGCCTTCGGCAGCTCCTTGCCACCCTCGACAACCCCGTCGGCGGTGAGGACGCCGCGTTGCTCGAGGCGGGGTGGGGACTTGGGCGGGACGCGCACCACGACCTCAGCGCTTGTCTCCCCTTGTCCTTGCCCCTCCCACTCGCTCTCGTCCCCGCTGGATGAGCTGCTGGAGCTGCTTTGGCCGTCCCACGGCCGCATCACCACCCGGCGCTGCCACACCGGCTTGTGCGACGGGCGGGGGTGCGCTGACGTGGCCTCCGCCCCTCTTCCTCCTCCACCCCCAGCCGCAGCCGCCTTTGCCTTGACATCCGCGCGCTCGTTGCCCGCGACGTCCCAGTGGCCCGCCACCCAGCGCAGGCACAGGAACAGCATCTGGTGCGTTGTCTCGAGGCGGAGGAGGAGGGCATGGACCGCGAGGCGGTGCTGTTGGCTCAAGGTGGGCGCCAAGGTGGGCTGGAGGAGTACAGCTTGGTTGTCGAGCGCGATAAGCACGGTGGTGGGCTCGGTCGGCGGCGGGGAGGCGGCGAGCATTGCGAGTGCGAGGCGGAGGCCTTCGAGCTCCGCAACATACACCCTTCTGGAGTGTGCCGAGCTGACGCCACATGCACGCCCACAGGTTCTCCTCACCCGCCTCCCCGCCGTCCAACACCACGTGCGACGCCACCCCCGCGCCGGCATGGTCCTCGAGGAGGGAGCCGTCGGAGTAGACGAGGAGCGATCCCGAGGGGAGGCCGGAGATTTTGGTCAGGTGCGTGGCGAGTGCCTTCTCCTTCGTCTCGGCGACGCGGAGGTTGAGCGGGGGCTCAAGGGCCCGGTGCGCGACAGGGCCGGGGAGGAGGGTCTCAACGTCGAGGTTGGGCGCGAGGAGTGGGAATGCGAGGAGGGCACAGTGGAGTGGGCCGGCGTGAACGGTGGCGGGCGCCGCCCGCACTAGGCGTGCGCGATGGTGGAGCGGGTGGGGAGGCGGGGCCGCAAGGGCCCGGACCGCAACGCGGAAGAGCGCCTTGCACAGGAGGAGGCGGAGGTGGGCTGAAGGCCCGCTTCCACGGCGAGCGCTTCGCCTGTGGCGGTGCGCGTCCCGCCGCATACGCAGGCGCAAGCCTCCTTCCACACGCATACGAGCGGGCTGACCCGGTCCGTGCCGCTCGCAGGGTTGAACCACCCACGCGGCACTCATTGCTACACCCGCCTCCTCGGCTTCCCCCTCGTCGGGCTGCTCGGGTTCTTCCGCTGCTAAGTCCCCCGGCACTCGTCCAGACAAGCCTCAGCAGCACGCACACGACAACGAGCTGCTGCGCCCCTCGCGGTGCGAGGCCGGCGTGCCGGCGTGCGAGGAGGCCAACCCCGTGGAGCGCGACGGTCGCGCATTCGGCAGTGCGGGCAATGTGCAGGCCGAAGGTGACTTTCTCATCGAGCTCAGTCCCGAGCATTGTAAGGGACGGCGCGAAGGCGACCGGCAGGCCACGAAGAACAACGCGGGGCGGGTTGTCCGGGCGGCGCCGGTTTGGAGGGAGGAAGAGGACCGCGAGCTCGACGACCGCATTTCCGCGCCGCCACTAACACCTGATCTCGTCGACAATGCAGACGACCGCCTCCGCCGAGGACCGCCGTGGCGCTCGCCAAAGTGCTCGTCAGGCAGGGCGCCACACTCGCTGAGGTGTCCAAGATGCCGTGCAACAAGGCGCTTGAGGCTCTTTCTTCGCCAAGGTGCGTTTGAATGCGATGAGTCAGTACGCCTACGGGTTGCGGTAGTCGGGCTTCTTCGGCGTTTTCAGCACGTCGCAGGTCGCGTTGCGCCAGCTGCGCGGCAGGTGGCCTAGCGCAAGTGACGCGGCGTTGAGGGCGGTGACGCGCGCCAGGAGTGCGGGGAGGAGGAGCTGAAGGACATGATTGGGGATGCTGTTGGGGCCGGGCGCCGTGAAGGGTCGCGCGAACGTGATTGCTGACCGCACCTCGTCCGCGCGCAGCTCAGGCCATGGCAATGGCGAGGCGTGGCGGGCAGCGAGGATGCAGGGGCGTCGCGCGCGGAGGAGGCCTTGGGCGGGTCTGCAAGTGATGTGGTATGCTCACGAGTGTGGTGGTCGTTCGTTTAACATGAGGAGGGGGACGGACTTGATGCCCTTGCTCCTCTGCAGAAACCTTGCGACTTGTCGACCTCAACGACCTTGACCTTGACCTCAACCCGGACCTCGACCTTGACCTCGACCTCCTCTCCTCGACCTCCCCGTTCGACGACAGCCTCGACAACGGCGACGGCGCCCTCAGCGCAGTACGCGCGGGCGCGCCGACGGAGCACGGCAACGACGCGGGCTGCGGGTGTGGGAGGGGCGCGAGCGAGTCTGCGGGCGCTGGGGCGTGATGCTCATGTGTGTGGCGCGCTTTTCCTTTACTCAATGCGCAGCCCACCGGGGGTGTGATAACACGAGGAGGAGAACTGACTTGCTGCCTCGACTCCTCCGCAGGAATTGCCGACTTCGCCATTTTCGCCCTCGAGCCGGGTCGTGCGCACACCTTTGTGGCGGGCGCAACGGGCTCAGCGGGCGCGGCGGGCGCGGGCGGCGCGGCGGCGCGGGAGAGGGCGGGCTGGACGTCGGGGAGGAGGATGGGCCGGAAGAGCGCCATCTTCTCAAGCGGCGCTATCACGTACGTCCCGACTCCCTTCCTCAACGGGGGCGTAGTGGAAGGGAACGCTGACCCGAGTTTGCGCTTGACCACCGTCCACAGCGTCTTCTCCGACACCTCAGCAACTTCTCGCCCCTCCCACTCTCTCGCATCCCGCCGGATCATCGCCTTCAGGCGATTCCGCGCCATTCTCGCAGCGCGGGGCGCCTCATGCGCCTCGTCGACGTGCTCGCCGCAGCGGGCGGCTACGGTGTGTATGCGATGTGCGCGGTTGGCGGCTCGGCGGGCATCTGCGCTCGCGGCGGCGAGTTCGGCGGACCAGAACGGGAGCGGGCAGTGGTTGTGCCGCGGGGGTTTACTGAGTGGGACGGCATCGGCGATGGAGGCGAGGAGGATCTCAGTGAGTCACTCCGCCTTGTTATCGACGAGGAGGCCCGAGTCGAGGGCGGCGGGTGCGGGGCGTGCGGCCGCGGCGCACTCGTACGTGTGCCCATGGGAGTCCCTAGCACCCCTGCACCGGCCTTTGACCCCTCTCCGAAGTCTGGAGGAGGAGATATTGGCAAAGATCCCCGCGCTCCGCACGAAGGAGGCGGTGCGCGAGGTCTTCGCCCAATTCCGGGCTTCCCAGGCATTGGGAACGCGTGCTGCTTTGACCAAGTCGCCATCCAGCACTACTAGGTCCACCGCCACCATCCCCACGGACCCCGCACCTCCCCTGGCCGCCCCGACCTCCTGGGGGTCCTCCAGACCGCCCTGGCCCCCATCCAGACCCGCCTCAACGCCCTTGAGGCGCAGCTGCCCCTCCAGAACCGCTTCAGCGCACTCCCAATCGAGGGGGACCACGTGGCCCCCTCGAACGAAGATGACGCCGCTGAGCACTCCTACGCCGACGCTGCCGCCTTCCCCGCCCTCCAGCAACCCCTCCAGTACGCCCAGCGTGCGCGCGTCACCCCCCACGCGCCCTCCGCCGAGCGCGAACGCGTGCCGGTCACGCACGCCTCCACCTGTGTTGTTCTGCGCAACCCGGACAACAAGACCCCGCAGAGCCTGGTCAGCTCGCTTGCCCTTCCCTCCAACATCACCACGTCCCGACAACGAGAAACAGGCGGCTCATCTTCGCAGCACCGCCTCGTCCGCCGGGCTCAGCGTCACCACGCCGGTTGCACGCCATGGGTGGTTGTGCACTGGGTGCCAAAGGCCGACGGGGTTGAGGAAGAGCTGCGCGCGGCACTGGAGGCGGGTGGCGAGGGCGAGGAGGTGGTGCGCGCGCTGAGGTGGCTCGGCGAGGGGAAGGGGCGGGTCGGCTCGATGATGGCCATCCTGTGGACCCCGGAGCGCATCAGCGAGCTTGTAGGGGGAAATGGAGAGCTGTGGGTTGGCCAGCAGTACCGCCTGAGCTGCGAGAGGGCGAGAGGAAGGAAGGGAAGGACGCACCCGGAGAAGGGGGTCCTGCCGCCGGCGTTGACGAGCACAGGCGGCACGCAGGGGGTGCAGGCAGCGCCCCAGCGTGCCCAGGAGGGCGGGGAGCCGCGCGCGTGGCGCGCACACAAGGAGAACGGGGGAGGGGGCGGTGCAGACGATGGCGACGTCGCCAGCGGGCTCTGCGAGCGCGGGGAGCGCGCAGGAGGAGTGCAAGGGGCCTGAGGGAGCCCCTGCAGCACGCGCAGCGAGCGTGCAGGCGGCGCAGCGCGAGGCAAGTGAGGTGAAGAAGGACGAGGGGGGGACCTTGCGAATCTCGCTAAGTCCCTCTCGGCGGTCGTCGAGCAGCCGGAAACACGCTCCATTCCACCCGCCCGCTCCTCCACTCCAGTCGTCAGCCCCCCACAGCTCACCTCGCCCAACTACACGCCCATCCGCTCGACCCGCGCGCCGTCGCCGCCCAACACCGCCTTCGAGGAGGTCGAGGAGGACGAGGGCCACAACTTGACAGCGATTTCTGCGGAGGAGTTGAGGGAGGAAGTCAGTCCCCCTCCTCTGTTTCACACCCGGTGGCGCCTACGCGCCCGCATCACGAGACCAGCGACGCCCACGCGAGTGAGGAAAACCACACACCCGCAGACCTCCACTTCCTGCGCTCCCCGTCCCCCTCCGTCAGCGCCGCATCGCCCGCGCTGTCGGACATGCTCCTCGTCACACCCTCGACCGCCGGCGGGACGAGCGCGATGAGCCGCGTGAGCGCGTCGCCCGTCTCGCCGCTCGCCGCGCACGACCTCGCCTACTCGCGGGCGCCAAGCCCTTCGGGCGACGATGACTCGACCGTCACCCTCGCACCGAGTGCGCCGAGCGCGAGCGCAGGCAGCGCCGAGTCGGGCGTGTACGGCGACGAGGAGAGTGGGTGAACGTCTCCTGGAGCGAAGAGATGGACCTCGTCGCCCCGCTTGCCCCGCCGCCGCTGTCGCAGCGCCTGCGAGCCGCGGTCGTTGTCGCGCCGAGGGCGCTACGCGCCCGCCGTGTCGCTGCGCGCAAAGAGGAGGGTCAGCAGTCGCACCCCGCATGAAAATGCGGACGCTCACCATCGTATCCTACAACGTCCATCGATCTGCCGACCACGTCTGGCCGGCCCTCCTCTCCATCCGCGCCCTCCGCGATGTCGACCTCCTCCTCCTCCAAAAACCCGATCCGCTCCATCCTCCTTGTCTCATCCCGTCTCCCGCCCGCCTCAGTCGCGCAAGTCGCGACGACGTCGGGCGACCTCGTCGGCATCGATCTGCGGGCGGGATTGACATCAGTACGGGTTCTCAGCGTGTACAACCCAAGCAAGGGCTCGCGTGTACGCGCGCACAACATCACTCTTGAGTGTGACCTCCCTCCCGCGCTCGCTGCTGCGCCGCCCGACTCGCTCGTTGTCGTTGCGGGCGACTTCAACCTGTCGCACCCGTCTTGGGACAATCAGTGCGTGTCCCCAACAGAGCAGGAGGAAGAAGCGGCACTCACCTTCACCGCTGCCGGACTTGACCATCTTCTCCCCCACTCCACGCCAACCTGGTTTCCGGCCGGACGGGATTCATGCGGCGGAAGGCGGGGCGGGGCGGGTTGTAGCGGGCGGGCGGTGCAAGGTCGAGGACCAGACGCCGGACTTGAAGCACTCATCAACACCGCCGCTGACAACTTCCTCGCCCGCCCGCGGGCAGCCGAGGACAAGGTCGAGCGACTCTGGGCAGCGTCCGCATTTTTCGGGCCGTGGGCGGCGACAGGATGTCGAGTTTGTCAGGCGACTGCTGACCCTCCTCCTCACGCGCAGCAATATCCTCCTCAGGGCGACGACGACCGCGGCGCCCGAGCGCTGTGACAGCGGCGGCGGGGCGACTGGGGTGGTGAGATCCATCTCGTCGCTCCGGGGCAGTTTGCCTCGCTTGCCTTGTTGCCGTACCCGCCCGACTAGAAGAAGGAGGGCAGGTTAGCGAAGGCGCTCGAGCCGATCCAGCGGTCCTGCGCCCGCCCCGTCACTGGCGGGTACGACGTCTCGGCCCTCGCGGCGCTCGAGGTTGCTGACCACTCCACCGCGCCCTCCACCTCTTTCCCGCCACCCTCCCGCCCACCCTGACGGTCGAGACGCTCCTCCCCGAGCCCGTCACGCCGTGGGAAGCCGACCCACTCGCGCCTGCCGTCGTCGCCGCCTCGAAGGAGGAAGCGGAGAAGACGCACTTCAAGCTCCTCGAGGCTCTTGAGCCAGGCGACGTCGTCACCTACAGCGACGGGAGCTTAATGGCCGGGCGCGCGGGCGCCGGCCTGGCGGTGCGGGCGGAAATGGTGGACGTCGTCGGGTGGCTGGAGAGGGGGGCGGTGCTCGGTGGTCAGCACACGGTCTACGTCGGCAAGCTCGAGGGGCTGCGCTTAGCGCTGCACACGCCGCGCTTCCCTTCCTCCACCGTGCATGTCTGCGCCGCCGTTCTTCACCCAACCTTGCCCCCCTCCTCCGGCCAGCACATCCGCCTCGCCATACGAGCACTCACGCAGGAGCTCAAAACCACGCGCCCGAACTTGTGCGTCTCCATCTGCTGGGTGCCGGGCCACATGGACATCAAGGGGAACGAGCGAGCTGACCTCTGCGCCAAGGCGGGCGCGGAGGCGGCGGAGGAGGTGCGCGCGCAGGCGTGGCGTCGTGATGCCCAGGAGGGGCATCGACGAGTCTCTCGCGCTCTCGAGCGACGAGGGCGACGAGTGGTGGGGAGGGGAGGGCGAGACAAGCGCAGGCGGCGAGCTCGGCCCGCCACGCCATCGTACCCCTCGCTCGCCTTGTCAACGCCGACGAGCGGCTCAACGTGTTCGCCGGCCACCACGCCCGCTCTCGCGCCGGCAGAGCTTGCTGCTTGCCCGCCTACGGCTTGACTTCAGCGGCCTCAACCGCGAAGGAGGAACGGGCGAGAAATGGGCAAAAAGGAGCGAGCAGGAGGCAGACGGCGATGGGAAGGGCGGCTGCGCCGCCGACAGCGTAATAGCTGAAGAAGCCCAACTACCGCAACCCGTAGGCGTCTGGCTCATCACATTCAAACGCACCTTGGCGAAGAAAGAGCCTCTAGCGCCTTGTCGCACGGCATCTTGGACACCTCAGCGAGTGTGGCACCCTGCCTGACGAGCACTTTGGCGAGCACCGCGGGCGGTCCTGGGCGGTCGTCTGCATTGTCGACGAGATCAGGCGTCAGTGGCGGCGCGGAAGTGCGGTCGTCGAGCTCGCCCACAACGTCGCGAAGGTGTTCCCGAGCGTGAGAATGACACGGCTCACCTTGCATCTCAACCCCCTCAGCCTCCCTCCGCGCGCCCTCCGCTATGTCGAGTTGTTCCTTACGGACGGCCTGCGCCTCAAAGGGATCGTCAGCAAAGAAATCACGTGAGAGAGTGGACTGCCGCAGGGCTCAACGCTCTCCCCGTTCCTCTTCCTGCTGTACAACTCCCCCCTCCTCCGTAGGTGCGAGATGTCAGCGTCAACGGCGTTCGGGTGGATCGACGACATCAACATCCTGTCATGGGGCAAGGGTGTCAAGGACGCGCCAGCGCGATGAACTCGCTTGTCCCCGGCATGGAGGTGTGGTCCGACTCGCAGAACTCTGCCTTCGAGCTACGCAAGACGGACGTGGTCCTCTTCCTCTCTCCATACCGGCACCGCCCGGAGAGAGAGAGAGAGAGAGAAGGAAGGGAAGGAAGGAAGGAAGTCCGAGTTTCAAGTCATCTCGGGCCTACAAGGCCCATGTAGACCGGGTCAGCAAGCCCGCTGCCCAGGGGTGAGTAGTAGTGTGAGGTGAGGGTGAGAAACGATGAAGAAAGAGCTAAAAAGCGTCAAAAACGGGCTGAAAACGACTAAGTTGAGGTGAAGGGGTGATGAGAGGAAAAAAAGGGTAGGTAGTAGGTGCGCATAGGGCGCAGGGTGTAGCAGTGGGTGCTCTGAGTGAGTACAGAAGAAGAACGGTGAAGAAAGGGGGTGAAATGAGCGAGAAACGGGTGAAAGGGGTGAGGAGGCCAAGATGGGTGTAAAAGATGGTGAAAAGAGAGGAGAGGAGGGTCGTGCTGCGGGTATGGGTAGAGAAGTAACGTAGGAGTGAGGGAGAGGAAGAAGAACGGCGAAAAAGCGAGGCGAAACGGCTAAGTTAGAGGGTTGGGGTGGCTGGCCGGCCGCGGTGGGTATGGGGAAGGGAGAAGCGCAGATGGCGCGAAACGGTATGGTGTATCCGGTAGAGGAGGGGTGGAAGGGGTGGGAGACGGGAAAGGAGGGGAAAAGGGGAGGGTTTGGGAGGAGAAGGGGGAGGGGAGGGGGGGGGGGGGGGAATGGGCAACGGGGTCGCTGGGAGCCGGAGGGCGCACCGGACACCTTCTGCCCGCCTCCTCCACCGTGTCCTAGTCCACCTGTCCTCCTACGCCGCCCTGGTCCCGTCCTCTGCCGCGTTGACGACCTCGTACAGCCTCGGGAACCGGTCCGTCGAGTTGATGAAGCGGAGGAGCGGGCGCGCGCGCGCCGGGTCGGAGAGCAGCCGCTCGAGAGGCGGCATTGTGCGCAGACGCAGCTCGCGGAGAAGCACGGCGCGCGGCGCGGCGTGGAGCGGGCAGTCGAGGAGGAAGTGGGCGCGCGTCTCGATGACGGCGCCGCAGTCGCAGAGGCCGTCGGGGTGACGCTGGATCCGCTGCTTGTGGCGGTTGAGGCCGATGAAGTCGAGGCGCAAGCGGGCGAGCAGCGTGCTCTGCCGGCGCGAGGGCTGGGCGTGGTAGCGAGCGAACGCGGCGCCGGGGGGCCGGGGCGCGATCTCGCGAAGTCCCGCCCCCCTAGGGTGGGCACGCCACCTCGCCTCCCAGGCGCGCGCCTGCTCCTCCTTGAAGGCCTGCTTGACCGCTGCGACGCTCTTGACCATCGCCCTGCGGTCCTCGAGCCGCTCGTCGGCGTTGACGAGGCGGGCGAGGGGGACGATGACGTGGCGGGCCCAGCTCGCCGCCCGCGCGCTCGTCTCGCCCTCCCCTCCCCACCACTCGTCGCCCTCGTCGCTCGAGAGCGCGAGAGACTCGTCGATGCCCCTCCTGGGCATCACCACGCCGCGCCTGCGCCGCTGCGCGGGCGCGCGCACCTCCTCCGCCGCCTCCGCGCCCGCCTTGGCGCAGAGGTCCGACCTCTCGTTCTCTTCGATGCCCGCGTGGCCCGGCACCCAGGAGATGGCAACACACAAGTTCGGGTGCGTAGTTTTTAGGTCCTGCGTGAGTGCTCGGATGGCGAGGCGGAGGTGCTGGCCGGAGGAGGGGGCAGGCGAGGTTGGGTGAAGGACCGCCGCCTGGTTGTCGGCGCAGACGTGCGCGGTGGAGGGGAAGGGGAGGGGCGGGAGGGTTGTGAGCGTGTGCAGCGCGAGGCGCAGCCCCTCGAGCTCGCCGACGTAGACCGTGTGCTGACCACCGAGCACCGCCCCTCTCTCCAGCCACCCGACACCCTCCGCCATCTCCGCCCGCACCGCCAGGCCGGCGCCCGCGCGCCCGGCCATCAGGCTGCCGTCGCTGTAGGCAACAACGTCGCCCGGCTCAAGAGCCGCGAGGAGCTTCAGGTGCGCCTTCTCCGCCTTCTCCTTCGACGTGGCTACGGTGGCCGGCGCGAGCGGGTCGGCCTCCCACGGCGCGACGGGCTCGGGGAGGAGGGTCTCGACCGCCAGGGAGGGCGGCAGAGTCGCAGGGAAGAGGTGGAGCGCGCGGTGGAGCGGGGAGCGGTGCCGCTTAGGGAGCGCAGTGCGGGCGAGGCGTGCACGGGGGTGGAGCGGGTGCTTCGGGGCGGCGGCGAGCGCGCGCAGCCCGATGCGGTGCAGGGCGGCGTCGAGGAGGAGCTCAACGGGCGGGAGCGCGGCCTCGACCTCGAGCGCCGCGAGGGCCGAGACACCGTACCCGCCAGTGACAAGGCGGGCGCAGGACCGCTGGATCGGCTCGAGCGCCTTCGCTAACCTGCCCTCCTTCTTCTCTCCCTTCTCCCACCAGATCCCCGCCATCCACAGCAGGCGCGGGTACACGCACGCGGACGAGCGCGCGCACATCCCGCGCACGCAGCCCGTCGCGAGCGCGCGCGAGGAGCGCAACGCCGCCCGCTGCGGCCGCGCCCCGCGATGCGCACCGCCGTCGGTGCGTGTCGAAAGACAGGCGCGAGTCGATTGTGGCGCCGAGCATGACGAGCTCATTGTCGTACCCGATAGGCACGCCGTCGAGGACGACAGGCGGCGCGTCGATCTCGCCGCCCTTCTTCGGCGAGAAGACGACGGCGGTGGTCTTCGTCGGCTCGAAGGCGGCGAGAGAGAGAGAGGTCCTAGTTACAAGTCGGAGTCGGGAACTATAGCCCATGTCGACTAGCAGAAGGGGAACCGCTGCCACGGGTAGGGTGTGGGGTATGTGTAGAAGGAGAGAGAAGGAAAAACGGTGAAAAACTGGCTAAGTTGGAGCGTAAACGGTGAAGAGGGTGAGGAGAGGCTACCTGCGGCCTAAGGCGGCGCGTAGGGTCAAAAGAGGGTGGCCACCAGGTGTGGACGGGTACGGTGGAGTGGGGGGAAGAAGAAGGAAAGAAAAGGGGGGAGAATGAGCGAG
This sequence comes from Rhodotorula kratochvilovae, assembly GCA_019926025.1. NCBI lineage: Eukaryota > Fungi > Basidiomycota > Microbotryomycetes > Sporidiobolales > Sporidiobolaceae > Rhodotorula > Rhodotorula kratochvilovae. The sequence goes on from JAHSUG010000016.1 coordinate 526,355, forward strand.
AAATGGGCGAAAAGGAGTGAGGGGAAGAGGGGTGACGATGGGGAGGGGAGCTGCACCGCCGAAAGCGTAGTAGAGCGGCTGTGGACTCGAAAGGTGTGTGTGAGTGTGTAGGGGGCGAAAAAACGGGAAAAAGGGGAGGGGAAACGGATGAGAATGCGGAAAAGGAGGAGGGGGGAGGGGATGGCGCCGAGTCGCCGGTACGGCACGGTAAGGAAGCGAGCAAGTCGCGTTGGGGGTGGTGCGTAGAGCGTGTGGGAGTGGGTGTGAGAAAGGAGGAGGAAAAAGAGGCGGGATTGAGGGAGGGAGCGGGGAAAAGGAGGGTGGGCAGCGGGTCAGTCGGCGCACCACAGCGCACCTGGGTCTCCCCTGTCTCGCCATCACCCGCACCGCATCGCCTAGTCCCCCTTCTGCCTCTTCCCGCCTTCCTCCGGCCGCACGCTGTCGTGGTAGCGCGGGAAGCGCGACGTGTCGGTGATGAAGTCGAGCATGGCGTACTTGAGCGCCGCGTCGCCCAGGAGCGTCGTGAGCGGTGGGATGGCGCGGTGAGGTAGTCGTGAGAGTAAGCGCGCGCGGGCCCGGGCGTGGAGCGGGCAGTTGAGGAGATAGTGCTCGCGGGTCTCCTCTTTGCCACACTCGCACGCCCCGTCACCGCGCTGGCGGGTCCGCGCGAGGTAGCCGTTGAGGGATGCGCAGTCGAGTCGCAGGCGTGCAAGCATCGTTGCCTGGCGCCTGGAGAGGCCGGCATGGTAGCGGTCGGTGGTTGAGGGGGAGGGGGCGAGGCGGTGCAGGCCGCGGCCGACCTTTGCCGCGGCCCACTCGTCCTCCCACCTCGCGCGCTCCGCGCTCTTGTGCTGCTGCCATAGCACCGAGACGGCCTTGGGCAGCTCCTCGCCTCCCTCGACAAGCCCATCGGGGGCGAGGAGGCCGCGCTGCTCGAATCGCTGCGGCCGTCCCACGGCCGCATCACCACCTTGCGCCGACGCGCGGGCGGGCGGGGGCGCACTGACGTGGCCCCCGCCTCCTCTCCTCCTCCCCCTCCCGCACAACCCGCCCCGCATCGTCCTTCCTGGTGTGCCGGTCGCCTTCGCGCCGTCCCTTACAATGCTCGGGACTGAGCTCGATGAGAAAGTCACCTTCGGCCTGCACATTGCCCGCACTGTCGAATGCGCGACCGTCGCGCTCCACGGGGTTGGCCTCCTCGCACGCCGGCACGCCGGCCTCGCACCGCGAGGGGCGCAGCAGCTCGTTGTCGTGTGCGTGCTGCTGAGGCTTGTCTGGACGAGTGCCGGGGGACTTAGCAGCGGAAGAACCCGAGCAGCCCGACGAGGGGGAAGCCGAGGAGGCGGGTGTAGCAATGAGTGCCGCGTGGGTGGTTCAACCCTGCGAGCGGCACGGACCGGTCAGCCCGCCGAGCGCGGTGGGAAGGAGGCTTGCGCCTGCGTATGCGGCGGACGCGCACCGCCACAGGCGAAGCGCTCGCCGTGGAAGCGGGCCTTCAGCCCACCTCCGCCTCCTCCTGTGCAAGGCGCTCTTCCGCGTTGCGGTCCGGGCCCTTGCGGCCCCGCCTCCCCACCCGCTCCACCATCGCGCACGCCTAGTGCGGGCGGCGCCCGCCACCGTTCACGCCGGCCCACTCCACTGTGCCCTCCTCGCATTCCCACTCCTCGCGCCCAACCTCGACGTTGAGACCCTCCTCCCCGGCCCTGTCGCGCACCGGGCCCTTGAGCCCCCGCTCAACCTCCGCGTCGCCGAGACGAAGGAGAAGGCACTCGCCACGCACCTGACCAAAATCTCCGGCCTCCCCTCGGGATCGCTCCTCGTCTACTCCGACGGCTCCCTCCTCGAGGACCATGCCGGCGCGGGGGTGGCGTCGCACGTGGTGTTGGACGGCGGGGAGGCGGGTGAGGAGAACCTGTGGGCGTGCATGTGGCGTCAGCTCGGCACACTCCAGAAGGGTGTATGTTGCGGAGCTCGAAGGCCTCCGCCTCGCACTCGCAATGCTCGCCGCCTCCCCGCCGCCGACCGAGCCCACCACCGTGCTTATCGCGCTCGACAACCAAGCTGTACTCCTCCAGCCCACCTTGGCGCCCACCTTGGGCCAACAGCACCGCCTCGCGGTCCATGCCCTCCTCCTCCGCCTCGAGACAACGCACCAGATGCTGTTCCTGTGCCTGCGCTGGGTGGCGGGCCACTGGGACGTCGCGGGCAACGAGCGCGCGGATGTCAAGGCAAAGGCGGCTGCGGCTGGGGGTGGAGGAGGAGGAGGGGCGGAGGCCACGTCAGCGCGCCCCCGCCCGTCGCACGGGCCCGTGCGGCGGCGCCGGGTGGTGATGCGGCCGTGGGACGGCCAAAGCAGCTCCAGCAGCTCGTCCAGCGGGGACGAGAGCGAGTGGGAGGGGCGAGGACAAGGGGAGACGAACGCTGAGGTCGCGGTGCGCGTCCCGCCCAAGTCCCCGCCCCGTCTCGAGCAACGCGGTGTCCTCAACCGCCAACGGGGTTGTCGAGGGTGGCAAGGAGCTGCCCAAGGCCGTCTTGGCGTTGTGGCAGCAGCACAGCTCGGCGTTGTGGCAGCAGCACAAGGCCGAGGAGCACGAGAGGTGGGAGCAGGAGTGGGCCGCGGCAAAGGTCGGCCTCGGCTTGCACGGCCTCGCCCCCTTGCCCTTCACTGCCCACCGCTACCACGCCAAACTCTCGCGCCGCCAGGCATCGCTGCTTGCACGGCCGAGACTCGCCTGCGCACCCCTCAACGCCCACCTCGCCCAGACGCGCCGGCGCGCCGACGGGGCGTGCGACTGCGGCGAGCTCGCGACGCGCGAGCACTACCTCGTCAATTGCCCGCTCCACACCCACGCCCGCATGCGCCTCCCCTCGCGACTGCCGCACCGCGCAGTCCCACCGCTCACGACACTCCTCGGGGACGCCGCGCTCAAGTTCACCATCCTCGACTTCATCGCTGACACATCACGCTTCCCGCGCTACTACGACACCGCGCAGCTGGAGGGAGACGGGAGAGGGCAGAAGGGGGACTAGGCAATGGGGTGCGGGCAATGGCGAGGCAGCGGAGATTCAGGTGTGCCGTGGTGCGCCAACTGACCCGCTGCCCACCCTCCTCTTTCCTTCTCCCTCCCCCATCTCCGCCTCTTTTTCCTCCTCCATTCTCACAGCTACTCCCACACGCCTACGCACCACCCCCCAATGTGGCTCGTCTGCTTCCTCATCATGTCGTATCGGCGGCGCGGCGCCAACCTCTCCCCCATCCTCCTTTTCCGCTTTCTCATCCGCTTCCTCCCCTTTCTTCCGTTTCTTTCCATCCTACGCACTCGCACACACCTTCTGAGCCCGCAGCCGCACTATTACCCTGTCGGCAGCGCCCCTCCCCATCGCCTTCTGCCTTTGGCTCACTCCTTTTCTCCCATTTCTCGCTCGTTTCCCCTCTTTTCTCTTTCCTTCTTCTTCCCCCCACCCTACCGCACCCGTCCGCATCTAGCGGTACCCCTCTCTTTACCCTGCGCGTTGCCTGTGGCCGCAGGCACCCCCTCCTCACCCTCTTCACTGTTCTTGCTCTGACTTAGCCAGTTCTTCGCCGTTTTTCCTCCTCTCTCTTTCTACACATACCCCACGCCCTACCGGTAGCAACATGGGCTCTAATTCTTGGTTCCGACCTGAAACGAGGATTTCTCCCTCTCTGCACCCCCCGCGGGCCGCCTGCGCTCGCCAAAGCCGGCGGCAGGACCCTCTTCTGTGGGTGTGGCCTTCCCTTCCTGCCTCTCGCCCTCTCGCAGCTCAGGTGGTACTGCTGCCTGAGCCAAAGCTCTCCATTCCCCCCCTTCGAGCTCGCTCACGCGCTCTGGGTTCCACAGGATCACCATCATTGACCTGACCTGCCCCTTCCCGTTCAGAGCCACCGCAGCGATGCAGCTTGTGCACCACCTCCTTGTCCTCGCCACGCACCCCCAACGCCGCGCGCGCCTCCAAAGCCGCGCCCACCTCCAACGCCGCGCGCAGCTCCCCCTTGACACTCTCGACCCTCAAGGCCCAGTGCACGAGCGCCCCATGATGCGCGACGGGTGTGGCAATGCTGAGGGTGGTGTCACTGGGCAGACGGGACATGGTGGTGCTGGAGGGCAGGAGGGGGGAGCTGACCAGGCTTTGTGGGGTCTTGTTGTTCGGTGGCGCAGGACAACAATGCTCATCCGGGTGAGCGTGGCTGGGGCGCGTGATCGCACTCGGCAGGGGGCGCGCGAGGGGTGGCACGCGCGGGGTGTACCGGAGGGGCTGCTGGAGGGGATCTGCATACAGCACATATGTGCTAACTTACGCCCACCCCTGCGCTCCCACACACCCACCTGACTCGTCCCATCCTCCACCAGCCCCTTGGCACCCTCGCGACACCCTCCAGCACAGAATTGCTGGCCTTGTGTCCTCCGGCGACACCATCACCCCACCTCGTGCCCCTTGCCCCTGGTGCAGAGTGTGCCGCAGTGGACACCTAAAGACAGAAGCAAAGTATGAGGTCAGGCCAAGCATGGCAGGGGAGGTGTCTGGTGGGGCATCAGCTGGCCACTCTGCAGGGGTGGAAGGACGTACAGGGAAGTCACAGCTTGTACTGCTGGAAGAGCTTGACCTTGACCACCCCCCTTTTAGAACTGCACTCACCGTCTCTTCTGCAGCATGAACATGTTCCTCCTGCTGGACTGTCCTGTCAACTCCATGGTTCACACACAGAAGAGAAAAGCCACACGTGCCTGTATCTAAGTGCGCCTGAGTGCGCTTGCTAGCTCCCTCGGGTACGGCCTCGAGGATGAACTACAACATACTGAACTGTTGCTCACAGTACACATTGTGACACAGGGCGATGCAGGGCGCAATCCCTGCTTGGCTCTATTGACGCACCATGTTTCTAGTGTGAAAGGGCTGGACCACAAAGCTGAGTTGGTCTGAGGTCAGGTTGGTTCCCTTGGCGGGTTAGGCGAAAAGGGTCCGCCCTCCCCTTAACCCTGGCAGTGGGTATGATTTTGGAAGCAACTGTACAGCATGGCCAGTCCACTTTACATCACAAGGTGTTTTGGCCGAGCGGTCTAAGGCGCTAGCTTAAGGTCATTTGTGATCCGCTAGTCCGAAAGGGCGTGAGTTCGAATCTCACAGACATCACTTGGGCGCTAAAGCGTCGCTTTCTTTTGCCTCCTTTTTGCTGGTGCCGCCTCTCGCACGTCCATCTTGCCATGTACCACTGTCTGGCGTCTCTTCCTTTTTTGCTGTCTTCCTTTTTTGCTGCCGCCGTCCTTTGTTCACATTGCCCCCACCCTGTTCAACCACCAGGGGTGACCTGGCATCCGACATCACCTCCTGTATGCCAGCCTCACTTCTTGTGCGCGATGCTGGACTGCGGTGAGAGGTCCCCCAATGCTCAGTGTGGCAGTGAGTAGCTGGGGGCGCGTGAGAGGCGTGAGAGACAGCTCTAGCATGTAGCCTCTCCTTCGCATCGCTCCTGTTGTGTTCCCTGCGAGGGGTCACCTGCATCCGGCAGCACTTCCTTTTTGTCAGCCTTGCTCCTTGATTGCAACTGTGGACAACCGTAAGGGTCTCTGACACCTCCAATGTCACCAAGTACAGTGTGAACAGAACAGCCATCTGCACTGCCTTGTTAGAGCGTATTCACGCCACGCCAGGACACACAGCGCTTCCTTCTGCGGCCCATCTCGTGTTGCGATCCGTCGAGGGGTCAATGTAAGGCTGTAAGGCTGCCAGATTACAATATCTTTCAGAGCTGTGTTCCTTGTATATGATTGCAGCTTCCTTACACGAGCGTGCGGATCTTAAGGCGTCCAAGGGGGGCAGGCTCTGCCAGTTTGCGCTTCCAGGGGACGCTGCGCGACTGCAGAGCCATGCTAGACTGTTTATAGAGGGTCATTGCACAAGGAGGGGCCTACAACGCCGTCAGACGGGGAGAGCGGAGGGGAGTAGCCACATCCTAAGGCATTCGGTTCGTACAAACCGCCGTGTACAAGCGAGCATATGCGCACAAAGCAAAGAGAGGGAAGCACGAGCGAACAAGAGAAGAACACGAGCGAAAGAAAGGTCGTGCAAGCCAATGGCCAAGACAAGCGATGTGGCAATGGCTGTCGCGCGGTGTTGTGCGGAACGAGCGAGCGAGTGTCGGTCTTACGAAAGCGGAAGTGCAGACCACTGCGCCAAAGCCGGGAAGTCAGCAAACGAAGGTCCCGGAGGCGAGACGGCGAGCGCGCGCCTCGTGAAGCGTTTCTCGCATGTCCGGCGCACGTTCAGTATACCAGCGGCAGCACCTAATGACAGGGAGAATCGCGCCAGTGTGGCAGGGTGTGCTGAGTGCACGTGCGGTGGCGAGCGTGGTCTCATTGGCTGGGGACGATATCGGCGAGGGAGGCGGTTGAGTGGGTGTGGTTCATGGGTGCTGTTGTGGTGCTGCTGCTGAGCGCTTGTGCGAGTGCAACGCTCAACGGAGCGCATGCGAGCAAGTGAGCGGTGGGAGCGGAGGCAAAAGGAGTGGCGCGCTGGCGAGCGACGACACTGCAGTTCCTCGCGCCTCCCTTGACAGGAGCGAGCCGCACCCGACGGAGTGCTTGCAGCGCCCTCCCTCGAGCAAATCACCTCCTCCTCTCTCGTCATTCAACCTGCTCCTGTCGCCTCGCTTTCGCTTCTGCGGGTGCAGAGATGGACCTGAAGCAAAGGCCTTCAGGAGCTGTACAAGCGTTGCAAAGGGCTCGAAGGGGGCTGACTGTGAGATTTGCCTGCGCCTGCAGGGCTGTAAGGCGCCTAAGCCTTATAAGCGCGGCTGGCAGTTTGCGACAAGGCCCTGGCTTGATCCCATTGCAGCTACAACCCCAATCTTTGCAATCACTGGTATCCTGGAGGTCCTTGCCCAGAGGGATGTAGTCACTCTTGTTCAGGAGGTGTCACTAACTACTGCACAGGGCAAACAAAGGAGGATGCCGCTGCTCACACCGTCGTTACCTGATGTGTATGCAGGCAGCGGGCGCGGCGTCTATCAAGCCCCTATGGCTCAGTGGCAGAGCGTTCGCCTAGTAAGCGAAAGGTCCATAGTTCGATCCTGTGTGGGGGCATAACTTTTGCCTCTTTGGCGTACCTTTTGCATTTCTAGCGCAGCACCATGCCTTCTGTTGCTTCGCTGCGGGCACATGACAATTGCAGATCCACGCCCAACAGCATTGGCACTCGAGCTCCTCCACTAACATGAATCTGGGCCACAGAGTGGTGATTGCGCAGCCAGTCTGCCTGCAGCTGGTTGTACATGGCTCAAATGTGAACAGGGGCATGGGAAGCAGTGTGAACCAAGCAATGATGGCCCGCTCACAAACCGACACCATCCTGCTCCCATTCCACCACCCATCCTCGCCTTGGGAGTCCACTGCCATACAAACACGCACCCGATCAGCGCAGACACATCTGGAAGGCAGAGAATCTGCCTGCACCGGGCTGATCAGTGCACTCCAGACAAGGGGGTGAGCAAGTGCAAGTCAAGGCGCAGGAGTTCACTCAGAAATGGGAGACTCGGCAACAAGCGAAAGGGTCATTGGCGGAGCCTCTCTGCATCACACAGATCGAAGACAGCGCTGGGAGAGCCTGAGTTGGTACATGACCCCTCACCTAGTGAGCACAAGGTGGACTCGGATAGGTATGCAGGATTGGTCGCAATGTGAGGGACACTGTACTGGTCCCTCTGACGCTGATGTCATCTCCGCAATGTGCTTTGTCTCTGTCACCCACCATTCGGCTGCAACAGATGCTTGCGGAGTTGCAAGTATTGTGTGAGCGCTGGGGGATTCCAGACAGGCAGGCACACATACGCTTTTCAAGAGGCAGGTGAACGACTAAGGGAAGAACTGACTTGAGCATGGCACATAGACTTGAGAGCAGCAGGTACAGCATGAAGCTGTCGGCGACTGGTCGCTTCACTGCAGACCAGGCACCTTCGGTGAAGCAGGGATGGCTGCCACAACCTTTCGGAGGCAGGGGCAACGAGGGCGCCGGTGTTGTATGCTGAGGCACTCACCTGCAGTGGGGAGTGGGACAAGGTTCCCAGCGCTCGCAGGAATGGGAGGGCCTAGCGGAGACGCTTGTGATAAACAGCATACCGGGTGTGCAGTGTATTCTTTACTTGGATCAGGCGCGCATGACAAGGTTGCATGGTGTAGTTGGTCATCACGTCAGTTTAACATTAGTTCACTGAAGGTCCTCAGTTCAAACCTGGGTGCGATCAATACTTTTGGCCCCCTTACAGGAAGGCGCCCTTCATCCCTTTTGCTGTCTCGCGTGAACAGTCAGCAATTGTCAGGGCCACTCCCACAAGCGGGGCAACGTTTTGACAGTCATGCAGGACTTGTCTGCAGCTGTGAAAGCAGGCAGGACTTGCCGCACTGCTAAAGACTAACGTGTGAGCAAAGGTGGTTTTGTGCCTTCAATACAAGCTCGGTTGATCTAGTTGGTTATGATGTGGACCTAATACCTCCAGGCGTTTAGTCCAATGTCGGCGGTTCGATCCCGCCACTGAGCAGCAGCTTAGCCCGCATGGGTCCTTGTTTTGCCGGACTGGCACTGCATTCTTCAAAGTTGTGTGGCTGTTCTCACTTTTGCCACCGTCTACCCTGTTCTGCACTCTCACCTCCTCTTAGACAGCCTGCTGCAGGCCAAGTTTGTAACTGTGTGCTTAGCATACATTAGACTCGGCATAAACAACGTGAAGCCCGGCGCATAGCCTCATATCTCACCAGAGGCTGTCCCTTGCACAGGCTGAGGCTCCACATCAGCAACACGCTTGAATACCACATACACGTGTGAGCGAGGGGAGAGGCCCAGAGTGTTGCTGGTAAAGGTTCCATCATTGATGGCTGACAGTGTCGGCCCAGTGTCCAGACTGTTCCCTTTCACCTCATCTTCTCAACGTCTGCAGCCTCTGAGAGCTCCATGTGCAGGACAGGACATGGGAAGCGTGAGAGCGATGGACAGGTCTCCCTGTGAATCGTATCTACGCCAGCTCATAGATTGCTGACACCAGGGGATGCCGACAAAGGAGGGCGGGGAAGCGTCTGCGAGCGAGAAGGGAAGTCACTACGGTTCAAGCGAGGAGAGGGAGAGAATCAACTGAGCGGATCCTCACGAGGGTGAGTCTTCCCTAAAAGAGACAGCACATGCGGTACTGGGCCCAGAAAAGTACACTGACAATGGATGCGGGGGATGAGGATGACGAACCTAGCGTAGCTTTTGCAAGCAGGAAGGTCAGTCCAGAATTGGGGCGGGAGGAAGCGAGGCTGACACACCCATTGTGCCAGTTGTTGGTGACAAGGATGCCCTCATTGTGAGGTGACGGCAGAGAATGCCCTGTGCAATGCTCGAGGAGACGAAGGCGTTGACAAAGAACCAGATCGACACGAGCAACAAGATCAGGCTGCACCAGCTGTGGGAACGGTGTCAGACGCCGTTGTCGACGTAGAGCAGGTGAAAGAGACGCACCGCAGGTTGGTGCAGTCGGCGATGATGATCTGGATGAGGATCTGGAGCGAGGCGTAGCTGACCTGTGTGAGGAGAGCGCAAGGTGAGGTCAGTTTGCCCGTACGAGGACAGCGGAAGGAGTGATGCATGAGTAGATGACGGTGCCGGCGGTGTGGATCTGCATGTTGGAGCATGCTGTGATGATAATGAACCCATGCAGTAGAAGAAGACGAACGGGGACAGGACCTCCACATGCCCGGTACCTACTGACATCACTGAATTTGGCAACACAGGGCTTGGTACCAGCCTGTATGAAGGCCTGGGCAGTCGCAATGGCACTGAGGAACACGTGTAGGGAGAACAACGACTGGTCAGAGCCGGTGGAAGCCGACTGCACTCCGTCCACTTGCGCGCCCCTCCCCCACACCCCATAGAGCTTGCGGTCTCCTGCACATTTCCTATGGGTGCAGCGCAGTGGCCAGCTAAGAGGAGCTTGACAAAGGCAACAGGTTCTACGTAGTCTCAGCCTCACGGCTGGCAAGCACGCACATCACCATTGATTGTGAGGACAGGGTATGTTGAGAAGGACCAGCAGTGCACGGCTTATCCGTGCAGTGGAAGCTGGGTTGCCTGACCAAGCAGTGGAATGAGCCGGGCTGCCCTTGATGAAAGAGGTGTCAAACCGTAGAAGTCACACAATGCGTCCGCTCCTCGCTCATTTCTTAGGCCGGCTATCCAGCGGGCATCTCTAACCCTTCTCCAGCCAGAGGACTGCCTCTCCACTCCTCTCTTACATACATGGGAACAGCTCGCTTGCACAGCCCACCCACGGGGCGGCAGCCAGTGTAATCCACAGTTCAGCGGTGGGCTTCACTGCCTCTTTTGTCGTTTACTCACAGTACACAGCAAGTGGCTCTGCGGAGCCAGCAGCAAGTTCATACAGGAGGTGTCTCTCAAGCTGGGCTAAGGACACCGAGGAGGAGAGGGCAGTGCAATAGCCTCCTCTGTCCTCATTGTCTGCTTCACTGTCTTTCAGAGCATATTGCCGCATTACTGCTGCAGAATGAACTGCCAGGTTGCGCCCTGTTGACACAAGGAGGGTTCATGGCTCTGCCAACTGCTCATCTCCTCCACTTCCCACGCGGCCGCTCTCCAACACTATATCAGCGTACTCCTCTGTGCTTGCAATGCTCCTGCACATTGCCACGGCGCTCATGGCGTGACACGGTGTTGCGCAGGGAACGCAAGGTACGATGCATGCTGCTCTCACTGTCATTTGTTGCAGTCTCGGCGCTTGCACCTCAATACACCCCCTCACACTCGCCAGTGCGCGACAGGACCTCTCCGAAGTCGCTGTATGATGCGGTGCTGAGGGGGGACAGACAGGGTAGTGACAGGGTCAATCGGGGCAGCTGGGGCGAACGGGGTGAATAGGCAGTGGTTTGTTCACATGCAACACGTGACTGGCTGTTTATTGTGAGCTTCTGACAGAAGGACTCCTGGCCTGTGCGTCACCACCCGCAAGGAGGGTGGTGAAGGCCTGGCCAAACCGAGGATCACGCCGGCTGCTGCCCCTGGGCCCACCAACGCCCATGTCACAGCTACACACCCTGTTCCCCCTCATATTGAGCTCAGAGCAGCAAAGTGGGTGACAATGGCTGCAGCAAAACAGGGAGCATGCGATGCAGCCATGCTGGAGGCAGCAGCACAGAGGGAATGCGGTGGTAGGTTCTTAGCCCACCGGTGGCTCGTGGGATCACCCCGCCTCCAAGCGTGGAAATAGACAGTGGGATAAATGGCATGACATGGCTGAACAGATCACACCAAGCCTCAATGCATTGCTGGCGGGTGGTTGCGCTCCTCATCGCTCTCGCTTCCTTGCGCACACTCACAGTTCGAGATGCATGTCACTGGAGAGACGTGAGTGGCTCACATTGCAGCAGTGGGAGAGCAATCGGGCGTGCATCCCATTGAGTAAAAGCGGCAGTGCGCTGCGGATACAGAGGGAGAGGTGCGATGAGGTGATGGCCGACAGCGAAGGGGCGTGAACTCCGGGTCTGGCTGAGCAATGAAGAATGCCGAGCACCTGCTGTGTCCACATCTCACTGGGCAAGCCCGCTGAAGCGGTCAGCGAATGGCGCAGCAGTCATGAGCTGCGGGAGGGAAGGTCAGCGGGGAACACAAGGGGAGTGAACGAGATGCCCCTGGCCTCGACCAAAAAGCCCACGACACCGTGCAATCTGCTGTGCCACGACGAGAGAGCACGCGAGAGGAGGTCGACCGATGCGGAAGCCAGAAGGTGGGAGTACGTGGAGGCGGTCAATGGCAACGCGCGCTCCCACTCCCACTCGCACAGCCTGCCGGGAGTCCCGAGACATTCAGGTTGTTGTGAGTAGGCCGCCTGGACCAAAGGCTGCATCAATAGAGCAGTGTCAACCCGCCAAGCGGGTCAACTGTTGTTGTTGTTGAGCAACACTGCGAGGAGACAATGGGCTTGCAGAGTGCTCTGAAGTTGGCGTAGACCATGCAAGATTGTCCTGGCCACAATTCAGCGGGTAGAAAGGGTGTGGGCCTGAGCTGTGAGTGAAGGAGAGAAAGGCAGCGGCTCGAGACTCAGAGCGGCTAAGTCGTCCTGGGGCGAACCACCCGCCTGGTGGGGGGTTGAGCGATGGGTGGACGGTGGGTGCAGAAATCCCATTACAGCGTTCTCCCCAGCATGCAGTGCCGCTGCCATGCCTCTGTGTAGTAAACCCCCCGCCACGAAAAGATCAAGGGGCAACTCCCAAGGCAACAAAAGTGGGCCATTAACGTTGAGGAGGAGGGGAAGGGAAAGGAGCCGGGACGAAAGGCAGTGAGCGGGAGGGGGAGCGAGCGAGAAGAGACTCGCCTCCTGACAAAGGGGCGAGGTGGTGCAGCCCCCGAGAGCCCTCGCCGCCTCTCAGGGCTACGCGCTTCCACCAACTCCGTTCATCGCCTTGTCCAGAGCTTGCCCAGCACGCAGGACGCGAGGTATTGTCGTTCGATCGGTCGAGGTTGGGTCAGGGGCGCGGGAGGTCGAGGCGGCTGGCAGCGGCGCAGGGACGGGCAGGCGAGTCTCGCTACCCAAGCGTGGTGGTTCAGAGCTTAGCAGGCGGGCGCAAGGCTCCAGCTCACGCCAAGGAGGTTGTTGTTCGAGCGTGACCGTGTGATCGTCGAGGAGGAGGAGCACGACAGTCGCTCTTTGTGGCAGGCTCCCTCACCTGCCAGGCAGCTCTGCGGACAGCTGCTTGCTCACGCTCTGACTGAGTGTGTTCACCGCCTGCCGCGTCCGCGAGCATGAGCCGCGAGAGTTGATCTCCCGCAGAGAGGATGCACGTGATGTCGCTCAACTGCCCTGCTCGCCCCTCCTGGAGATGTACGGCACAGACGACTTCTATGCACACCGAGGACTGCAAGATCTACACCGCCCTCCCCTTCCCCTTCTGCGCGCTCCGCTTCTCGGCCTCCCGCCTCTCCTTCTCCTTCTCCGCCGCCGCCGTCTGTTCTTGGCGCTTCTTCTCACGCTCCGCCTCCCTCTTAGCACGTATGGTGACGACGTGCTCCCCGACGGCGTGGAAGAGCTGCGCCTTGAGGGTGGTGGTGCCCGCGACGGAGCCTGCCCGAGACGGTGGAGAGTTGGTGGAGAGTCAGCTCGATACCGAGCAGCCGGTAAGGAGGAAGTCGGTGCGCACCCGTCGACTTGTGGTCCTTTGCGACGTACACCTTCGACCCGAGGCACTTGCGGAGGCGGCGACCGGCGGCAGCCTCGTCCAGGCTGAGGATGTAGTCGCTCTGCGGGTGGTCCAGGCCCTGGATGAAGCGCCGGTACGAGCCGTAGACGTTGTCTGCGCGAGATCAACGACGTCAGCAGCGTGGAGGCGATGCAGAGCGGAGCGAGAGACGCACAGAAGCCCTGGATGTCCTCCTTGATGGTCGCGTACCACGCGTACTCCGGCCCGGGGACCCAGAGCATGCCCTCCGTCGTCGGGAGCTCGGCGCCGGTGTCCTGTAAGAGCGAGGGCGTGAACAGCGGATCGACGAAAGCGAGGGCCAAGTGCGCTCACCGCAATCTGCAGCGTGAGGAGGCGGATCACGGTCTCGAGGTCCTCGCCCGGCTGCTGCATGCCCTTGAGCTTGTCGAGGCTGAAGAAGAAGTAGCCCGAGCGAGGCGTCGCCGAAGAGGAGCAGCCGTAGGGGATGTCGCCGCCATAGATGTACGGGTGCGGGATCTCGAGCTTCGACTGCGTGAGGATGTGCTTCGACACGCGCTGACCCGCCCAGCTGCGTGCGTCATGCAGGCGGTCAGGTCGTGCAGACGAGGAGGAAGGAGCGGGGATGAAAGCGGGGACGCACCAGCAGCACGTCAAGCAGACGACGTAACCGCGCTCGTACATGCCGGGCTCCTCCTCCTCCGCGAGCGCGACTGCTGCGCACTCGAGTCGGTGGCACGGGTGTCCCTCGCCGTCGAACGAGAGCTGGTCGGGGCGGGTCTTCTCCTTTGGCGCACCGTCCCGCGCTGCCGCGAGGCGCTCGGGCGACAGGAGGTCCTCGGCTCGAAGTAGACGTCGGCGGGGTCGGCCTGCAAGGGGAGCGTCAAGAATGAGCGTCGGAGACGAGGAAGAAGGTGACGAGCGACGCACCTCGCGGCGAAGACGGTCGCGAGCCTGCGCCTTCGCAAGCTTGTAGTCCCGCCGCGCACGCACCACGGCCGGGAGCTCGCGGACGCGGCTCTCTGGCAGTGCGGCCTCGTTCGGGCGCAGGATGAGCTTGTGCGCGACCATGCGGTCGTAGTGGTGCTGGATCGACGTGATGGCCTCGTCGGCGAGGATGGTGCAGAGCGGGAGGAGGAGGAGGAGCGCCGTCTCGACGGACGATTCGTCTGAGAACCAGCCCGTGCCGTTCATCGAGAGGTTCTCGGACCCCCCGAGGAGGAAGAGCGTCTCGAGGTCGATGCCGAGCGCCATGAGCAGCTTCGAGTGCATCTGGTGGAAGCCGTACGTGAGGATGGCGAGGAGGAAGGCGTGCGAGGGCGATGGCGAGGACGACGAGCTGGGAGCGGCGGCAGGCGGAGGCTCGCGGGAGGACGACGCGGACGAGGATGTCGAGGCCGTAGCGGTCGAGCGCCAGGAGCTCGGCACCGACGGGGTGAACTTCTTGCGCGTAGGGGCGATGACTCGGCCATCCTCTGCGGAGCGAGACGAGCCGGATGAACCGGTAAGCGCGGTTGAGCGCCTAGGGACGGGAGGACGCACGTCGGCACGATCGTTCGCATGGTCGAGTGTCGGCAGGATCGACGCGGTGTGTGCGCTCGCAACAATGAGCGCGCGCCGGCCGGACCTGTGGACGTACGTGAGTGAGCGTTGAAGTTCAGTAGGAGGAGGAGACGATCGGAAGCACTGCTTGCCCCAGTCAATGAGGATCTTGCTGAGGACGATCGACGTCACGCGCGACTTGGCGAAGATGTCCCAGATGAAGTTGCCGACGCAGAGGAAGATCGCCGTCAGGAGCGTCTCGAACTTGAACGAGCCGGGCGTGCCCTGCACGCGCCAAATCGCGAGAGATCAGTAAGCGTAGGGGACGCAGAAGCGAGGGAAAGGAGTGCGCACGCTCTGAACATGCAGTGTCTCGGCAAAGTTGGGCTGCTCCGCAAGCTTCGAGGACGCGTAGAGCATGCTGCGACGGGGCTCGCTGTCGTCCGCGAGGTCGTGATCACGCAGGTCCGGGTCGTTGTCGCCCGCCGCGGAGTCGGGCGACGAGGATGCGCGCTGGTACTCGTCCTTGACGAGGAAGATGGCCTTGGGGTAGGTCGTGCGCGAGAGAGGCTCGCCGTCTGCGGGAGCGACGACCCAGAGACGCGTGCCTGCACGCGGCGAGTCGTCCGTCGCGCCCAGCATGCCGCGGACGTCGCGGACCCACTCGGACGGATCGAGCGGCTCCTCCGACGGCGCCCCATGCGACCGCGATGCCGCCCGCTCGCGCCCGCGGTGCTGCTGAATGCGGCGGGCTCTCGCGGTCGTGCGCGGGGCCATTGTCGGCCGTCGAGGTTGACGCGCGGAATCGCGCAGCTGGTACTCAGACGAGGTCGGGCGGACATGCGGCTCAGCCTGCTGAGGAGGGGGAGGAGGGGGCGTGAAGCGCCCGGCGCCGAGGTCCGAGTCGACGTCGCTCATCGGGGACGAAGGCGCGGGCGAGGGGGACTCGGTCTCGCTCGACTCGGGGATGGTGGCAAACTGCCGGAAGCTGCTCGACGAGGTTTGGCGGCGGACCATGGCGGGCGAGGACGGCGAGGCAGGAAGAAGGGCCCGCAGGAGAACCGGGCGGGGTCGAGCGCGTCTGGATGGGCGGGGGCGTACGCAGGACCGCGTACCTGGATGCGACGGGAGAGCTGGGGGCGGACGACGGCGAGGAGGAGCCTGAGCGGAGCGAGCGCTCGTTGGCCATCGCGCCGGCCCTCATCGCGGCCGACTGGAGACCGTTCGGGAACATGTCGGTGTAGAGCGCGACCTGGCCGACGGCGAGCGGGGCCGGATTGGTGTTGAGGAGGCCGCGCGTCTCGTTGTGGATGCGGCGGCGCTCGGCGACGGTGAAGGCGCCGAGCGGGGCGAAGTGGGCGTCGGCGAACTGGTGCTCGCTGAGCAGGCGGATGAGGCGGAAGGCGTGCGCGTGGGCCTTGGTGAGCGACTCGTGCGCGTCGTTGAGCGACTTGTAGTACCGGTGGAAGACGTGCTCTACGATCTGGGAGGAGGAGGGCGAGCGTCAACAGCGGCACGGCGCAGACAGGGGAAGAAGGCGTACGAGCT